>CAWUFW010004330.1:1200000-1571221 GCA_963921515.1 Calotriton arnoldi
GAGCTAAAGAACGATGATGGATTCAACCCAGATCTGTTACTGGGGGTGAGTGTCTGAAAAGTTTCAGCGCTCCGTCCATCATCTCCTTGTATTTGCTTTGTTCGCCCTAAGTTGGCAGGGTATGCCCAGACATGGGTCCCTTGCTCACTTTGCCACTGGTTTCAAGCTAGCCTGGCTCATTAGGGCTGTTAGTCAGAAACCGGTCCCAGGATGCTTGTTTCCGGTCCAGGGAATACATGGCTTGGCAGTTCAGGCTGGACTGTTCCCACGAGGCACAGGGTCAAGACTGATTTGCATATAGCTTTGTCTGAACTGGGGTGGCTAAGTGAGCTAAAAAACGATGATGGATTCAACCCAGATCTGTGACTGGGGGTGAGTGTCTGAAAAGTTTCAGCGCTCCGTCCATCTTCTCCTTGTGTTTGCTTTGTTCACCCTAAGTTGGCAGGGTATGCCCAGACGTGGGTCCCTTGCTCACTTTGCCACTGGATTCAAGCTAGCCTGGCTGATGAGGGCTGTTAGCCCGAAACCGGTCCCTGGATGCTTGTTTCCGGTCCAGGGAAGACATGGCTTGGCAGTTCGGGCTGGACTGTTCCCATGAGGCACAGGGTCAAGACTGATTTGCATATAGCTTTGTCTGAACTGGGGTGGCGAAGTGAGCTAAAGAACGATGATGGATTCAACCCAGATCTGTGACTGGGGGTGAGTGTCTGAAAAGTTTTAGCGCTCCGTCCATCATCTCCTTGTGTTTGATTTAAAACCCTTTGCCAAGTCTTAAACTCCCCTTTTATTACACTCAAGTCACCCCTAAGGTAGGCCCTAGGTAGCCCATAGGGCAAAGGGCTGTGTAAGTAAAAGGCAGTACACATACTTTTAAGTTTTGCATGTCCTAGTAGTGACAAGTACCACAATTCGTTTTTACTACTGTGAGGCCTACCCCTCTCATAGGTTAACATTGGGAATTCATTAATACACTTTTAAGCTGTAATTCCTGATTAAAAAGGAGTAGCTGTTTCATGTTTTATATCTTTTTAAGGGTAATGATAAATCATCTCTACTGGTAAAGTTGGATTTAACATTATTAATTTAGAAATGCCACTTTTAGCTGGCATTTCTCTGCTTTTACTGCTATGTGTGCCTGCAGCCTGTCTTCAATACACATCCGTGGTGGGTGACAACTTCACTTTGTGCATTCCTTCTAGACAGCCACAAACACAGGAAGGTTAGGTGTGTCTGAGTACTCATCTGTATTCTATTGGCTCTTACTGGGCAGGAAGGGGGTGAGGAGCTGACACTTGAAACTGAATAGATTGTGCCCTGTCCCCACACAAAGGGTTGATTACCCCCTACTGATAGTCTGGAGCCAGGGCTGGGAAGAAAGGACATGTGTGCACTACAAGGACCCTTCTTTGAAGTCACCCCCACATCTTTTTTTTTTTAAAGTTCTTTATTAATTTTATTAACCAAGAATATACAGCATATAAAGACGTAAGAATGCATCATATTCCCACCCCCCCCCCCCCACCCTGGCTGGTCCTTTGAAAGGCAAGAAAGAAAGAAAGAGAGAAGAAAAAAGAATAAAGATATATATTCATACCCTGGCATGAAGAAAAAAAACAAAGAAAAAATTAAGAAAAGAAGCGCTATCCAGAATTGAAACGTAGCTTTGCCCGTGTTACAGCACAGATTGGGCCATACACAATATACATATATGCCTATACTTTATCACCCAATCCCCTCAGCTTCGCTGTCTTCCGACCATCTGATCAGAGGGGCCCAAATGTCCATCCCCTTGGCTCTAGCTCTCTGCCCCCTTCTCGCATATACTGCCGTCTCTAGCCTGAAGACCGCCAAAAATCTCCCCAGCCATTGTTGTCCCGTAGGAGGAACAGGATCAAGCCAATGGGTAGCTAAGCAGAGTCGAAATACTATCATTGCAATAAAGAGAAAGGTCTGTACCCGAGCTGGTGAGTCGAGAACTGCTCACTCCCAATACTATCAACGGTGATGTCATTTCTATATGCTGTCCCAGATGAGATTCGAGAATGATTCCAACCTCCAATTTAATTAAATCCAGATTGGGGCAGGATGCAAACATATGTACGATGTCTGCTGCTGGAAAACTACAGCGTGGACAAGTTGTTCCCACACCTCCTCCCCATTTAAAAATCTTCTCCAGTGTTATATAAAGGTTAAACCAGGTCTTGAAACATTGCAATTGGAGGTTAGTAGCAATACAAGAAGTTTGGGCCATATTAAGTGAATCTTCAGCCTCTCCCGGTTCAATCTGTAGCCGCTCTTGCCAACTTTCACAGTGTTTATGTAAATCATCAATCATCGTCTCGTTTAGTTTTTTATAGATCCCACCTAGTGTAACTGATCCTTTAAGCAGCATCTCGACCAACATCACCGGGGCAAAACCACTGCTCCCCCCAGATTTTCTCCCTAAGAAATCTCTTATCTGGAGATATTTAAAGAATTGACTATTGTTGACCCCAAAAGTATCCTTGATCCTATCAAAGGAGATCACCCCAGTATCGTCCATAATGTTCCCAACCACCCTAACACCTTTGCCATGCCATATTTTCATAAGGCCATCATTAAAAATACTAGGGAATGATTTGTTACCATACAGTGGAGTGTAAGCATGGATGAGGCCCAGACCGAGCCTTTTTCGAACTGCAACCCAAATTTTAAAAGCACACATTAACGTCTTGAACTTCACTCTTTTGTAATACTTAAAATCAGTATAATAAAGAAGACAACCCCTAGTCCCTGATCCCAACAGTAAATCAAAAATTGATGCGGGAGCCGCCTCCTGCCCTTGATCAAATTCATCCCTAATTAGACTTCCTATTTTTAACAATATGGCCGCCCAGTGATATAGCTGAAGATTAGTGACGGCCCATCCTCCTCTGTCCCTAGGTAACGTCAAAAACTTTAGCGCTCTCCGGGGGCGGTGATTGGCCCAAAGAAATTTAGTAAACAACTGGTTTATAGCTTTAAACCAAGTATTATCAATGGCCAGCGGAATTGCCCTAAAGAAATATAAAAATTTTGGCAGAAACACCATCTTGATAACGTTACACCTCCCCACAAAGCTTAGCTTAAGATTGTCTATACGATTTAAATCTGCTTTAAATTTTGGAAGCAGTGGATCCAAATTAGTTTCTACAATCTTAGACACATCAGCCATTATCTCGACCCCAAGATATGTTGCCTTTCGTACAACCCGCGGGTCATTAAACTGAAGTCCCTTGCCGACTACCACAAGAGTTTTGTTGGAATTGAGTCGATATCCCGAGATATGCCCGAAAGTCTCTGCCTCCTTTTCAATTTCGACTAGTGCACCAAAAGGGTTGGGGGTCGTGATAGCTAAATCGTCAGCATATGCCAGGATCTTAGAACTCCCCCCATTGCTATGTATAGCTAAAATCTGATCATTATCCATAATTGTTCGAACCAGAGGGTCAATATACAGAGCAAATAACAGGGGGGAGCAAGGGCAGCCCTGGCGCATCCCCCTTCTAATCGACACAGGATCTGACAGTTCCCCCATTATAGCAATTCTGGCCACCGGATTGTTATACATTATTGAGATAGCCTTAATGAAACCAGTACTAAACCCTCTGCTCTCAAGAGTTGCCCATAAAAACGGCCAGGAGACCCTATCAAAGGCTTTCTCCGCATCTAGCAGGATTAGCCCGATAGGGTCTCCGTAATCTCTGCCGCATCAAAGAGAGCAATCACTCTCTGAATATGATCGATTGTGCTCCTACCCGGAACAAACCCATGTTGGGTGGGAGAAACCAATTTTTTAATCACTGTGGCTAACCGATTTGCCAGAATCTTGGCATAAACCTTTACATCACTATTAATTAGCGTTATAGGCCGATAAGACCCGAGCTCCTTGACCGACTTCCCTTTTTTGGGGGAAACCACAATGTTGGCCGATCCCCATGACTCAGGCGCCCTCTGACCAGACTGGGCTTTTAGAAAAACTTCAACCATAATTTCCAGTAAGCAGGGGGCCAATTTTTTATAGAATTCCCCAGGGATAAAATCGGTGCCCGCTGCCTTCCCGTTAGCCAAGGAGCCACCTCTTCAGCCGTGATGGGTGCCTCTAATGCTTCTCTTTCCTCCCTAGTTAGCCTTTCTCCTGGAAGCTCTGCTAGATAATCCCAAATTTCCTCATCACTTCCCATAGTTTCCTCAGTGTAGAGTAGTTGGTAAAAACGCTGGAATGCAGCCCTAATGCCTGCGGCGTCAGAGACTAACCCAGCTTGAGGATCATTGATCGCGAGGATTGCTCCCTGTGTCACCCTTTGTCTAGTGCGTGCCGCTAGCAAATGTCCCACTTTCTCACTGCATTCATACATTTTGGATCTCCATGCTGCGTATTTCCCTGCCGCTTTCTTTGTTGAGACTTCAAGAATTTTGGATTTGGCTAATGCGACCCGAGTTTGTACCTGGCCCACATCACCCCCATTCATAATAGCTTCAGCCAATTGTGTCTCTGCGTCGCCTAGTTTATCGTAGAGTTCCTGTAGATAGATTTTACCCGCTTTCTGAGACCGCCAGCCATACCTTGAAGTTTCCCGCCTTATCCCAGCTTTCAGAGCGTCCCAAACGATATCCACCCGGGTGCTACCCCTGTTATCGGATATAAATCTAGGAATCCATACTTTCATATGTGCTAAGTACTCTTGATCATAGAGAAGTGCTCTATCAAAGGTCCACCGCGGTACCTCCTTCTTTAAGGCCTGAAGTGGGATCTCTAGGACTAGCGGATTATGATCTGACATGACTCTAGGAAATTTGAAGATCCGGCAGTTAGTAGAGAGACCCTGAGACACAAAGAAATAATCAAGCCTAGCATGTGCCTGATGTGGTGCTGAAAAGAAGGTAAAGCCATAGTCATTGGGTTCTTGCGAGGCCCAAGCATCAATAAGTCCATGAGTCAGGCATAAATTCAGCAGAGCCTTAAAGACTCTGGGTTTACGTCCTCTATATAAGCTAGTCCCGAGCTTCATCGTATTCGATCTTAAATTTAAATTAAAGTCGCCACAGATAATTAAAGGCAATGGCCACCCAACAAGTTCCATTTTCAGCCAGTTAAAAAGAGCTGGATCATCGAGCACTGACCCGTAAATTGAGCAAAGCGTAAAGGAATAATTATCCGCATTACATAGAGTGAGGACCCATCTGCCCAGGTGATCTGCCTTAGAACGTAAGAAATTAAACCTTTTTCTACGAGCCATAATGGCTACCCCTTTTGTGCGTGTGCCTTGAGTTGTGAAGGAAACTAACTGGTACCCTGCTAATTCTGCCACCTTTTGTCTCCCTGCTTCGATATGTGTCTCTTGTAGACATACTATATCCGCATTCAGATGCTGAATATCTTCATTGACCCTGCGTTTTTGCGCGGACAATTCAACCCACATATATTAACTGATGCAATTCTTAGCTTACCCCTTATCATTTACTACATTCTCAATTGTCCTAAATGAAAATTTGCCTATCATTCCATATAATCTCCATGCCAATACATATACTTCAACCCGATGGACCAGCCATGCCCCCAAAGAGTCCCTACCCCCTCCCTTCCCCCACCCTACCTTGCGGCAAAAAAGGTCCGAAGACCCTTGTGATGCCTCCTGCATGATGCTGCTTCCCACCACTACCCATCAAGCTCCACTATATACACAACAAAAGACTACATATAGTTATTGTCCGAGTACATCAGCCTAGAAGGTCCTTATGGCCTGCGGCTCCTGATATCTCCCGTAGAAAATCCTGTGCTTGTATCTCAGATGAAAAAACCTTTATATTCCCCCGGTAGATGACCTTAAGGCGAGCAGGACTCAGCAGATACACCTCACAGCCAACCTTTTGGACGGGAGTGATGAGCTGGCGTAACCTCCACCTCCTTTCCACCGTGGCATGGCAGAAATCCGGCCTGACAAAAAAGGAGTGGCCCTCCGCCGAGCGCCTAGCTTCGGGGCGTGCTTTATCGAAGATTGCTTGTCGCAGCAAAAAGTTGCCAAAAAAGATTAATATAGCTCTGGGTTTATCATCCCCTCCCATCTGTCCCTTCCTTTTCTTCAACATGAATGGAAACCGATGTACACGCTGTACTTCTATATCCCAATCCCAATGTGACAGTTCGGGAAAGCCGCCCTTCAGCAATCGCAGCACAAACCCTCTGATGTCTTCGCCTTCTGCATTTTCCGCAATGCACAAAAGTCTTAAATTGTTGCACCTCTGACGGTTCTCGAAATCTTCGAGCTTCCACATGACATCCGTCATCCTCGATTCATTTGAAGTCACTTGTTGGACTACACTCTCGGCTCCTGCCTCTAGAGTCACCACTCGCTGTTCCAATACCGTCGTTCTTTCGGCAATTTCTATACAAGTTTTATTGATTTTTTGGATGGCCCCTTGTATCAGCTTAGTTGCATGATGTGCCCTCTTGTGCTCTTGTCGAGCCTCAGATTGTATTTGCTTGAGAGTGGAATATATAAGATCCATCGAGGGGGGAACCTCAGAAGTGGACTTCGTTAGGGTAGATATGTTATTTTCCCCTTGAACGCCAGCATCTGGTGTCAGCCCGTTATCAGTTTCGAAATGCGTAGCGGAGTAATCCCATTTTAATTGTTCAGATTGACTTTGATCGGAATCCGATAGCCTTGCGCACAGCATTTTACCCCCTCCCCCTTTATTTCTGCTCCGGCGCCTCTGAGTGGAGATACGCTTTTGTGTATTGAGATTGGAGTGACAGCTGTCTGAGTCCACCACCGATTCCTCTGGCATAGATACTTCATCCCCACTTGCACTAACATTGGATGGCTCAGAGTCCTCATTGAGGGAGTAGAACTTATCACCTCCTTCAGGAGTCCCTGCATTCAGATACTGCGTCAGAGTGGATCTGGGATTGACAGATAAACCTACATTGGTGGCCTGTTCTAGTTCCTTATTCCCCTGTTCCCCCACCACGGCGTCAGCCACCAACAACTGAGGTTCCCCCTGTAAAATTATAGACTTGTCTGAACATGTGGGTGCAAAGGGCACTAGTCCCGTACTTACAGTAGCCGGGGGTGTAAGACCCTCACCGCTTGCTGCCGTCACTGGAGTTTCCTCATTATTATTCTCCACAGCTTCGGCTAGAGATTTGCCTTTCTCCTGGACTTTCCCACGACTGGTAAACATTCCTGGAATCCCTGGTTGCTTGTCAGAGGCAGCGCCCACCTCCTCGTCTGGACGCTGCTCCTTTGTTTTAGATTTCCTGAGGACCGCCTCCATGCTTCCTGCTACCACGGGAGTAGCGTCTCCTCCCTTCTTGCCGATTGGAGCCTTGCGAGTCACTGGGGGGCCGCGCTGATTCCCGGCAGCTCCCGCTCCTGCTCCTGCTCCATTGCCTGTTGCTCCGCTGTTACCACGGTCCCGTGGGGGTTTGAGGACTTTCGGCGGCATACTGATGCGGCGGGGTTGAAGACCGTGGCTGCCTGCACCCGACAGTATCCTCACGGCAGTCCGAATCAGCAGGTACGCAAATGCGCTCGTTTTGCCTTGTGATCGCCCCAGCAGTCGCCTCAGACCATACAGTAGACAGTTTCTGGCCATTTAATACATTTTAGCTGATGTCCCCTCGGAGTTTCCCTGGAGTCTTAGATGGGTGGTGAACTGCAGAACCTCACGCAGCCGCCATCTTGCCGACCCCCACCCCCACTTCAAAGGCACAACTGACTGGGTGTAAGTACAGGGACTCTGACCCTACCTAGACAGTACACTACTGGATCTGTGAAGAACCCTGTCTGGAAGAAGGACTGCTGTGCTGCTACAAGGACTGCCACTCTGTTGGACTGCTGCTCTGGAAAAATTGCTTTTCTGCTCTGATGTGCTGCCTGTTGCCAGCTGCTTGCTACGGAAAATGATTGGACCCATCTCACTTGAATCCAGAGTGACTCCAAGGGCTTGCTGGCTTGCTCCCTGTTCTGATGACCCAGGTCCATCAGAGACTTCTTCCAACCTTGCAACAGCACCTGGACTGTGCCCTCTGTGAGTCCCGCCTTGCCAAGTGGTACCAATCCAGTCCTGGTCTCCTAGAAGTGCTTATTTTTGTGCTGACCCAGCAGAATCCACGCACCGATGACTTTGTGCCAATCGGAACCGACGCATCACCCTTTGACATCAATGCAGCTGCTGCCCAACGACATCGCTTCAAGAGACTGCACAGCTCAACGGCGATGGACTGTGTGGCTCTATGACAGTGCATCACCTGCATCGCAAAGGAGTTCGTCAACGAGGCTTCACTGACTGCACGGATCGCAACCGACACATCGCCTACATCCACAGGATCGACAATGATTCATCGCTTCCTCTGCCCCTTGCAAAAAAAAATAGTTTACACATTGCATCCTTAAATAAGCCTGACTGCTCTGTGCCAAACTACCAGAGGGTGAGCACAGGTTATATTTTAGTGTGTATCTAGCTTACCCTGACTAGAGTGGTGGTTCCCTCTTGGACACGGTGAATACCTCTGCCAACCAGAAACCCCATTTCTAGCAAGTGCATTAAATTAGAAATAATTAATTATACTTATTTTATATCACTAAAGTGTGCACAGACACACACATACACACAACAATTACATTTAGAAATTATTTAATTACCTTAAAATGTATTCCTATGAGGTATTACTTTAATTGCCTGAGCTACATTCATTTCTATGTGAGTGTCCTGCAATATCAGTGGTTGGCAATGTGTGGTGTTTGACCTTCTGCAAGTTTGGGCTGGAGTGCACTGAAGCTTTGTTTGACATGATTATGGCTTAGTGGTAGCTTTAGAAGTGTATTTTGTGAATTGCATGGTCTTACTCTTTGGTGGGCGGGTGGGTGTTTTGTGTTGTCAAACCATTTCTTAATTTTCCCATAAAACCCACCCATTTTTTAGTAATTATTCCCCATTCTCTAACCAGCTCCCCTGATCTCCCACAGATTTACTACATAATAGTATGCTTACATGTGCATTGTTGCAAATTGGGTTACTGGTTGAGGTGGGTGATACCCTACTCAAGTAGCAAACACAGTTTCTGTCAGGGTAAAGTCACAAGGAAATCCAAAATTAACCTATCCTCAATCCTCTGCTAGTTTGGCACACAAGCAGTCAGGCATAACTTAGAGGGAATGTGTAAAGTTTTTATGCAGCACTTCAAACAGTAATACAGTAAAAACACAACACAAGAAAAATTCTCCAATTTAGTAAAACAGAGTAAAATGTAATGAATTATTTGACACCAAAACAATCAAATGTCAGTCAATAGTCCGCAGATATGCAATTTCAAAGACTTAAGTGAAAATAGTGCGTAGAAGCTCAAAGTGCCAACGGTGGTTATCTGGTTGCGCTGGACCGGGTCAAAGTCACAGGTTCATGCTGACAGCAATGTAGAATGGGCCAGATACAGTGATCAAGTTAGAACAGCTGAAAAATTCTGGTTGCAGACTTTTGTGAAATCCTGTGTCGAGGATGCATTACGCAGTGGCTGTTCTGAGGAGCTGCGAATCTGCAATGTAGAGTCCTGAGTAGCCGTTGAGGATGCCGTTGACAAGGGGCTTGTGATACGAAGTCCTGTATTGAGGATGTGTCGTGCACTGGTGGTCCTGGTGAAGCTGGGGGGCTGTGATGTGAAGTCCTGTGTTGTTGTTGTGGATACCATCAGCGAGGGGCTTGCGTTGCAAAGACCTGCATCAAGGATGCGTTGTGTAGAGGAAGTTCTGATGAGACCGCGGCCACAATACAAAGTCAGGTGTCGGGGATGTGTCACTCTGTGGTGGTTCCAAGGCGGCTGTGAGCAGATGCGTAGCGCTGTGTTGGTTCTACTCATAGGACAACAGCTAGGCTGGCAGAGCACCTTCAGGCCCACCTCCAAGGGTCCAGGGCTGGCATGGCACCACTTGGCGGGCAGGACTCACAGCAGACAGAGTCCAGGTTCTCGTTTAAAACTGGTTGGAGCCTTGTCTGAGGCTCTTATAAGGAGGCCAGCCTACTAGCCCTTGGAGCCACTCTTGTGGTCCTGAGTCAAAGATGCAGGACCAATCCTTTCACTCAGGCAGCAGAGCAGCTTAGTAGCAGTCCTTCTTGCAGAGCAGCACAGCAATTATGTTATGTTATGTTAATTTTAATTTATAAGGCGCAACAGCTACCCAAAACGGGTTTCCCGGTGCCAGCCTGAAAGGAAGGGAGAGATTATTGGTTAAACAGCCAAGTTTTTAAGCATTTACGGAAGTTCTCATAAACAGTTTCATTGCGGAGCAACGCGGGGAGAGAGTTCCATAATGAGGGGCCTAAGCAGGCAAAAGATCGACCACCCTTTCGTGACCGTCTAATTCTAGGAACAGAGAATTTCGCCTGGGTGGCAGAACGGAGCGGACATGAAGGCAAGTATGGGTGCACCAGAGCCTGCAGGTAATGGGGGGCCGCTCCAGATGTGATTTTAAACATGTAGCTCAGGGCTTTGAACTTAATTCGGTTCTCTACCCTGAGCCAATGAAGGTCACGCAGAGAGCCAGAGATAGGGGCAGCTCTGGGAACCTGACAAATCAGTCTGGCGGCGGAGTTCTGAACCACCTGCAGCTTGCGTGTCACATCCTTATTAGCCCCCAGATAAAGAATATTGCCGTAGTCCAGTCTAGAGGTGACAAGCACCTGGACTACGGTTCTCTGGGTAGAACTAGGCAGCATCCAGATAATCTTTTTAAGCCATTTTAGTATGGTAAAGCAAGTTGCAGCCACCTTCATGGCTTGGTGTCTCACGGCTTGGTTCTGAGTCTTCCACAGGTCCAGAGGTGTACTGAAGAGTTCAAGTCTGAGGGTCCAATATTTATACCTGATGCCAGCTTTGAAGTAGAAGAATGTTCTGGAGCCTTCCACCCCCAGAGGAGTCTGGAATTTCCTGCCTTCCTGCTTTGCCCCAAGCTTGTCTGGGATCCCAAAAGACTAGTATCAAAACCTTTATAAAGGCACCCTTTGTTATGTGCAATGTGGTAGGTGACAGCTGCTTTTCCTCATCAAGTCAGAGATGGCCCATCCTGCCAAAATGCATTGCTCTTAGTCTCACTGTCTGGGAGCAATACACAATGACCAACTGCCAGCTACACCTAGTCATGTGCCACATGGTACAGACTACAGACACCAAATAGTTGGGACAAAGAAATGCCAACTTTCTGAAGGTGGAATTTTCAGAGTTTTGACTTAAAATCTGACTTTACCATTAAAGAGGGTTAAAAATTACAATTCCATAGACACCAAAATCGACATCCCTACCAGCTCCCAATTGAAAGTTATCACATTTTTAATGTAATAAGTTACCCAAATGTTATCCTGTGGGAGAAGCAAAACTTACAGTAGAGAAAAACAAATGTAGTAGTTTTTCACTACCAGGACATGTAAAAGTTAAAAGTACATGTCCAACTTTTTAAATGCACTGCTCTCTGCCGTATGGACTACTTAGGACCTACCCTTCGGGGTGACATATGTATTGAAAAGGAAGGTTTAGGCCTGGCAAAAGGTTGATTTTGCCAGGCCAAAATGGCGGTTTGAAACTGCTCCCACAGGCTGCAATTGCAGTCCTGAGACATGTTGAAAGGTTATTCAAGTAAGTGGCACAATAAGTGCTGCAGGCCCACTAGTAGCATTTAATTTACAGTTCCTGGGTACATGTTGTACCATTTTACCAGGGACTGATAAGTAAATTAAATTTATGAATTGGGTGTAAACGAATTTTACCATGTTTAGAGGAGAGAGCATATACACTTTAGCACTGGTTAGCAGTGGTAAATTGCAGTCCTAAGACCAAAGAAAACGAGATCAGCAAGAAAATGAAGGAGTAAGGCAACAAGTTTGAGGGAAGACCACCCTAAGGCTGGCAGGTCCAACATGCGTCCACACAGAAAAGATGGGAGAGGTGAGGTGGAGCTCTCCATCTCTAGGTTTGTGAATTGAATTTTACTGGTAAGTAGGTAGTGCTACTGTAGTACTACTTTGTGTGCTATAAAGTTAAGTTTGTGACTCCGGCTCTTGGTTATTATCTGTGAGACAGTCATCCTACAAAAAATACAAGAGCCCCGTCAACAAATTTTGGAAGGGTGCAATAATTTTGCTATGCCAATGAATCTGTGAAATAATAACTTTCTTTTTATGTAGCCTTCCACAGACCAATTTCGACAGTTATAGGCTCTCAAATAACATGTTACTATTATCCAATTTAGTGTTAATTAATTTCCTAATGTCAGAAGGCTGCAACGGCAAGTAGACACCTCAGGGATTTCAGTGCATGACCAGCAGATGATCACATCAGGGCGGCAAGCATTCAACTCGCTGAACCATTTTGTCAGCTGTTTTTATATGTATTTTGTGTGTGCTTCCTTATATACATGTGTACCTTAAAAATAATAATTAATTAATCATTCATTATGAATTCATTATGAATTCTTTAATTGATTAATAATTATGTACATTGTGTAATTATTATATTTTTAAGTCCTATATTAGGTGTGAGTTGTTGGGTTTGTAGGAGTACAAGGAGGGAAGCTAATTAAGTAATAATTGATTAATAAGTAATTATTAATTAATTATTAATTATTTAATTGATTATTAATTATGTAAATTGTATAGTAATTATATCTTTAATTTATATATTAGGTGCGGGCTGTTGTGTGTGTAGGGGCATAGGATGGGAAGTTATTTAAGTAATAAAAAAATAATAGTTTTTATTCATTTAGTAATATTTATTTAATGGATTATTAAATATATTCATTGTGTTAGATGTATTTATTTTAATTGTATTTTAAGTATGGGTTACTAGGTGTGTGGGACTATATTGGGGTACTTAATTAAATAATAAATTAATAAAAATGTTAGCTTATTATTTATTGTATTTTTTATTAATCATGTAAATTGTTTAATTGTTTTTTTATTTTTATATATAATGTTTCTAATAAGAGTTTTATATTTCTGATTAGCTCATAGGGTTATTAAAATATGTTATGTGTTTGAAGTGAAGTACTTTCCCTACTGCTGCCAGACTGGAGTGGTAATAGTAAATATCACCCCTCTGGAGTGCAACACTTTTCCTACTGTTGCACAGACTGGAGTGGGAATAGTAAATGTAACCCCTTTGAATTCCAAAGCTTTCCCTACTATTGCACAAACTGGAATGAGAATAGTAAATTTAACCCCATTCAATTCCAAAGCTTTCCCTACTGTTGCATAAACTGGAGTGGGAATAGTACATTTTGCCCCTCTGAAGTCCAACGCTTTCCCTACTGTTGCACAGAGTGAAGTGGGAATAGTAAATGTATCCCTGCCAAAGTCCAACGCTTTCCCTACTGTTGCACAGACTGGAGTGAAAATAATAAAATGAACCCCTTCAAATTCCAATGCTTTCACTACTGTTGCATAGACTGGAGTGGGAATAGTAAATGTAACCCCTCGAAAGTCCAACTATCTCCCTACTGTAGAGCAGACTGGAGTGGGAATAGTACATCTAACCACTCCTATGTCCAACTCTTTCCCTACTGTTGCACAGACTGGAGTGGGAATTGTAAATGTTTTCCCTCTTAATCTCAATGCTTTCCCTACTGTTGCACAGACTGGAGTGGGAATAGTAAATTGTACCCTTCTGAATTTCAACGCTTTCCCTACTGTTGTACAGACTAGAGTGGGAATAGTAAATTGTACCCGTCCAATGCTATCCCTACTGCTGCACAGACTGGAGTGGGAATAGTAAATGTTACCCCTCCGAATTCCAATACTTTTCCTAATGTTGCACAGACTGGAGTGGGAATAGCTAATTTTACCTCTCTGAAGTTCAACGTTTCCCCTACTGCTGCAGAGATTGGAGTGGCAATAGTAAATTTTACCCCTCCGAGTTCAACGCTTTTTATGCTGTTGCACAGGCTGGAGTGGGAATAGTAAATTTTACTTCTTTGAAGTCCAACGCTTTCACTACTGTTGCACAGACTGGAGTGGGAATAGTGTATCTTTTTTTTATTTAAATACTTAGTTTTTATATTGTTTTTCTGTGTGTTTGTGTATATATGTATATATATAATTTGTTTAGTTTTATATTAGTTGTTTAATTTTTGTGATATTTTTAATTTAAAAAAATAATTTATAGTTTTATATTTAATGAATTAAGAAATGTATTTTAATGTTCCGTGCTTGTGTTTTTTTATGTTTTATTTAAACATATATAAATATTTATTTATATATTTGCTTTTTATAGTAGTAAGTTCCCAGGCACACATACATCCAGTGCTGTGTGATCATTCTTGCGCTGCGCAGCAGTTTACATCTAACCGATGTAGGCTGCAGGTGAGTTAAGCACACAGCAGTGGAACTTTAAAAAGGTGAGCGAGCTCTGTCCACACCTACTGATCACTATTCAGTGTCCTGCCACCACCTCACTTGTGCTGCTTAACTCCTAGTGAAGGCAGTAGCCTTCCACCAATATGAGGGTGGCACTTTGCGCACTCCTCACTGTTCAACAAGACCACAATTCGGGAGACAGGCCTTTATCATGGTGCACATGCATGATCTGTCTTTGCCTATGTCAACAAAAATCAGTATTTGGGATCCAGACAACAGTACAGTTGGGCACTGACGTTAGGGGTACATATCCATTATCATGCAGAGGACTTTTCCGTCCCAACACATAGCAATGCCTATGACCTGTGCAATCAAGAAGAGGTGGCATTATGGATGAACAATGCAAACATATTAATGGGGGTACCTTTGAAGACAGAGGATCCAGTCCTCATAACTACAGATGCCAGATTGATTGGCTGGGGGGCCTGAACCAGTTTCCATCAGGCTCAGGGGCAGTGGTTGGCAAACATTGGATAAAGTTTTCCAACTGGAGGAATTACAGACAGTTTGTCTAGCCCTGTATCCTTTTGTGCTTCGTCTTCAGAACAGAGCGGTTGTTATCAGGTCAGACAACACTTTAAATTATTATCTCAACAAGCAAGGGAATGCATATCCTTAACTCAGATTATAGATCAGATATTCGACTGGGCAAAAGACAATGGGGCCGATTCACAGAAATAATCTGAGATAAAATCCTAAACGTACTACTTTTGGTATTCACAGAAGGCATTTAGTAGTAGTAAAGTTAGGACTCCTAACTTTACTTCTACTAAATGCCTTTTGTTAATACCGAAAGTCATAAAGTTAGGATTTTGTCTCAGTTTAGTAGTAGTAAAGTTAGGAGTCCTAACTTTACTACTACTAAATGCCTTCTGTGAATACCAAAAGTAGTAAGTTTAGGATTTTATCTCAGATTAGTTCTGTGAATCGGCCCCAATGTGTCTTAAATAACAATGGTGTATATTCAGGGCACAGTAAATGTGGTGGCGGACAGGTGGAGATGAGAGACCCCGCCATCAAACAACGTTTGTCTCAGTAATCACATGTTTCACCAGTTGCGGTCGACTTATTTGCCACTCAAAGAATTTGCTGATTCCATTGTTTTGTTCAAGAACAGAAGAGGATGTTAAGAACAGAAGAGGATGGAGCTTGGAATCTGGATTCCCAGTCATGCAGCTCACCAGAAGGCCTTCTATTTGCCTTCCCCCATTCCCTCTTCTTCTGAGATTCTTGGTGAGGAGAGAGAGAGCATTGGTGGTTCTTGTGGCTCCAGCATGACCACATTCCACGTTCTCTCGGACAGTGACATTAAAAACTGACAGGGAACGGCTCATTTCGATCCATCCATCTCCCCTCACCTTTCACCTGCTTCAGATTCACCATCTCAGGAAATAGAAGCTAATGGCTTGGCAGGGGCGTAACACAGGCCCCCGCAGTGCAGGGGGGGGCCCAAGCTCCAGGGGGCCCCCTCAGCACAGTTCCCCTGCCGGAAAGCTCCTATTTGAGTTCCGAGGGGGCCCCTCCAAGTGCCTTGCAGGGGGCCCCCTCAAGTTTTGTTACACCCGTGTGGCTTGGATGTTCAAAGAGAAGGGTTTCTGACCAGGTGTTTGTCAGAGAGATTATTGATCTCCAACTAGACCTCTAGGAGGTGATCCACTTTGTCTTCCCACAAGAGGCATTGGTCTACATTTTCGAATGATGTTCAACAAGGCAGCTAGCAACCCTTCTCATTTGTACTCAAACATCATGCAGCTAGCATAAAATTAAATTGATCAAATTAATCAGCTTTTAATTGGATCACAGCCTGAGCGGGCAGAGGACTTAGACCAATTAACTTTAAATTACTCCAATTGGCTGAGCTTCGCAGTAAATTCCCTTGCACCCGTTAAGTCATCCATGCATCATAGAGGTAAACCATTGGCACTGTGGTTTACAGACAACCTAAGGATTCAGAAACAATGTTGCAGGAGACAGGAGCAAAAATGGAGAAAGGATTATAACAATTTGGAGAAAGATAAATACAAGCAATGCATTGCAGGCTATAACATCTTGCTGGAAAAAGAAAATCCTGCTACCTAACTCAAAAAATTGAATCATCAAAACATTCTGTAAAATAACTGTTTCCAATAATAACCTGGCAGTGAGTAGCAAATCCTTCTGCACTACCCTTGCAAATTGTTGTCAAATTAAAGTTGAACAGGTCTATAATAGGTTTTACTTAAATAAGGCAACTAATCTAGAGGAAAGCAAGCCTTCCCCTATATGCTCAGATAATGATACTTTTAATAAATTCAATTCCCTCACGGATGAGCAGGTGAAATTGCAAATAAAATCCACAAAATCGGGCTCCCCATTTGATCCCTGTCCTCCGTCAGTTGTACAATGAGGGCCTGAGATCATTGCGGTTCATCTTACCGGAATCTTTAACGAAATGTTCAAGTCAGGTTACTTCCTTAAACAGTGGAAAATAGCGTTGGTACTCCCACTGATATAAAAAATATATTTTCAGTCCTATGGTCCCAAATAGTTATCGTCCAATTTCCCGTCTCCCTCTTCCGGCTAAAAGTGTGGAGAAGTCTATGAATCAGCAACTTGGCTCCTTCATACAGAACAATCGTCTCCTAGATTCTACTCAGTTCGGATTCAGGACCGAAACTGCCCTTATTGTGGTGACAGAGGAGATAAGGGCAGACCTTGACAATGGTGAGAGAGCAGCCCTTATCTTTTTGGATCTATTGGCAGCATTCAATATGGTCAATCACGGTTTTTTGATTGACCGTCTCCATAAATCGGGATCAAGGGGGCCACGCTAGCCCTTTTAAGATCTTTTCTCTCCGGGCGAGAACAATCTGAGGCATTAAAGGAGTTTGTATCAGAACCCTTTTTCATTGTCCTGCGGGGTACTTCTGGGGTCCTCGCTGAGCCCAACGCTATTTAACCTTTATATGACCTCTCTCGCCAGTTTGGTTAGATCATTTGGGTTTTCCTTGACATCATATGCTGACGGCACTCAGATTGTCGTCTCGCTCTCTAGTAATGACAACAACACTGGAAACAGATTCCTCAGTTGCATACAGGCAGTGAGTGACTGGATGATTAGAAATTGCTTAAAGTTAAACTCTGGAAAGACAGAGGTTCTCTTGTTTGGCAATGAGGTCTCTTTCTGGTCCCCATCCTGGTGGCCTCAAGAGCTAGGAACTCTCCAGACTCCAGTTAGGAAGGTAAGGAACCTGGGAGTTATAGTTGACAACAAGCTCGCCTATGGTGATCAAGTCAATGCTATCATCTCCACTTCCTTTTGCACAATAAGGATAATAAAAACAACCTTTCCATACATTACACTTGACTTACAGAAAATGGTAGCGACAGCCTTAGTCCTATCCAAAATAGACTACGTAATGGTCTCTACCTAAATAAGCAACAGTGATTTATGAATAAGCTCCAAACACTGCAGAATTCCTGCAGCAAACACTCTGTTAGGGATTCCTAAATTTCAATCTGCATCTCAAGCTACACAGAAGCTACAATGGCTACCAACCAAGCAGCATATCACTTTTAAAGCCCAGTGTATCGCCGAAAAAGCGCTTCATGACATGGGCACAGACTATCTGAAAGGTAGCTTTAAATGGTATTGTCCTAGCAGGACTCTGCATTCTACTGGGGCCAAAAATGCCATAGTTCCCAAGTTTAAACGCTCCTCTTAGGGCGGGAGAAGCTTTGTCATTTGCACTGCCAAAGTATGGAACACTCTACCTTTAAATATTAAATTGATGACTAATCTTATATCCTTTAGAAAAGCTTTAAAAATATTTCTATTTGGTACTCAGTGGGGGCTCATACCTGACCGTTTGGAAACAGTGACAGCGCCAAGACACCTCCGGGTATTTGCACGCTTTAAAAGTGTCTATAACATAACATAACTTAGCTTGTGCATACCCTGGAATCTTACATGATGGCTTCTCTCTTGGTCTGAAGGTGCCCTCATTTGGGATACAGTGGGCAGCAATAACGGTTTTTAGGAGTTCTTGGGGAGGTTTGGAGGAGAATCAGGATTTAGTTAAAGGGTTGTTTAGGTTGTATAGCATCCGCCCTTTTACAAACCTATGTTTCCCCCCTGGGATTTAATGTTGGTTCTACAGGCTCTAAAATCATCCCGCTTTGAACCTCTAAATACCATTGATTTAAGACTTTTAACTTTCAATACCTTTTTTCTCACAGGTACCACACAGGCGATCAAAGCTTGGGGATTTGGGATCTCTATTGTTTAGGTTCCCTTTTCTTCGTTTTTTTGAGGATCAAACCTTACTACAGTTGGGACCATCTTTTGTTCCCAAAGTCAAATCTCCATTCCATCTGGAACAGGAGATTGTCCTACCAGTCTTCCATCCACGTCCTCAAGCTCCAGAGGAAGGACTTCCACATTTTTTGGATGTGATGCATGCAGTTTTGATTTATCTAGAAAGAATAGCAGATGTTAGTGCTAGTGGGATTAACAGCTTATTTGTGAATTTTGGGTCTGTCAGGAAAGAACTAAAACTTTCAACTCTACTGCTCAGTAGATGGGTAAGATCTGTCATAGCCTTAGCCTACAAATAATCAGGTGTTCCTCCTCCTTGCGGGGTTGAAGGTAGATCAACTAGAGGCATGTCGGCAACTTTAGCCAAAGTTCAGGGCTCGCCCGTAGCAGAGACCTGCAGAGCTGCAACATGCCCCCCCCCACCCATCTACTTTTATCTGACACTAGAGAATACTTTAGGAGATGGAGATTAGTAGTTCCTTTGGTTCTAAGGTTTTATTTTCAATGATTTAGTAGAAAAAGAACCAATAACAAATAATGAATGTTTTTGTTCAGCAGTGAATTTCTGTTGTCCTGGTCTTATCAGTGCTTGCTGAGTCTCACATATGCAATTAATCATGGCTGAAGCAGCATAAAGGTAATGCTTCACTATGTAATTAAACCGTACAAATGAAGCATATTGAGTAATGAAATTTCCAGTAAGAATTTGAGGCATGTGTATCTTGGGATGGAGACACAGTACTGAGAAGAAGCTGTCTACAGGTTCCATGTCTATCAATTATATTCCATTTCTATCAGTGAGGGAGAGGATCTGGCCTAAATGCTAGGGCGGTGGAATCGGAGTTGGCGAACCGGGTTCGAGTCTCCCCATCGGCTCTCAACATCATGTGATTCTGGGCAAATCATAAAATATGAACGTGTCCGTCTGTAACTGGTGCTCATGTAAAGCGCTCAGATATCTTCGTGTCAAGTTGGCGCTCTATAAAACTCCCGCAAAAAATAATGGATAAAATTCCAAAAACGACGACTTGTCCACTCGGACTGCAAATAGAATGGACAGGCTTCTGCCATCTTTCGCTCTACAACTGTTTCTATTTCCCCTCTCCAAGAAATTGCGTGGTGTTAGCCAACATTTTTAATATCACGTTTAATTGCAGTATTCCCGTAAGTGTGAAATGTCGGGACTTGTGCGCCCCATTTAGACATGTTGAAGCTCATTGCATAATTGCCGTCGGTAATAAAGTGAGTCACAGCGCACCTGTGACCAGTCTGAGCTTTTGTTCGTCTGGACGCACAACCGTGTGAACCTCTGTCGCGTCCCTTAATTACAGTAGGACATGTAATCACCCGGTGTAATAAGCTCGCATTAACTCTCGGTCTCTGGCATCCCCGTTGACGCAGCTCTTTTTCCCAGGGCACTTTCACCTTCCTTGCAGAAGCTTTGGTTTTTACCTTATTCCAGTTCCCTACAAACTGGGCCATAATGCAAGCAATGAAATTCGTCCCGAGCAGTCCTGTGGCTGGGTATAAGAATACTTTGCCAACTCTGCCAAACAGGCAGGTACCTGAAAAGAGACCAAATGTTTACCGGCAAGTTCTCCACCCCCTAGTTCGCATCCCCATAACTTGACCCAGTTAAAAAGTAGCAAGCGCTTTGTAATTTAGCTTCCCAAATCATTAAACGATTCGCAAATGGCTTGTAAATGGCACCTGACACCTTAAGCGTCCTGACTTTTCAGGCAGACTCATTTTACCTTCTGTTATTTGTATGAATTCCGTGTTATTTCTGTGAGCTTACAGGTGCCAGCAGGGAGGGTGCTGTTGGAATCAAAGCCCGGCCTGGCCACGTGCCGCCTATATTAATATGCTTCACTTTATCATCAGGAAGAGCCTAGAAGTTCTCTCGATATGTGTCAAACGGCTCCATGCCAAAAAGGTGGCCGAGCCACTCTTTTTTTCCCTATAAAAATAGGCTGTACATATAATTTGATTTTTCCTAAGTATTATGGCCGAAGAATAATGCTTAATGTGCTGGTAGAAAATCCCCTCGCTCTGTCATTATGGACACAGTTTAAACTACTGAGTTTTTGTGTGTCGGTCTGCTGCATTGTGGGAGTTGCAGCCGTGTTTCCCTTCAGTTAAACTAATAAGACTGACAGCCTAAACTGGTTAACAATCACCCTCAAGTCCTATGGGCCATTTGATGGCTATGATTCTGAGCGCCATCATCAAAATACACTCATACACTGGAAAGCACTTTCCCTGGTCTCACCGATTTTCATATTATATGAATGCAGCAGCAGCAGCGTTTGAGCCATTCTTCATCACTGTGCTTAAATGGATTTGAATTCTCTAATTTTCACAGGGATCATTTGCATTAGCCAGAGCGCTTCTTGTTTGTATTTCATTATAAGTGCAAGACTTTAAGTACAGAGTTCAAAGTGAAGGCGGCCATAATGCAGGCCCGGGAGTGGATGGACTTCCAACGCTTACCAAGGGAGCTGTCCTGAAAGCTCTGTGCAGCCGGGTATGGCTTCTTGCACATGGACGAATGGAATCTCAAGCAAATTTTCGCATTAATCACTTATGTATCATTTTCAACAGATGTTACCTGTCCCCTTTCGTGAGGCCCAGCCCAATACGTCAATCCCGTATTTTTTCGTCGTAGTCCGTACTCGCTCTGAGGCTGTGTTCTGTAGGCCAGACTTTAAATGCATACATCGTAATACATGTCTTAGTATCCAAAGCGCTGTTAGGTAGCACAGAATGGCTGCCTGAAGGCGACCCTTATGGCACGTAGTTTGGTTGCAGAACACTGTTTATCTTCTGCTCGTGCAACAAACCTATTCGCATTCTTTTAAAGTAGAATGAACTGGAAACACATTCCTGCTCTGAGTACCCGCAACTACTGGTTATGGAATCGATTTCCGCCTAAGGGTAAATAGGACATATCCGTAGACAGAATGCGGCCTGACCACATTCCTCGGACTCTCTCTTCGCCTTTCCCAGACACCAGCAACAGGTTATCGTCATCAGCTCTTATCCAGTTAGCACCAGATGACCTCGGATAAGGAGGCAGCCATGTCGTCACTCCAGACCTGCATACCGATGGAGGCGCCAGCGGACTGTGCTGCAGTACTTACACATACTGCTTCCTCAACCCAGCTCTTACTACCTGTGGGGTACTCCTGCCTCCGACAGCGAGCTGCCTGTGATGTGAAAGCAGACAAAATGTTTTTCAAAGCTCTGCATCTTCCTGGAGTAAGGGGCGCTGCTCACAGGAGAGCTTTATCAGCCCTTGTGGGGACTGGCTTTACCTCAGCACCTGACTGCATCTCTTCCCGAGGACTGGGTGCTCATCATACCCCTGGCTTTGGGGAGACCAGGGGAGCTGAGCTGCTCCATATGATGGGCCTCTTGTGGAGGTGTGCAGTGACAGAGGACTTGCTGCCTGCTCTGGAATGGCCTGGGAACTCTGGGGGTCTAGGGACTGCTTTGGACAAGTGAAGAATCCAGATCACCTAATGGCTTCACTGGGAGGACAGATCTCTTGGGAGGTGAATACCTCATGTACATGGTCTTGCTTCTGCGTAACAAACACCAAGACTGCTGATTCCCCACTGTTGTGTGTCATTTACGCTTGCTGACCCTACGTCATCTTAGAAGAGACTTGCTGTTGCAACCTATTGCAGAAATAAGACTACTCTGCTTTACTCTCTGGACCGAGTGAGGGATAAGGGAACTATCCTAAAACCACATGCTTCTGCCCATAGGAACAGTCCATCTGGTGGACTTGGCCCTTTTTGCAGGGTCATCCCAGAACTTTTTGCCTTCCTCCTGTATTTTTTCTGACCTGTTGTTGGTGGTTTTAGGACTCTGGGCACTTTATCACTGCTGATCAGTGCTAAAGTGCATGTGCTCTCTATTGCAAACTTGATACGATTGGTCTACACCTGTTTGGCCTATTTAATTTACCTATCAGTCCCTCGTACAGTGGTATCCCATATACCCAGGGCCAGTAAATTAAATGCTACTGGTTGGCTTGCAGCTCTGCTTGCGCCACCCACCGAAGTAGCCTTTCAAACCTGTTTCAGGCCTCTGCCCCTGCAAGGCCTGCGAGCGCAGTTTTACTGCCGCTGTGACGTGGCACATAAAGTGGTTGCCACTTCTGCAACTCCACTTTTACTACATATCAGTCACCCCTAAGGTAGGCCCTAGATAGCCCTATAGCACATTGCAGTGTAGGTAAAAGGTAGGACATGTGCCTTAACTGTGTGGGATGTCCTGGTAGTGACAAACAGTCTATTTGGTTTCCCATGTTTGGTATGTTTGGAATAGTAGTGATAAATCCTGCTTATTGGTGAAAGCGGATTTATTATTACTATTTTAGAAATGCCACTTTTAGAAGTGGGCATTTCTGTGTGCTATGTGTCTTTGCGCCTGCCTCCTGTGTATTGACCGTCTGGTTGTGACTGACAGGGGAGAGGGGATGTGCATTCCCTCCAGCCAGTCCCTGGGGAGGTTGAGGTGTGTCCTGCCCTGCCTGGGTGACTCAGCGCTAGGCTGAATAGGCCTGGTTGGCATTTGGAGTGGTAGGAGGAGTAGCACCTGCACCACAATAGGGCTGTGCCTGCCTTCCACAATGATGGCTTCGCCCTCCCCTGTGGTGTGTCTGGGGCCAAGGCTTACACTAACAATGGAGGTCGTTGTGCACTTGCGAATGTAATTGTAAAGGGCCCCCAGAACTGGTATGAACTGGGCTCAGAGCCCTGTGCCAGGGGAGAACAAAGACACTTTGGACTACAGGTACTGGGGCTATGACCCCATGTAAAGGGGAACTGACGAAGAGACAGCGTGGAGTGCTGTGGGCGGAAGGCTGCTGAACTACCAGGGGGAACCTCTATGGGACTAGATTACTCTAGTAATGACGTGTTGACTTGAGACCAGGACTGCCACTCTGCTCTGAGGACCCCATGTGCTGGCCTGCCTGCATGCACTTTGCTGGTAGGCCCCAGTGCTCTCCAAAATTATAGCGCCTTGTGAGCACTTTATTACTTCTACCAAAGATAAGCGTCTTGTGTGCGCTTAACTTCAAGCTGGTTGCAGCATGGGAAGCGTGGTGAGCGCTAGAGTTGAGCCTACAGGCGTAGGCCCCCGGGAAGGGAGAGCGTAAGCGTAGAAGCGCCCCCCCCTTTCATCCAGCGTGGGTAAGTTCACTAATCGCCCGGCACCTTACATGCTGGGAAGGTCCTGGTGCAGGGCATACTGCAGGTTCCTTGTGTTTTCCTGCTGGGGAAGACTGTCGTGGCCCAATTGCAGGGAAGACTCCCGCTGCTATTCCGACACGCTGCAAACAAGGCTGGGCTGTGTCGTTAGGTCCCAGGGTGGAGAGGGACCTCAGCAAATGGAGCACAACCGACTGCCAGCGACGTGAGCCCCGCAACAAGTCCCCAGCCGTTGCCTGGTGACCCACACTACAGGGTGGCGTAGCAGCACCCGGATGCAGAAGTTAGGACTGCGTCCTTGGCTGCCCCAGCCGCACTAGGCCGATGGGCCACACCAGATGAGAAGAGCAGTGCCTCGCACTAAGGAGGCCCGTAGAGGGCTCCGGGTATAGCCATAGTGCTCAGACGGGGGCGATCTGTTTCATCCAGGTGTCTTTCCTGGGAGGTCCGGGCAGACAGCCCGGTCACTTCTGCCAGCGGCTGTGCATCCAGACAGGGTGCTTGGGGCCGAACCGCACCTGGGTGATTCTGCCCCTTGCCTCCTCCATGGAAACTAGTAGAGCGTTTCCTGGCACCACAGGCAGCCTGTGGGCGTGCAGGGGAAGTCCCGTTGGGAAAGCAAGCTTCCCTGAGAGTGCATCTTGTGAAAGGTTCGCACCATATTGCGTGGTGGACAAAGTAATGGTGAACAAAGTACTTGGGGCATAATGTGCTTCATACATGTACAATAATGGTGATTTGCAGTAATGGTGGTATGCCTAAGGTGGCCATGAATGATGCGTTTATAATGTGTGCACTCTGCAAGTATTTTCCTATGGTGCACTGCTGATGATGGTTATGCCTACTGCTTTGTGCTAAATGCAATCCTACCAGTAGTTACTGGTCGCCCTAACTGTAACGTTTGTGACAGTGGCCTGATTGGCCAAGTGATTTATGTAAATCCCTGTGAAGCCATGAAAAGTGCCTGGTGGCACAGTGATATATATGTGATTGTGCTCTAATGTGTTTTTATGGATAATACAAAGGCTACTTTTTTAATATAACCTTGGGTGGAGTTTCTTTTGTGGTGTGCCTAGTGTGTCGCTGCTGTGTGAGTGTGTTGGGCAAACGCTTTACACATTGCCTCTGGGATAAGTCTGACCGCTCTGCAATCTACCAAGGGGGTGAGCAGGGGTTATCTTCAGCGTGTAACTCCCTTGCCCTGACTAGAGTGGTGGGTTTTGCCTGGCTTAGGTGCATACTCTAGCCAACCAGAAACCCCATTTCTAACACCATCCATCTGGCTGCTCTTCTCCGGAGACTCTGACTCTGCTTCATATTATTTCAAACATGTTCCTCTATGCAGTTCCTTGAAAAGACTTTGTAGTATGCAGTGATTCACGGAGGGCCATGCCCTTGTTACACCCATTCCTCTCACCTCCGGCGTGTGAGAGAAAAGGACGGGACCTGCCAGCCCCATGCTTGATCACTGTTGTGCTCTCTTGAAGGTTCCCTAGCCTGCCATCTGCAACATCTCTGGTGCCCTGCTACTTTGAAGTGTTTGCTCCTTCTTTACAGGGATGCGGGCAATGCTCCTCTCACCTCTCGGACCCCTAAGTCTAAGTCACCGCTGGTTGTCCCAAACATTAGAACCATTCTCAAATCCAGCACATATCTCAGGAGCACTAAACTGCTTTTCAAAGGCCCCATGGTGATAACCAAGATGACCAATCACTGGGAGAGTGCACTCCTAGGCAGGGGGTTGAATACTTGGCAGGAGGGTGTATAGTAGACTTGAACATAGCTTACCACCCTCTGCCTCCCCAGGAATGGAGACAATAAATCTTGTTTGTCCCATACATACTTCCTCAGTTTGGGTTGATACCTTCCTTGACTGTTTGTTTCATATGTGTTCTGTGACAGTTGTATATTGACTTTTTGATATCTGCTAGCCATTCTGCCTCAGCTGTCTCATCTGACTGCAGGAATGTTATATTTGGTAGGGAGGCATACTCTCTTCATAAATCCATCACCAGGACACGGATCCCTGCTCAGTCTTCTTCTGGAGGCACTATCTCTGTTTATTTTTTTATGAATTGAGACTCCAGTGACCCCCTGATCCCAGGTATCCCAAGGATCACTCCATGGTGGAGTCTCACGTTTGCCCCAGAAGCTGGAAATCACCACTACACTGGGTCAGCAGACAAAAGAGCATCCATACCCACCAATCTACTGGCATCTTACCTGACTCCTCTGGGACAGGGGGTTGTTACTCCTGTACCCATCCCTGCTGGGTGGGAAGCCTAGCTGGGTGAGAATATTTAACAGTTCTACTTCATAGTACCCTGGAGGTGCAGGCACTTGAGTTGAGCAAGAGAGTTGTACACAGGTGGCTTTAATCAAAACGGGGATTCACCTGTTCATCACAGTCAGGGGGGAACAAACATACATCTTTTGAGGGGCATTCCCGCTCTAACATGTAGCACTCCTAATATCTTGAGAAATTTCCAGGACGGCTTTATGCTAAGATTGGCAGTATCAATGCTATGGCTCCAGGAGGCAGCTATGAAAGTGTTCGTGCAGCCCATGTGAATAAAGAAGTCAGCTCCTGAAAGACAATACTTCATTTCCAGATGTCTCAGGAGTTTTGGGTCCTACATCCTTCAGCAAAGTCATTGGTCCCAGCTTGGTATGTGCCGGTGAAGACTACACCTTTGAAGAAGCAGAACAAATGAACGGGAAGTTCCGGGCAACAAAAACTAACTATTATTCTCATTGCATTGACAACATCTTTTTGATATTTCAGCGACTACTACAGATCTTGTATTTTGGCCATGGCCTTTTCCGCATAAATATGGATCTGCCACATAATCCATCCTCTGCTGCATAATGTGCAGATTTTAATAAAAAGAATATTCTAGCTCAAACGGATCAAAAGTTACTAAAATCACTGTTACCTATGTTGACACGCAGTGGAAGGCCCTGTACAAAAGTTGACTGATCATCTTTCAGTTGCTTATTACTGTATTTGGATGTTAAACTGGTACTAATGAGGTGAAACCTTTGCCCAGACAGTGTAATCTAGAAAACATGACAATATTATGAAGTAATGCTGCCACAAAATATGATGCATTAGGTCACAATATTTGCCTTTTATTGCTGCATAATTTAGTCAACAGTACCGCATAATTTGGACCTCCCCTGCAGCATCATTTTAGTGGCCCTGGCTATAAGGTTATTTCTGCCTTCTGCTAAATGCGGGTAGCAAGCACTATATATAAATATCTGCTTTTATTGTTCTACTGCTCTCCTCCAGCCAGAGAGCAAAGGCTGCATTATGTAGATGTATGCAGGCTGTTGACTTATCTAGAGAGACCAGAGATTTTAAGACTGACCACCTCCTTTTCACACACGCTGGTGCAGGGTGGGAGAGAGGCTTCAACGGGGTCTGGTCAAGATTGGTAGTACCTCCAATCACATGGGCATGGTCTATAAAGGGCTCCACCAGACTGACCTAGGGCAGATAATTAATAGAAATCCCCACTTTTTGGGCAAGGGTTCATGGTGTTCATCCTGTGAAGCTTTGCCTACATGTGCTACACTGTATTTGAATGTTCATTACGTCAACAGTACCTATTTCAGAGGGATTCCTCCAGGAAGTCATGGAGAAAGGGTGTAATTGGTTTTGTTCTAAGGAATTCACATAGTCCAAAAACATGTTTAGGCTGGTGAAGCGGATAATGCAGTGTGAAGCATTATCCTGCGTCTCCCTCATTAGTAAGGCGTGAGACAGGAAGAGGCAGATGGAGGTAATAGCTTAATTATTACCAATAATCTTGATGAATAGGAACAGTGACGGTGAAGAGCAGGAGGATTGAAGGCTACCACTAAGCAATCATGCAATTACACGCTGACATCCTTGTGAAATCAACGTTTTCCTACAAATATATATTTTTTCTTTTCGCATAAGTCTCTAATTAAGAAGGGAGAGGATCCGCATACCATTAGTTTCTTATGACTCATTGCGCCCCCTCCTTCCCACAAAAAATGAAAAAGTTTCATGTTACACCCATGACAATTTTTAAAACTATTTTTACCAGACTTGTAGACTCACGACTTGACTGCTGTTGGTAGTGTCTGCAGCTCTGTGTTCTTCTTTGCATTCTGTTACTTGCGGTGGTACAGTTCACTCTATAAAGGTAGGCCTCAGGGCTTTAAGTGGAAAAAAAACTGGGGGTGCTCTAAAAGGGGCGGGGCAAACCTCTTAAAGGGGTGTGGCCTATCCAAGTAGGGGCGTGGTCTAAATAAAGATATGTATGGCCGGTGCTCAGACCCGGACAGACCCGGCCCACTTAAAGCCCTGTTCTTACTGATCTGTGTGCCCTCTAACTTTTCGCTAAAAAGAACTTTATGCATTCATTTGACATAAATGACTAGCACATTTTACTCTGGCCACATCCCGGACTTTAAACATGTCTTCACTTTAAGTGTCCTCCAGATGGTTGGTGGAAGCATGTCGCAGAAAGAAAGCACACACCAGAAATGGGTATCGATTTCATTTATACCAACCAGCATAACTCCTCAAAATTATTATGTTTTAAATCAAATAGTGAAATCCCCCAGGTTGAAGAAACGGACGAGTACAACATCTGCACGTCTATTAGACTGACTGACCTGCCTGTTGAGCAGTGCAGAGTGTGAGGCATTTCAGAGGTGTTCTTATGTTTTGAAAGATAGGGTTGGTAATTACTAAAATATGTTCGGAACTATAATCTTCCACCGTCATGCAGTAGCGACCATGGCATGCAAGGGGATTTTTTTCTGATCTCATGGGCCACTCTTTCTGCCAATGATATCACAGTAAGTCATGGTAACGACTCCTATATCTAAGCAGCATTCGTTGTTATCCTGCTAAGGAGCTAACCTGACTGCATGCTGTGCCAATTGTATGAATGATGAATCTGTTGTGTTTAGGTGCCTGATCGCAGAGTATTGTTCTTGAAATCAATGGGCTTTCTTTATGTTATTTCCTTGCACCTACTCTGTTTTTGAAAGTGTTGTCTGCAAAGAGCAAAGTGTGGATTTTGCTTTGCCATTTCGTTCTTCTTTCCCATCTTCAACACTTCAGATTTTCCCTAGAGCTGGCTGTATGGTATAAAAAAAAAGGTAAAGTGTTGGCTGGTAACACAAAGGGATAGCATGCTACGCCGTTTTACTAAAACACGACAATAGTAGTGTTTACAGAAACATAAACCCAGCAGAAATATCAATTGAGGGTGTTAATAAGTGCGATAAAGAATCAAGGGACAGTGAAAGAACTGAAGGGAACAAAACAGGCGTGGAAAGATCGAGAAGCAAAGGAAACAAAACAAATCCAAGGGCTAAAAGAGAATCAAAGAACAGAAAAAGACTTGGATAACAACCGATTCTAAGGGCAGAAAAATAAATGAATAGGAAAAGAATCAAAGGTGACAATGACGGAAGATTAAAATAAGAGAAAAGTAAAAAAAAAGAATAGAAAGAATAAACAAAAACTGGAGAGAAAGTCGTTCAAAGGTGATAGAAAGAACTGGACAGAAAATTAATCGAAGAAGAGGAAATAAATCTAAGGAGAAAAGAAAGTAAAATAAAAGAATCAAAAGGTGAAAAGGAGCCCAAACCTTGCTTAGTAAAAGAATGAAAAGAGGGAGAAAAATAATGAAATACGCCAGAGAAGTGGTTATGAACAAGTTATACTGCGAGAGTCGCAGAGCACACTGTTTACAGCTTAAGGTGAAGGCAAAGATTTGATTCATTACTCCTCCTTCACCCAAGAGACTTCCGTCTATTTGAGACAGCAGTAAAAACCATGAGAAAATAAGTGTACATGAGAATTCAAACTCTGTATAAGGAGGGGTGGAAAACAACAAAGCCTCGTTAACATATAAATGGTCTTTTAAAGACCTGTGAAGTACTCGGGCGCGGCTGTGTGTGTGCCCGGGAAGCTGTCTCAGCCCGGGCTGACACACACGACGGGGGGGGGGAGGGTTGAAGCCCATTCAGCCCAATGGGCGATGCACGCCTGATCTACAGCGTGCACAAAGGTCAGCGGCCTCAGGATCTAGCCTGGCAATTCCAGCTAGAGCAAAATAAGTTTGGTGCAAGAAAAAAAAAAGAGAACGGACTACCTCTGCGAGGCCCGAAAATAGAGCCCGATAGAGACCCGTTTCGAGGCCCCCTGAAAAAAACTGCTGGTGCTCAGACCCGGACAGACCCGGCCCACTTAAAGCCCTGGTAGGCCTTAATTACGAGAGTGCAAAGAAAAATTAGGGATTGTGTATTCAAACGTGCGCTTTTTGCCTTACTGCTCCACTATGGGCCTAGCACCACTAGTACTGGCCACCATTTCGAATGCAGTATACCTGATAGGGCAGAAGTGTTGTGCCCATAGATGTATTTATAGAAAATTAGGCTTAGGTACATTTGTAATTATGCTTGTTAAATTCGTGACATTAGTGAATTTCTCTGTGAATGACATTTTCTGGAATTTCTCATTAAGTGGTTTTTGTAAATATTTTTGCATAATGTTTGGCCACTGAAGACTGGTTAGAGCAGAAAACGTCTAGCTCGAGACTTTTCCTGCCTGCATGTTTTGCTGTTAGCTCACATACCTTTTTTTACGTGAGGTATTCCTTCACGTGAAATTTCACCTGAGGTAAAAGCAAACCGTTTTTCACCTGATTTTTTTCCGGAAATGTACGTGGAAACAAATTATGCGATTTTTGCACACCCCTACAGAAAGCACAGCACTTCTCCAGCATGCTAACAGTGCAGAACCAGCAGGGCACGTGGCCAGTTTAGACATAGCTTTTGCAACAACTTTAGCCTAAATTTATAGGCACTTCGTGTCTGCGCTTGTTAATTTTACATCTATAATCGGTGCATTCCAATGTCTTAATCCCGCTCTCTTTTATTGGTTTGTTTGTGAACCCTGCAGCCTGCCCATAGCACATTCCAGTCCCAGACCATTTTGTTTGAATGTCCACGCTGACGCAGTTTGAGAATAAAACAGCTTCCTAAAAATAGCCTACGGTGCTTTGTTTGACATCCTATTCTTAGGCCAGGTGAAACCACATCTGATAATACTCTGTAAAGGGCTTGTAATTGAAAGTTATGACGACATCCACCCATTCAAGCTCACTCTTGCAGTCAATGGGCCTTTGATCTCTATTCACCTCCCTTCATGAAAGACAGATTTTCCCGTCGTTCATGGTGGTTAAAGCCTGCTTATTGTGGCAGCACGCAAAACGTGTAAATTATGTCAACTGCATTTCTATAGCGCATTTCAACTATTAGTATCTTTACGTAGCACTTGCAGTGGGGTGTGGTGGGGGTTGTCGTGGGAGTTGTCTCAGGTGTTTGATGTGGAATGCAACGTTAGTGAAATGTCTGTGTGTTTTTTAATTGTTGCTTTCCTAAATCTAGAGTATAGTAATGGCGCCCATAGTGTCTCAAACAGCTAAAATAAGTTTAATATGGATGTAAGTTGTGTTAACATAACTCTCGGGTCCAATCAAATCTTCTCTGATAGCAAAGTGATTCCATATACACTTATTGTCGACAAGACCCTTCCATGCAAAATCATATTCTTGCCTTTCACAATATTTTAGAGTCTACATAGTCTACAGTTATGTTTTTTAGGTCTCTCCTGCAGACAGCTTTTAGCTGTCCGGATGTGAAATACCTCTTTTGGACCATCCTAACAACTTGCAGTGGGCTTAGAGTCAGCTCATTGCATACCATTGGTTGGCTTTCCTTGTCACTCTCTTTTGCCTACTTCTTATTTGTGCCCCAACTTATCAAGCTTGTGTTTGTCTCTCCCACAGGACATTGCCTCCTTCCAATATTTTTGATTGGCTACTACTTTTTTTGTGTGAACTCATTGTAAACTGTTCTCATCATCATTGCAGTGACTTGGCTGCCTCTTGGTCTAAGCCCCCCATCTCATACTCAGAAAAGCTGTAGGTGATCACATCTATCCATGTGCAAAGCAACCACTGTGCATTACCACCCAACCTCCTCCTCCTCCTCCTCTAGTGATGGCTACAGGGAGTACATCAGTACATCTCAAAGTCAGGGCTACGACTACGGCACACCCTATCCCGAAGCTTCACGTCCAGCAGACGTTCCTGTTTCAATTAAATTGTTCAGATCACTTCGACAAATCCCACTCCTGTTGAGCATGAGCTTCTTTGACAGACTAGTATCCAGTTCTAGTTACATTTCCACCGTTCTTCCAATGTACTCCTCCAAATTCTGTTGTGTGAGGTCTTGCTCAGACAACCCTCCATGGCCTCCATCAACTGACATTCTCTTGTTGAAGCTACATACAGGTCACACTATTGCTCCCTGCAGAGTGAATGCTATTGCTTTTTCTTTACATGGACACTACCAATTTGACCACCATTTCATTTGTGCATAGAGAGACTTTAAGTGGGCAGGGTCTGTTTCCCTTCAGGTATTTGAAATTGAGTTTGGATGAAAAGCAAGAAAAATAAAACTTCAGTGTGCATTGCATAGCGCAGCTTATCATCTGTCGTAAGTTCTTAATTTGCTCAGTTTTATTTGACGGAGAAATGTAGGGGACACTGCAAAAATACTTTGCCTTAATTAATATGTAATTTCGAGTAGCAAATTTGTTGTCCTTAGAGTTGTTGGCTACGTTTTGATGAAGGAGACCATTTGTATTGTATTATAAACATATAATACAGAATTACCTCTGCTCCTTGAATAACTGATGGGAGAAATTATTAAAGAAAACTCCTTTAGTAGTGAGTCCTGCTTAATTGATGGAACAAGTGTTATAAGCTTTTGATGAGAGAATCCTGATTTGATTGCTTTCCTCCCTATTCTTGTGTATGTACTGCCTAGGAGTGTTTTATGCAGTCTTTCAATTGATTGAGTTATATCCTTGGACTGCATCATATCTATTTATGACAATTTTACATAGAAATAGGTTGTAACACCTTTTTCCATGATAATGATGAAGTGTGTTTTAGGCTCCACACATCAAGAAACACACAAATGAATGATTTAGATACTGCATCGTAAAAAAATGCTGAATGTTATAAGTAGTTACTGATAACACAAAACAGTCAAAAGGTAGATGTGAAATCTGACATTTAGGTGCATGTGTTTTTATGTTTAGATAACGTGATAAATAAACAATAACACAGAAAAGTTCTATGTGAGGATAAAATTGTTTCATGTGTTAAAAAACGGATGGCAATATTAAATGTATAACGTGAGCACTGACATTGACAAGAAAGGAGGTGCTACACGAGGTTATATTATGATTGCATTTTGTAAAGTTTATCTTTGATGTGCCTTTAAATCTTGTATGCTGTAATAATATATAAAGTACAAAAGGGACTTACAAAATTATATGTGACGCAATAGTGAAAAATATTTTCTTTTTGAGTACCCTATACTTACATGAATTAATTGCAATTCACAGTAAAATGATATTAATATGCTTAATTGAAGAATTAATGCACTTTTCTATGTAATGTGAGATTCATGTTTTAGCACAAATTCATCGTGTATGAGCTGTATTTAATGAAAGCCTCAACTTTGCTTCCTTTCCTGGTATGAACTTATGAACTGAATAGTCTGATGACTATGGGAGTCTTTCGTAACGTTACCACTTGTGTTCTAACACTCAATAGCCTTCTTTGATGTTTGTAGCTTACTTGGTTAGACTTACAACAAAAGTGTTACTTCCTAGAGCAAATGTTAGAGAATGGACAGACAAGGGATGAGAGCATGAAATAGCCTACTTTCTAAATGCAACAAATGATCGCATGACTAAACTACAGGGGCTTCAAGGAAATTATGAGTAATGGATCTCTATACTTTTACTTACAACATCATCTCATCCTATAGTGAGCAACCAATGGGACAGAGTGGTCCGACAAATTTGGAGATGTCAAGGGGTGTAAACCTTGAATCGATGGAGTATAATTGCCTACATTTTGAAGTAAGGGGCATCACCCTTTTTACCCATCTTGTGGTACAGAAACTGATGATTGGGACTTCTAGAAACAACCTGAACTGTGATGAAATACTGCGTTTGCTGCCGGCTGGTATGCTAGCATAGTGGAACCTTTTCAGTTGAAATGGTTCTCGTCAGAGCAGCAGTGGCATTGACGCTGCATTGCGGACAGAGATAGACGATTCTGTCCATGAACTGGAACTGGTCATTTGGAATATAATGAACTTTACAAAAGGGTTGGTATGAGACGCCACTGATTTCCCTACTAGTTCACTTACCTTAGGATAAAATCTCCCTGGGCTGAGGAAGATAGTTCCTTCATATCTGGATCTCGTAGAACTTGCAAATGCTTACTAAACCTGATCTATTTTAAATTTAGGTTGTACGCTAATTATTTGAAATCTAAATAGAAATACAAATTATGATAAATTACTCTGCTGATTCTGTCCCATTATTTGTTTGTGACTAAATTCAATTTAATTTGGTGGTTAATTAAACTAGAGGTGGGATCACATGGGAGATTACATCCAATAGTGAATATTAGCAATTATCTTATTACAGGCCCTCATATGATAATTGCTCATCCTCTAAATATTCCAGTTCCTTTCAGCACAGTACAAGATCCATCAGAGGACCTAAGAGATTTGATATGGTAGCTGAGGTTAATCTGGGATGAGAGAAAATTAAGTAAATAAAATAGTTTATGAGTCCCAACACGCTAATGCTACAACACCTTCAAGGCACCATATAATGGTTTTAGAAATGTTAGCTGTTAGAAGTAAACAGAGGAATGATACCACCTCTGGCCACCTCTCCTTCTGATGGCCCTATCTGCTCAGGCTTGAATGCTGACTGGATGAGCTGTTCATAGCATGGAGAAGTGTGGCTCAATGGTTAGAGCGGCAGACCCTGATGCAGAGATCTGGCCCGGGACCAGGGTTCAATTCCCGCCTCGGCGGGTCTTGGGCTCAATTTCCTCAGACCTGATAATTCTCACCTCGGTGCCTATTCTAATCATGGGTCCCACTCTGCAACTCTGGGCAATAGCTTGCTTAATCTCCACAACGGCCCCAACAGCGCTGGGATGCCTGGCTTCACCCTGGGGGTGCCCAGGAGTGGACATTTCACAGGGAAAAGCCAGGAAGGGTTCCACAGCGGTATGCGTACAGCGCCTGGACACCCCTTTGGGGGTATGGGTGCGCTTTACAAGTACAAATTTCATTTCATTCATTTCATTTCATAGCAGACATGGGACAAATTAATGTCTCTGGCATCACCCTGTGCCTACCTACAGCACATCGATAAGTGACCCCTGTTTTACATCACTGCGTGCTTCTATTGTAGATCCTGCTAGGTCCTCTGCCAAACATCAGCCTAAGTGCTGTTTACAATATTCTTGTAGCATTCACTTGGCTTTGTTAATCCTTCTTTTTCTTTTCATATTTATTAGGAAGATTACAGTCACTACCGTTTGTTTGTAACTAGTGTGTATTTATGTTAGGATTGAAACACTTTAACTCACACTGAGTATTTCTGAAAGGCTAAGACAACCAGTCTTAAAATGTAGCCACGTTGATCTAATTTAACTCCAAATACTAGAACGCTATGTAGTTGAAAGCATTGATGATCGGACTGATTACTCTTCAGATTGCCACTTGAAAAATGTCAGCGACTTGCTCCACTGCTAATGCCTGAAAACTGAGTCTCTTGCAATGAAACAGCCCAAGAAGTATGCTGTAAATTCTAAAGCAGTCTTTGTGGAGTTCAAGTTGAGGATGCCCTGTATTGAGATATAATTTTGAGCATATTTCTGCACCTTTGAGTAATGTTATTAAGTGACCCTTGTTTTACATCACTGAGTGCTTCTATTGTAGATCACGCTTGGCCCTCTGCCAAACATCAGCCTGTGCCCACATACTGCACACATCCTTGTGGTCCAGACCTATATATCAGAAAATGCACTTCTGAGGAGAATCACATTCTGCTTTCCTGAAACACACCTCTTCCTATACTACTGCAGGACTAGGCTATGTATGACTGTTTGCATCAATACATGGCTGCATGTCAGGCTGTGTGCATGGGTGGCTACATGTCAATTAGACTTTGTGAAAGGGTTGACTTTAGGTGTGATGTCCTAAATGCTTTTGTGTTACTACTTTGTATGCCTCTGTGTTCATTAACTATACAAAAGCCAACCCATTGGCTAGGTTCTATGTTAGAAAATAATCTGAAAAAATATTGCTTGAAATAAAGATTGTGTCCTGAATATAGATTACAAAAATCATCCAATTTGGTGAACTTTTTCTATTAATTCGTATGGAGAGATACTTTTGTAAATGATGTTTAGGACACCATATTTATATAAGACTATGTGCTGTTTACAGTATTCTTGTAGCATTCACTTGGCTTTGTCAATCCTTGTTTTTCTTGTCATATTTATTAGGAAGACTACAGTCACTACTGTCTGTTTGTAATTAGTGTGTATTTTTGTTAGGATTGAACCACTTTAACTCACACACTGAGGATTTCTGAAAGGCTAAGACGACCAGTCTTAAAGTGTAGCCATGTTGAGCTAATTTAACTCCAAATACTAGAACGCTATGTAGTTGAATGCATTGATGATCGGACTGATTACTTTTCAGATTGCCACTTGAAAAATGTCAGCGACTTGTTCCACTGCTAATGCCCAAAAACGGAGTCTCTTGCAATGTAACAGGCCAAGATGTGTGCGTAAATTGTAAAGCAGTCTTTGTGGAGTTCAAGTTGAGGATGCCCTGTATTGAGATATAATTTTGAACATATTTCTGCACCATTGAGTAATGTTATTATGTTACTCTTGTGGCTTGCTGGGTATCTTTTTCTCTCAGTGACAGTATTTGGTTGTTCCATGTCATCATGGTTTCTTACCTCCCCCGCAACGTTTCGCTTAGGAATTACATCCAATGGGGACACCCACAGAGTTGGTCCTTATGATTCCTCAATGATAATGCCTACCAGTAGGTCTTGAAGTTCTTCTTCCATGGCTTGATGTAAGCAGAACAAAATGTTGTATTGATGCTAAGCCTCAGGCTTGATGCTTTCATTTATGTGAGGGTAGACTTGACAATTCTTCATTATGCCTAGTCCCTTGAATAGTTTGGGATCTTCCTGGATAATGGATGAGTCTTGCTTGATGATGTACAACATATCAACTAACTTCAGTTGTTCTGCAGTGTAAAAATGCAGGAGCATACATTATCTCATTATCAGTCTTCAGTGTCCTGTTCATCTTTGTAGGTGAGTTTTGTCCTGCATCTCCCGAGACATGGTAGCATTTTTTAGCCATCCTGTTATAAACTCATGCCAGCAGTTTTTAACTCCGGTCTTGGTGTCATTTTCCTGTATTCTTTGATACCAATGTAGTTTAGTGATGCTCCACCATCAAGGATGATTTTGGCATAGAGATCTCCCATCACCTAATTGAGAGTTAGGCATTTTCCTTTCTGTTTGTTTTGTATTGAACCATAAAACGTATTCATCACTATCTTGTGAGCATGATGAGGTCCTTTGGTAAAAAGTTTGCAATGGTGCTCATGGCACACATGACATGGAAGCAGCAAAGGATTTTTGTACATTTAGAATGAGTTAATGTTCTGTTCTCCCACTGCTCTTGCATGATGACGTTTCATGATTCATGTCTCTGGTATTTGGAGAGGATTGTCCTTTGGTGCCTTTGTACACTACATCTTAGTGGTTTACTTTTCCACACTTGCAGCCCATTTGCACCATGGTGGGACCTTTACCATCATGCACACTAATAATTGTTATCTGACAATTTGCTGAACTCGCGGTATCCAGAGGTGAGTGAAGATTATCCCCTTGCCTGTGAGGCAAGATTGAGTGTGTATCTCTCATTATACACATGTTTTTCTCAAGAATAATTTAGTATTTAGTGCCTCACCCACATGTGGAAATATTGCTGCTTGCTCTCAGGTAGCTCTTTAAATATTTAGCAAATGTCCTAACCCGCGAGATTATTCGGAGTCATTAGCATGTGTTTTTTGTCTCTTTACCCATGACTATAGAAAATTAGTAAAGTCAGCCAGCTAGTCCTTGTATTTTGTCCAGACTGCTGCTGCTGCTGGATGTTTGAAGAATCGTTGTGGGGCCCATAGGTATGCTGTTGAGTGCTTCTTTGCTTTATTGTCGGTTAACATAATGTGTCTATTTGTCCCAACTTCGGTGTGTACTTTAGTCCTTTTTGCAGCGTGTATTGCTTGTCTGCCTTTCCTTTACCACTGCCTCTTTATTATATTTTATATTTCGTGCCTGGGCATTCTTAATGATGCCTGTCCTTATGACTGTTTCCATCTGTTACAAGTGTCCTTTATTTGCTGTTCACCATTTTGGAGTCAGACATTGGTCTTGCAACAGTTTGTTTCCTTTGAACTCTTGCTCCTGCAGGAGTCCTGATTTTAATGGCCACGCGGAAGGCCATTACAGGGTGATCCGCCCTCTGGGGCTTGGTATTGCGGTGTCCAAATTGTGCAGCTGCAGCGCGCTTCCTCTGGCTATTGCTGCAACAGACTTAAACTGTCTCACACTGCAACGGGCTTCCCCTGGCTTGCACTGCAGCCTACTGACAGATGGCTACCTTAACCTTTCCCCTTATGCTCCCAGGTATTCACTGCTATTTTGCAGTTCTCAGACCCTTCTCTGCAGTATGTTCTGTGCTTAACGCTGCTGTGAATGTGCCAGACAGGTGCTTCATGATGTGTGTACCCTGATATCCTTGCAGCACAAATGTTTTAGCTACCTTCATTGCCAGTTGTTGGGTCTTCTTTCTATATCATTCAAACATTGGAACCAATCTTGCTCAAACAAAGGCACTGACTCTTGATCAGGTAAGGTACAATATATTTATCTTGGATCTCCGTCTCTAATGCTCGTTCAGCGGTCGACCTCGAAGCTGGGGAACCAGGTTCGAGACTCAGAAACAACACTCAACATCCTGTGATTCTGGGCAAATCACTTAATCTCCCCATGCTTAACAAACATGAATGTGTCCTTGTGTAATGAAACTGGTGCTCATGTAAAGCGCTCTGATACCCGATATCTTCGGGTCTAGTTTGCACTATATAAAACTCTAAAAAACAAAACAAAAACCATATCCCCCCAGTCTACCCTGACTCCATGTGTCCCTTAGTGTCCCCAGTAATTCCTGTCCCTGCCCTTTCCTCGAAATTATGACCAGTGTCCAAAGTGTCAGTTTGGTGTCCATTCTGTGATCATTGCTGTGCATCAATCAATCAATCAGGGGTTTGTTAAAGCACGACTACTCACCCGTAAGGGTCTCAAGGCGCTAGGGGGGGGGGGGTGCAGGTTCCATCCATCAAGTAGAGGGTCTGTCGAAGAGCCAGGTTTTGAGGTTTCTTGCAAAGATGGGGAGCGATGTTGTCTGTCTGAGGTGGAGCGGAAGGGCGTTCCATGCTTTGGCCGCGAGGAAGGAGAAGGAGCGGCCTCCCGATCTGGTCTTTCTGGTGCGGGGGACCACAGCGTAGGAGAGCTGGGCTGATCGTAGGGTCCTTTGGGGTGCGTGGAATTTGAGTCGGCTGTTCAGGTATGCTGGTCCGGTGCCGTGGAGGGCCTTGTGTGCGTGGGTGAGCATCTTGAAGGTGATTCTCGCCTCGACAGGGAGCCAGTGGAGTGTGCGCAGGTGCTGGGAGATGTGGCAGTGTTTTGGCAGGTTGAGGACCAGTCTTGCGGCGGCGTTCTGGATGTTCTGTAGCTTGCGGGTGAGGTTTTTGTTTATTCCGGCATAGAGTGCGTTGCCGTAGTCGAGTCTGCTGGTGACCAGGGCGTGAGTGACGGTCTTTCGGTGTTCGAGGGGGATCCATTTGAAGGTCTTACGAAGGAGGCGGAGGGTGTGGAAGCAGGAAGATGAGACAGAGTTGATCTGGCGGTTCATTTTGAGCTCTGAGTCCAGGATGATTCCCAGGTTGCGTGCGTGGTCCGTGGGGGTTGGCGGGTTTCCGAGGGCGGGGGGCCACCAGGTGTCGCTCCAGGCATCGGGGTTTGGGCCCATGATGAGTACTTCTGTTTTGTTGGTGTTTAGTTGAAGGCAGCTGTTTTTCATCCATTTGGCGACGGCTTCCATGCCTTCTCGAAAGTTGCGCTCTGGCGGTGTTGGGCTCGTTGGATAGGGAGAGGATGAGCTGGGTGTCGTCTGCGTATGACACGATGTTGAGTCCGTAGGTTCTGACGATGGGGGCGAGTGGAGCCATGTGAGACGTTGAAGAGCGTCGGGCTGAGGGAGGAGCCTTGGGGGACTCCGCAGGTGGTAGGTGTGGGGTCCGAGAGGAAAGGGGAGTCTGACCCGCTGCGTCCTGCCGGAGAGGAAGGAGCGGATCCAGTCGAGGGCCTTGTCCTGGATTCCTGCGTCGTAGAGTCTGCGTATTAGGGTGCGGTGGGAGACTGTGTCGAACGCCGCTGATAGGTCGAGGAGGATGTCAGCATCATGTCACCAAAATGACAAACAGTACCATATGCTTCATGAGTCAGTTTTATTGCTGTGACAGAGCTGATATTTTTTCTGCAGTATCACACCAGTATGTTAATGTTAATTGCGATTTATAGAGCGCTTAATACCGGCAGGTCTCTAAGCGCTGAGAGAGAGTAGCCACAGTCCCCCCGAGTGAATGTTAATGTTAATCCCTGAATGGTATGCGTTATGCCCAGGCCTCCGTGAAGAGGAGGTTCTTCAGTTTCTTCCTGAACGGAAGGAGGGCTTTTTCGGACCGAAGGTGGCCCGGCAGCTTATTCCAAAGTTGCAGGATGAGGACAGAAAAGGCTTGTCCTCCTTTAGTCATGTAGTTAAACCGTGGGCAGGTTAGCTGGCCACCCATGAATGACCTTAGGGTGCGGCTGGGGGCCTATTTCCCCAGGCACTCTTTGATGTATCTTGGGGCCTGTCCATGCAGGGCCTTGTGGGCGATAGAAAGGCCCTTGAATCTAGCCCTCTGTTTGACAGGGAGCCAGTGGAGATTTTGCAGCAGGGGAGTGGCCCGTGTGTGTCTGGGGAGCTTGAAGATCAGCCTGGCAGCATCATTCATCACAACCTAAAGTTTGCCTAGCAACTTGTCCGGTAGCCCAATGTAGAGCGCGTTACCGTAATCTAGTCGTGACATGATCAATGCGGTCACCACTGTCCGCCTGGTGGAAAATGAGAAGCGGGGTGAAAGTTTCCTCAACTGTCTTAGCAGGCCCACACAGGTCCTGAACACGGTCAATACTTGGTTGGTCAGTGAGAGTTTGGCATCTATTTTAATACCCAGGCTTTTTACCACAGGGGCTGGAGACGGTGTGTCTCCCAGCTCCTGTGGCCAGAATTGGTCGGTCCATGGGTTGCTATCCATCGTGATGGCCAATACCTCCGTTTTGTCTGGGTTAACCTTAAGTGAGTTAGCTGTCATCCAGTTTACCACATATCTCACTGTGTCTTGCACCCGAGTGTGGGCTTGTGGGGTGTTGTCAATTTGTAAAATAATTTGAGTGTCGTCAGCATAGTTAAACACCTGGCAGTCCATCCGGGCCAGGTCCCTCACCAGCGGTCTGAGATAGATGTTAAACAGAAGTGGGGACAGTGCAGACCCTTGAGGGACTCCACAGGTTATAGACCCCCTGTCGGACACGTAATCACCCATCTGAATTTTTAGGGTGCGATCTGTCAGGAATGAGGTAATCCACTGATGTATCATCCCACAGATGCCAATGTCCCGGATTCTTGTCAAAAGTTGACCGTGGTTGACCGTGTCGAACGCCGCCGACAGGTCTAGAAGGACCAGGGCGCACGGCTTCTTGCAGTCAGCTATGAGCCTGATTTTGTCCAGTACTGACAGCATCACCAGCTCGGTGCTGCGGTGGGCTCTAAAGCCTGCCTGCCTGTCCCCAAGTAGTTGATGTTCTTCCGTAAACATCGCTAAAGTTTTGAGGACGTGTTGTTCCATAATTTTAGCCAGAAAAGGAAGTTGGGAGATGGGCCTGTAGTTTTTCATGTTGGTGGTGTCTGCTCCCATCTTTTTGAGTAGGGGGATTACTCTGGCTTCTTTAAAATTCCTGGGTACCTTCCCTGTTTCTAGCGATAGGTTAATCAGGGAGAGGACTTCTCCCTCAATCGCAGAAAGGGCTAGTTTGAAAATCCTTGGTGGGCACAGGTCAGCTGGTGAGCCTGACTTAATTCTGGTTGCGGTGTGGAGCAGAGACTCATGGTCCAGTTTTGGGAAGGAGGTGATCAAGGGGGTGATCGATTCTACCCTGTCTCTGTGTGTCTCTGCCCTGGCTAGGGCGTGCTGGTTAATGGGGGTATTGTGTATGTCTGCTAGGATGTCTTTTACTTTGTCTAGGAAGAAGGTCAGGAACTTGTTACAGTGTTCCTGGCTGGTGGGAGCTTCTTGCATTTGCTTTTGGCTAAGCTCCTTCAGGATTTTGAAGGTTTCTTTTTGTTTATTGTCTGCCTCCATAATCCTAGATTCATAAAATTCGGCCTTTCTTCTAAGGATGGCTTTTTTGTAGGTGGTAAGTCTGGACCTTTACTCTGTGAGCGCCTGTGGCTCATAGGCTTTGCGCCACTGTCTTTCGTACTGACGGAGGGTCCGTTTCAGTCCCCTTAGCTATTCCGTGAACCAGGGGGCTCCCTTCCCCTTGTTTTCCACTCTTATTTTCCGGGCTGGCGCCAGATTGTTAATGGTTGCTACCAGTTGGTTGGAGATGGATTCATTCCTCTCTTCGAGATCCTCTGTCCAAGTATTCCTAGGTGAGTTACCTCGCAGAGTGTCGCACAGGCTCTTTTCCTCAATTTTGTTCCAGCTCCGCACCATTCTCCATTTGGGGGGAGGGCGTGTGGAGCGGCTAGCTAGGGTGATCTGGAGGCTAATTAAGTAGTGGTCTGACCACCCACAGGGAGTAGTGTCCACCAGATTATCCTGTATGCAGTATTTGTCACCAAGATGCTACCATCTTGATCAACTAACTTGCATCTGCCTGAATTTCTGGTGCCATTGGACTGTTTCTGCTCCAGTAAAGGGTGGTGCAAAAACAATAAGGTGATGGAAGGCTTGAATTAATCTCAGCCGATGGCAGTCACTTGGGCTGCATCCCGATCCATCATTTTGCGCCCACCATGCCACCTCAGTTTGGACCCAGTCATATGCAAATCAGTCTTGACCCTGTTCCTAATGGGAACATTCCAGCCCGAACTGCCAGGCCATGTCCTCCCTGAACGGAACACAAGCAACCCAGGACCGGTTTAACCCGTGTTATGGGCTCTTCAACTGGCCATAGCTTGGTTCCAGTGGCACAGTGAGCCTGGGACCCACATCTGGGCATACCCGGTGCAGTACCAAGTGGTGGTGGCTGCAGCTGCACTCAAAAGTTTATTTGCAGGTGGGATAGCAGGGAACCTCCCACAGTGAGGCAAAGTGACCAAACACCCCTGAGGAAATGGTCCAGCGAAGGTCCCTGGACTCACTAGAGGGCACACAGCGTGTCACCTTAGATTTGTTTGCCTGTGCTTTCCCATCAGTTATATGCAGAGGTGCACAGGAAAAGACTCTCCCTCATTTACATGGGGGCACAGATCCTTACAGAGGTGGGAAGGACCATCGCTCATTGGGCAAGTGCAAACGTGCTCCCACCTAATGTGTATTACAGAAGGAGCCAAACTAGCATGTCTGACACTTCTTTAATATGAGGAAGTCCTAGAAGCATGAAAAGCATGAGGAAACAGCTTCTGATCTTTCCAGGAACACTAGCATAACAAGCCTGCAATACAGCAACAACATTATGAATAATGTGCCTGTGTATAGATCTACTACAATATTCTCTCTAAAACTGCACCATTCTGGAAAAGAGGTGCTGAGAGCAGAAAATCGTAGAGTTGGCGAACAGTAAGGAACTGAGTTCAGGGCCTGGGAGGAGTTGTTGGTGGAGGAAAAGACTGACACGTTTGTGGCTTTGTCGGGAAGTTGTGGAATGTGGATGTAGCAACAAAGTGTTGTTTGTCATGGACCTGCTCCAGTTAGTGTTGCATATCAAAGTCTGTTTGGTAACCAATACAACTGCTGTGCAGGAGGGAGGGTTGGGCTTCGCCTTCTGGTGTTCACCGGGACGTGTTATGGTTAAATGCAGTGGGCCTGCACCTTGTGGCAGTCAGACACCTTTCAGTGGAACTAAACTTTAGGACTGAGTCTACAAAAATGGTGTCTCTTTTTGTGAAATGAACGAGAAGTGTTTTGCTTCATAACAGTATGTACCAGATTTATAGCTGTGACATTTCGGAGCAAATGCATACCAGGGAAGGCTGGAAATGTCGAGTATGTTTACCTCCCTCGGGGGTAATACATTTGCAGGCTGCTCTCAAGCAGAAATCGAAAAGTCATGTGTGATGAAAAATTCAGCATGGGCCTTTGAGAGAAAGTAATGCAGAGTTTGTATCCACTTTTAGGACCTTCTGCTGCAGCCAAATAGCATATCATTTTTCCTCGGCTCTCTGGTTGTGGTATGAGCGCAGCTTTTGTTTGCGACGTAAAAGCTCATATTACCCTATAAATCCTGGTGCCATACTTACAAAATTATGAAAGTGTCTGCTACAGAATTCCAACATGCTCAATTACCAGTGAAATAATAAAGAGGCATAGGGCCTTGAATTAAAAATGGCACCCAATAACTTTTCAGCTGCTTTACTTCATGCTTGTTAAGTATGAACCCCTCCCAGGGGCGAGTCCTCCTTACCCCCCCTGCCCACATAACTGCGTCCCTTTCAACTTTTAATGACTTCACTGACAACGTGCTTTGGTGCCTTAAAAGGTCGCAGTTTATTCAAAACATAACATGGTTGTACATTTCGCAAATCATCTGGTCATTCATAAACCTCTAAGTTATTGCATACTTTTGTTGTCTTTGTACATTCCTCGTCATTGTTTGCTCACAGACCATATATTTTGCGAGGTGCCCCTTCTGCTGGGCCTTTGTGTCTGCGGTTCAAGGCTTCACCTTGCTACTGAATTTTGTGGGCGTCCATTAAGACCTGCCCGGGCTGCAAGAGCAGTTCCGCTTGCCCTGGACCCTTTGTTGGCCACTCGCCTGCTCCTCAGGGCCCCTGCCGTGTGGCATCCCAAGGACCCTGTGTGAGCATTTCATCTACTCTGCCTGTGGCTGTGTCCTGATATTTAGCTCCCTCAGTACCGCTGCCGTGAGGCATCCCAAGAGCCCTGTGGGAGCATCATCTACTTTGCCTGTGGCTATGTGCCGTCATTAGCTCCCTCAGTGCCCCTGCCGTGAGGCAAACCAAGGACACTGTGTGAGCCTTCCATTTACCTCTAGTCATTTTTCTCTCATTTGTGTATCTTTCCTGGGTTTCTTCCGCCTCACCTCTGACTTGCGGCTGCGATGCCTGCTTCCTTTTGGGATGGGTGGGTGGGATTCCAGGTTCCTCTTGCAGGGGGGGGTTATGTGCTGTTTCTGGGCCTTGTGCCCCTATTTAACCCCCCCCCCTTCTTGGCGCCTCGCCCCCCTGATTGGGGGGGGGCGTTGGCTACCTTCTCGCGGGCTTCCGCGACGGGGGGGAGGGCTTCCTTCCTCCGGGCGGCGTTTGCCCCGGGCCCCCATTGGGTCCAGCTACGCCTTTCCCGGCCCAGGTTTCAACTCCTCCCAGGGGCAAGTCCTCCTTACCCCCCCGCCCACATAACTGCGTCCCTTTCACCTTTTAATGACTTCACTGACAACGTGCTTTGGTGCCTTAAAAGGTCGCAGTTTATTCAAAACATAACATGGTTGTACATTTCGCAAATCATCTGGTCATTCATAAACCTCCAAGTTATTGCATACTTTCGTTGTCTTTGTACATTCCTCGTCGTTGTTCGCTCACAGACCGTATATTTTGTGAGGTGCCCCTTCTGCTGGGCCTTTGTGTTTGCAGTTCCAGGCTTCACCTTGCTACCGAATTTTGTTGGCGTCCGTCAGGACCTGCCTGGGCTGCAAGTGCTGTTCCGCTTGCCCTGGACCCTTTGTTGGCCACTCGCCTGCTCCTCAGGGCCCCTGCCATGTGGCATCCCAAGGACCCTGTGTGAGCGTTTCATCTACTCTGCCTGTGGCTGTGTCTTGACATTTTGCTCCCTCAGTACCCCTGCCGTGAGGCATCCCAAGGGCCCTGTGGGAGCACCATCTACTTTGCCTGTGGCTGTGTGCCATCATTAGCTCCCTCAGTGCCCCTGCCGTGAGGCATCCCAAGGACACTGTGAGAGCCTTCCATCTACCTCTAGTAATTTTTCTCTCATTTGTGTATCTTTCCTGGGTTTCTTCTGCCACGCTACCTACGGTTTGAAGATCGGAGGGAGCTCCCCCCTGCTCTCAACTCCCCTTCTTCAAGAGAAAACCCAGTTCCTCTACGACCCCTACAATCTTAAGTGAAAACCTGACCATCCCCACCCCTGTCAGGAGTCCCCCGTTCTCAACTGCCATATTCTGCTGACTTGGCATTGTCAGCCTTGACTAGCCCAGACTTCCTCGTATGTTACCCTGCCCTGCCATGGAGTACTACTTTTCATTACCACTAACCTTTTGTGGTGGGGAGTTGGTGTGCTACCAATGAAGTACAATGCGCTATGGATTAGGCGTGCCAGACCTATCGCTGGTCATGACCCCTGCCTGCCGAGACATAGTAGGTGACCTTTCTCCCTCCCACTGGAGACTCACCTGGATTATTACTGTTTGCCCCCAAAACCTTTTCTTTTAGCATTTAGCATCTGACTGAACACGACCACCACTGCTAGAAGCTGGTTCCATGCCTTCGCCTGCCTGAGAGGCTATGAGACTGCGCAGGGATGACTACCCATACTGACTCCTGGTAACTTGAACTTGGGTTTACCGTACCCGGGACCGGGGAAATAGTAGGCTCTAACCAACACCTTAAAGTTGCCTGCAGCTCTCTGGAGTCGGTAAAGGCTCATCGTTCTTACCTAACCGTCATGCTATAACTTCCAGTCGCTCCCCAATTCTCTTTGCCAAGGCAGTAGCTCCTGCGATACCTTTGTGATTTGCCTGGCAACTCAGTCTTTGGTGCATGCGTATTAAACCCCCCCGCTGTTCCTATCTCCTTCAAACGCCCTACCAGGCAACATCATGTCCTTACTCTTGGCATGACTATACTTGCCAACGCTACCCCGACCTTTATTACTCTCTGAACTCGCGACGACCGCGAGTGTCCTGCCCATTGGGGGGGTTCCCCTGAGCAGCGTTCTCTCAAAGCGCGGCGAGAATCCATTATGCCTGCAGCGTTTCCTCGTGAGGCCTGCATTACTCCCTGGGCCCAGTCTAACTGGCTTTCAAAAATCCCCGTTAATGGAGAATTCCCGGGCCCCACCCGCTGTCAAACTCGCTGACGTAATTCTCATTCTGCTGATATTCCCACCTGCCGAATCCTCTGTCTTAATGACCTCCGTTATTGTGTGCCCATCCCCTAGCGTATGGTACTCTGAATGATGCCCTAAGTTTTAATATCTGACCACTCACTTCTGTATTTGTCTCCGCATGACCACTTGTGCCGTTGTCACTCCTGAGTCTCCTTGTTCCTTGGTTGGTGTCAGGGGCTCCCTATCGCCATATAGGCTAAACATTTGGGTGGATGATTGACCGTCCCTCCCTGATGCATCTCAAGCCTGCCTTACCACTTCCTCATAGCTCTCTGTGGCTTACTGTAGCCTGCATTGTCCTCTGGAGGAATGAGATGGTTAGTAGTTGGGTCGGTGCTGTCATATGCAGAGACCCCTTTTGTACGTGATGGCTTATTTTCACCATCCCACCTTGGACCCCCTTGCTGCTTACTTTAGTTACTGCAATGCTGCCCATGGCTGAGAAGCGGTGTTCTGCTGATTGTAGTGACCCTTGTACAATGGATCTTAATGGGGCCACAAATTGATTGATGGGAAAACCATTGCGACCCCAGCTGGCTCCTCAGGACTTGGGCACTAAGATATCTCATGTTTGCCTGTTCTCTGCTGGCGTCAGTACAGAGGCCAAATCTATGAAATCAGAACTGTTGCCATTGTATCTTGGTGCCGCTCATTCCCTGTAGCGGCTGCAGTGCCCCAGATACCCCACGGACCGTGATACTATGTCCTGTGTACTTCAACCCAAACCTTTCTAAGTCTGTGCTGTAGGTTCTCAATTCTAACATAGCTGCTGAACCTATTAGTTGAACAATCGATAATACTAGATTTACGTAAAGGTAGCGGTTTTCTGTTTAACCTGCTGTCTTGGCTGAGTTTAGACTAATTAAAGCCCGAAGATACCTCTTCCTTTACACATACTGTTGCGCCCATTATCTAAAGAAACCTAACCAATATGTCTAGTGTCTAGTCTGGTATCCGGCCTCGGGCCCTGCCTCCTGTCCCAGGCTAACCAGCGGCCCCATCTCGAATGATGCACTGTGTTGCTGCTTAAAATTGACTTTTAAGGGGGTACGTTTCTAAAATTACCGGCTTGCTTGCAAGCAACTTGTGTGTTTCCTTATAAAGCCTGCCACGGGAAGTTTAGAAACCTTGCGGTCCCCCCCGGTTACCGCGTTAAAATCCCAATCGGAAAGACCACAAGTGACCTAGCAGTGGCAGTCATTTATACCCCTAGAAAATGTACAAAATGTTCTTCACGGTCGTTTTTGTTTCAGAATGACAGGTGGCTCAAAAGCTAAAAAGGAAAACAACCTTGCTGTTTCGGGAACATACCTCGATGTGCAAAGCAGACCTAGAAGTGGTAGTAAATATTTTATAGCTGTCGCTTTGTCAAATCTGTAAGTGCTCCTGCCTAAAAATTTAGCATCCCTGCTAGGTTTACAGTCATTTAAAAGGTAGCACAAGACAAGAATGACTTCTCTAATCCTCAGCTGAGTAATAAACCTTCCATCAGGAACGGTAGTTCTGTCAGTTATCATCCGATGACAATGGCGTTTACCTTCATTGTCCAGCCTGAAATATGATATGTAAAACTATAATGTGTCATCGCTTCCTGTGATTTAACATTCGCCAGCATCTAGTTTGAGTCCCGACAAAGAAGCTCTCATCCACCCGGAATGTTCATATCCGGAAACAAAAGCCACATTTGATTCTGTGTCTTTCACTGAAACAGCCTTTACTCGGCCCTGCTTCCTTTACTATTCTAGGGAGTTTATTCACCGAAAGCCTGATTGAAAGCCAATGAAGAAAATGTGTTACCCTCTTTCTTCATATACTTGGACCCTCGTTTCAATGTGCCTACAGCCCTACACTGATTATCCAATTGGTGCAATCATGTCACTGCCTATTTATCACAGTTGACAGAGACCAGTGTGGAGGGATTTTCTATTCCCACTCTTTGAGATTGACTGAGCCATGGATTTCTCTTAGTGAATTCACAGACACCGGGGCTTTACTTGTTTAACATGAGCACCCGTTACATTCCCCAAGCACCTATTCATGTTTTTGAATCACAAAATGTTCGCAGCTCTCGCCTTATGCCACAACCTTGGTCACCGTGTCGGCATCTACCCTCGCTTTATCGAGCTGACCCTCTATGTCCGGAAGAATCTGTCGCGAGCCGGAAAAGGATATTTGAAAAACAGCCTTTAATCATCCCGGCTTTCTTTACTATTCTAGGGAGTTTATGCCCAGAAAACATGATTGAAAGCCAAGCGCCTAAAAACGATTACACATTTGGTGCAATCCTGTCATCGCATATTTTTTCCCCAGTTGTACTGATTTTAGGAAAGTACGGGCAAAGACTAGAACCCCTGACTCACAGCATGAGAGTCTGGGCCCATAACCTCCAGCCCAAGCCTGACTGCTCCTCTTTTCTATCACCCAAGTAGAGAAGAATAGTCTAAATCCGGGCGGACTAACAGGGGGTATCGTGCTCCCCCGCCCCTTCTCCGCTCCCTCCCATACGGTGACCATCCGTGCCATGGAGCCCTGCTCGTACCTACCATGAGCTGCGGGGGATAATGTGTACACCAGTTTATTAATGGCACTTGATAACTAGCTCAGCACAGATCAGAATTGGCTCTAATACTCCTTCCGCTACCCTACTTGTTGTTTCAGAAAGACTTGGGCCCACCTTATTCAATCGTGCTCACCTTTTATCACCGCTGCAACTGCCCTAGGCCTCTGCTCCGTGGCGCCATCCCCCGGCTTCGGGGGCACCTCCACCCGCACCGATCCTCCGTAACGTATTCGACCTGACCCAATTGAGAGAGCCATCGGTTCTCGGTTTGCTCCTCTTGCGCCCCGCTGGGCTGCCCCCTTAGGCATCGGCCTGCGGAAGCTCGTTGCCTCCAGGAAGCCTGCCTTCCTGACCTTCATTGTGCACGCAGTCCGGGTGAAGTTGGTGCCAGAGTGTAGAGTTCGGTAGTGAGAGGAGGCCGTGGCACCACCGTCACCCCTGCTGGTGATCACGTGGCGGTGCACCCCCCACATTGCTGGGCCGTAGCTGTAGTTGCACGAGCATCAATGTGCTCCCCCACGCGGAGGGCGAGGGTCAGAGGTGGCCGGCCTGAAAGGAAGTCATTCACCTGTTCTTCCCGCCTTCAACCCTGCAGCCGGTGGATGCCTGTGACGAGATTCGATGATCGATTCCATGGCGATGAAGTTGGCTTCCCCTCCGATGCTCTCACTGCCATCAGGAATTGCTGGCGCCGCCTCCAGAGCCATCCAGGCGCAGATCTCGATTGGATCCGATGACCGGTTCCTGCCGGTTGTAGCCGGGTCTACACCGATCTGGTAGGCTGCTCCTCTCGGCGGCGATCCGTATTCCGTGTTCCTCTTGCAGGGGGGGGTTTATGTGCTATTTCTGGGCCTTGTGCCCCTATTTAACCCCCCCACCTTCTTGGCGCCTCGCCCCCTGATTGCAGGGGGGGCATTGGCTACCTTGGGGTGACCAATCCCTGTCGCCCCCCTTCTCGTGCGCTTCCGCGAGGGGGGGGGAGGGCTTCCCGCCTTCGGGTGGCGTTTGCCCCGGGCCCCCATTGGGTCCGGCTACGCCTTCCCCGGCCCCAGTTTCTATGTGTGTTTTATGGCCATCAAAGTTCGCGCAATAAATACAGTCCACACTGATGTAGCAGCGTAAAAGGCCATTTATTAGGACAGGCTGTAACTTAAACTTTAATCAAAACATCAATTCAAAATTAACAGTCCCCAAAACCAACCTTTCATTCACCTCGTCCATTCACCCCTCACTGTTGCCGTTCACTTCCCAATTCACTCTGTGCCTCTTCCAACTCTCCATACCTCCTCACTTATCTTTCAACATCCTCTCTTGAATCTCCCGCCGACGCACTCTTGCATCCCGCACCCCCATCATTCACCTGTTTCTCCCCCACCCCACCCCCCCCGAAGGGGTGGGTGTGCCCGTCCGAGACTCCCCACCCCTCCAAAATACTGCTAACCCCGGCCTAAAACTACCCGTCCTAAACTGGCACGCTATACCTACCCAGCACCTTGCCCTCAAAACTTGTATTCAAAAACTTTTCCCTCCCCAGTGGTGTCGGGCGCAGGAAGAGGACAATTAACCTCTTCCTGGCCCTTATAACCACTCCCCAGCGACCCCACCCCTAATCCCACCCTCTAACCCTTAAACTCAGGTGTCCTTCCTGTCCTGCGCGAATACCCCGGGGGAAGACTGGTCTGTGATCTGACTTCCCCCGGGGGCCGCATTGCCCAGCGCAATCACATGGAGGTAAAAATGGAAAGGTGGGGAGAATAAACAGGCCATTAAGTCAGTGTACTACTCACAATAAGCAACTAGATGCCAAGCTACTAAAATAAAATGGGTGAAAGATTTTTCTTTTGAGTTTAGTAATGTTAATACACAGGCAACAATATGGAATTCAGTTAAAATCTTATGCACCATGGATAACACCTTTTATGGCAAGGGGCCAGGGCACACCTCTCTACATCACTAGTAAGAACCTCAGTTTGAGCCAGTTCTGACAGCAGAGCAGATAAAGTTACATCGCCATAGGTTGAATGTGGGTGGAGTCAGGATTCTGAATGTACAGGCCTGTGCCTTTGGAACTGCAAGTCCTCACTTAGGACTACAAATACACATTTTTCATAAACTCCTGAATCTCGCGTATTTAAATCAGCTTGTGGCAACTACAAAAGAATGAAGGTAATTTATTTATTACACAGCCATATACACACAATGTACACCAACAATACATTACTTTACGACTAGAGGCTGGTGTGATTTCCATCTTTTTTCTGTTAATGAAAAACACCTCCCTACGCTCTTTGTGATTGGCTAATAGGACCACCTACCTACCCAGGAGATATTCTGTTTGCCCCTTTTCTGCGTAGGCTACCCTGGTCTTGTTTTTCAGCGCTGTATTATTTGCACTCTATTTCTTTTAATATTTTTTTCTCTTTTTTAGCATTTCAGTTTAGTACAGCCTGCTACATTTCGTTTATATTTTGTCTGAACTCTCTGAGGCTCTGTTTGCGTGCAATGGATCTGCTCATGCACAGAGGAACAGAGGCTGAAGGACTGAGTTCAGAACACTGCAGTGAAATACTGCCTCTTTGTTCTGTGCATACTCAGTATCATGTTAAGGATTCTGGGGGGCAGGCAAGACATAATTTGGGGGCCCCTGCACAGAAAAAATAGATTTTTGTTTCCTTCTTATTTAAGCCTGCATGATGCCAAACAATAATGATTTATATGTTAAACTTTAACAGGGTCATAAAAAAAGTTGAAATATGTCTTGCCCAGGAACCTAAAATTCCTTATGATGACACTGGGAAGAGAAAGAGACTCAGAGGTACGTGTAGACACAGAGAGGTTTACGGGGAGACATTTGTATCACTGTGCATACTGTAGGGCAAACACACAGTTGATGGGCAAAGTGGCCGTGAAAGGCTGTTAGAAGGTGGTTCTGACCATCTGACCCGCCCAGATTTTTCGCTTTTTGAACACCTATTTGTTGACCTTTTACTGTGGGAGAGCCTCATAAGTTGGGACTCACCCACAGTGAACTCATGATGAAAGAGACTGCATGTGGATTTTACGGTGTCCCCCTGGTGCGAGTAGGCCGCTGCGCTGCAGCCAGAGTAAGGAGCACCAGGCTGGTTACATGCAGACACATGTGTACATACGTGTGCACCCGTGTAGGAGCTGCGCAGGGGAGATTCCTGGCGTGCGCATCCCAGGAGCAGGTACAGATAGAATGGTGTGGCAGGAATTATGCAGAGCTGGGTGGGGACATGGAATAGGCTTATACAATGGGAAGAAACATGTAAGGGAAAGTCAGTGTGCTTTACTGTTTTCACTGAAGGACCATGCCAGTAACGTAGGTGAGAAGAAGTATTCTGCTGAGTCCAAAGCCATATCTGTACTGCTTGTGGGTCATCCAGAAATTCCTCTGACTCAGCTGATAACCAGAGCCTGGCTGGGTGTGACCCTGCCAGGCTGGATTAATGACCTTCCTCACCAAACTGAAGCATTCCAAAGGCGAAGGTCTCCTCTCCAAGAGGGAGAAAAGATGGGTGGAGTCTGCCGGTTATCCATCAGCAGCTGTCACCTGGTGCCAGGCACGAAGCTGCTCTGGAGAGAAGGCAGAAAGGGGGGAAGGGGCTTTTGAGAGACCATGTGGCATGAGACCTCTGGACGACGCCATTTTGAACTATCCCAGAGGCCTGGGCAGGAAGGAGGGAGCAGGGGCAGAGAGGTGATGTGCGCTGCCTGATAGGGCAAGCAGAGCCTTCCTGCCAGCCCCCTCCAAATTCTTTTAAAAAGGTCTTACACAGGAAGAGGAGCTCTCTCTGGGGTGTGGTCGGCTGAGGAAGACTGGTGCTGGAGCCTGGCGCCATGGGCAGTTGGAAGGAAGAACCTCCAGACTGTCCCAGGACCCTGACTTGCGCCAAAAGGGGAGTCCAGGACCAGTGAGCAGAAGCCTGGGCCTCTGCGCAAGGAGAAGAGAGGCCCAGGAGGAGAGTTACGCCAAAGGCTGGTGCAGGGAGCCAGTGAAGACTGTGCCCTGATTAATTCACCCTCCCTGAGACCAGGAGGGCAAAAGTAAGTGCTCCCAGTGGCTGGGGAGCGCCACCAGGAGCAAGAAGAGGCCAAAAGGGAGCAGATCGGCCGCCTGGGGGCGAGATACGCCCCCGAGAATGTAGGTGACCTTTGACCTCAGGGAGGAACGACGACGAAGCGCGTGGGGCTCCGCTGCTGGTCCAAGATGTGCCCCCGGGGTGGGTCAGATCCCGGGGGCTGCCCCCACAAGAAGTTAAGTCAGGGAGCGCCGTCGCGCTCCCCGTGAAACTGCCCGAATGGGGTGCCAGGAGCCCACCCTGGCCCCCGATGAGACCGGAGCGCTGTCGCACCCCCCTCGTGGGAGAAAAGAAGCCGGGGAGCGCCGTCGTGTTCCCCGCGAAGAATTCCCAGGGGCACGAGATCCCAACTCCAGGCCCCGTCGCTCCGAAGACAAGTCGGGGAGCGCCATCGCGCTACCCGTGAAGACTGCCCATGGGGCACGGGATCCCAACTCCGGGCCACGAAGACCGAAGCCAAAGCCAGGGAGTGCCGTTGCGCTCCCCGTGAAGACCTCCAAGGGGGAGGGGCCCGGGATCCCAACTCTGGACCCCGGGGTGCCCTGCGCAGGTGGGGGAGTGCCGCCGCACTCCCCCGAGGTCCGGCCGAGCCGGCAGGAGCCACCTGGGGTGGGCTCCCCGAGTGGCTCTCCAGCGAACCTGCAGTGCGGGGTTCCCAGGTGGGACCGGGACCCCGAAGCGCGAGGCAGCAAGAGCTGCAAGCACTCACCTGGCAGTGCGGTTCCGGGTGGGACCGGGCCCCCCACGATGCCCGTTTTTTGCCTGTGGTGACCCCAGGAGGACGGGGTCACCTTCAAGTGAGTGAAAAGGTGCCGGGGGAGCTGCAGGAGCAAAGCAGTCTCCCCCAGCATGAAGATGGAAAGTCCCCCCCTAAGTCTCTGGGGACTCAGTGGAGATAGCCCCTCAAGGGCTCAGCCAGCAGACATCAGCATCCTAGGGCTGGAACTTTTGTTCTACAGCTGGGGGTGCGTTAGGGACTGCCTCAAGGTATGTAGGGCTGTGCTGGGGATGTCTGGAGAAGGGCATCCCCTGGTGGTGAAGAGGTGCAATGGCACGAGAAGTGCATTTATCAATGTTATTTCTATTGAGGGACTGAAAGTCACATGTGTAATGTGAATTCATAAGCAAAGTGGGGTTATGTTGCTGGACATTCCTGCTAGGATGTCTGGCTGTATATGCTTAATCCTGTGATTTTAACTGTGATGCCTTCTATGGGCTTTAATTGCAATACATTTTAACTGTTATCAACTATGATGAGTGCTGTCATTCTAAGTGATGCCCCAACACATGTATTCTTGCTACTGCGTTAGGTGAAGAACAACCCAGACTGTTAGCCACTAAGATGTAGAGGTGTATACTGCAGGGTCAGTATGAGATGCTCAGTCAGGGTTATGTGTCACCATGGCAGGTTTGCCCATTTTAAATGCTTGTTGAGATAATGGGGTGGGTCGCCACTGGGATGGTGCCAGTGGGCAAGGCCCTCGCTCCAGGTTATTTTCAACCCACTGCATGAGGGGGCAAGATGATGTGCATACATAGGAGTGGTGGTACTAGACCCTATCCCCCTTCGGGAGGGCTGGGAATGTTATGCAATGTCACAAAGTAATTCCAACAGCTTATGTATATTTCTAAATTGGTGCATAGTATTGAGTAGTGTTTGTGTTAAATAAATGTACACTTCCTTTTATAAAGCAAAGTACAGACTGGACAATCAATTATTGAGTGTTATTTCTGCGTACTGGTAAATGGCGATTACTAGCCCACACCACCTCCCTTGAGTAAGCCTTATACTGCTCTGCAACGCTACCCTCTGAGAGCCAAGTGCTACAATGGGGTGTTTGGTTCCCAGTGAAGGACAAATGTAGTCATGTTATTTGTGCAGGCCTCACAGATACTGCCTCGTTTTCCAACAAAGGCGCATCCTAAAGTTGTGCTCACTGCACAGCAGATGTAGGGACATCTTAAGGATTTTGGGGGCCCCGGGCCAAACATAATTTGGGGCCCCCTGCTCAGATAAACTCTGAATTTATTATCCTTTTCCAGCTCATTCACGCCATCAGCAACTATGATCTGATCATTGACAACCCTTTTTGTTGGCCCCCAAACTTTAAGGGGTCCCTAGTCCTTCAGGGGGCCTCCATTCAGTGCAAAGCCTTTGAATATTTATGAGATATTGGAGACCTGGGAGTCTCTTTCATATTGGGCAGAGGGCCCCATCTTTTGTTGTGTTATGCAATGTCTGGAACTGTCCTGAAAGCTTAATGATGGGGCCCCTAGAAAGGTGGGGGCCCTGGACCAGAGCCCACTTTGCCCCTGCCTTAAACATCTCTGAGCAGATGCACTATGTTTAAGGACTGGAAGGTCTGCTGAATGGAAAGGAAAGTCAGAACGAGGGTGGAAAACGGCGTGTTGCTTCCAGAGCATTCACAGACACTCTCGATGGTTGCCAGTTAAACAAGAAACAGGAAGCCAGATGTGTGGGATAAGAGTGTGAGTAAACCTAGGATGAGTTTTCTGACCTTATATTATGATATTGTTGAAGATTAGAGGGAGGGTTCGGATTCCTCGTTAAAGTGTTTTATGAATCTAAGTATTTTTTTAAAGAGAAAAGCAAATTGTACCAGTGGGAGGGAGGAATTTGGAGAAACCTTTCTCTTTTCTTAGTAAGGTGATTAAATAAGCCAACGTGTTAGGAGTTTTGTTGAAAAAGTCCTATAGGCAGTGTTTTTGTTTAAATGAGTGATTTTATGTGCTCATTTTCTGATCAGCCTTGTGTTAAGCTGGGACAATGGAATACAGGGCACAGGCACACTGGTGAAGAACAGAAAGGGGAAGGAGCAGGAGAAAACTATTTTCGCCAGTCTTTCTGAGGACGAATTTGTTGGAATTCATTTTGAGCTGGAGATTCAGAGCATCATTGGTGTAGCGGTAGCAAGGGGGCTGGCCGCTGAAAAGATTAAAAGAAGAGAACGTACAAGGCACCATAAAAGAAAGAATTCATCTACCTCATTATCTCTATCGACAGAGGCGGCATTTCCATCCAATAAAGGTGGATATGTGTACAGAGAGGTCATGAGCTGATTTTGGATCTTCTAAGACTATTTGGGATTACCTCCTGGAGAACATTCAGAGGCTCATTCCACTGAACGTTTTCCGCCGAATATAGCATTTTACAACGCATGCGAATACATCACATGCTATTACAACGACCGCGTTGTTAGTACACAATACCTTTACATCGTAAGTCATTACAACGACTTGCTGTAGGGGGCACGCTGGACTTAGGAATAGTATTATTTATTATTTACTATTCCTACTCCAGTTTGCACAACAGCAGGGAAGGTGTTGGATTTTATATCCAATACCTTTGCGCCCCGACAGCAAGTCGTTGTAATGACTTGCGATCTAAAGGTATTGCGTACAAACAACGCGGTCGTTGTAACGACCGTGTTGTAATAGAACTGCGTTGTGGAAACAGCGTTGTAAACGCTGTTTCCCTTTTCCGCTGTGTGCACATTCTGTGAGTCCTGTTCTTTCATTACATTAAAAAAGTCAGTCTCTGATTCTGACTGTTAGAGAATGATGAGATTTGAATTATAGGTCTAATCCAAGATTTATGCAAAGATGTATTTTTTGAAGGGTGCAAAGCATGCTCTGCCACATGCAAGATTGATTCCATGCTGGCAACTTTAGGTGGTTAACACACCCGTCAATCGAGAGGACTGTATTCCAGCAGATGTTGAGGACAAGATGATAGAAGGTTCTCTAAAGACTCTCAAGGTGATGCAGAGAGACGCTGGATAATAATAACCAAGCCTTTATTAGGTACACCAGTACACCTCAGCCACAGCTGTCGTTGTTCGCTTCTTCTCAGAGCTGACACCCACTGAAGCTCAACATAGAACTTTCAGGGACCAACATTCCAATTCACAGCATCATTCTCTTAGTACAATTGGCAGGGAGGAAATACCATTGAATACGGGGGAGGAGATGACGTGTCTGTTGGGAGATAATACAAGGGCCATAGAAAAGTATTTCCTGCTAAAGGTAGGAACTTGTGCAGCTCATGCTGCTCAATCCACAGTGAAGGATTTTGATGCACTGGCTGCAGCAATGCAGGAGCAGGTAGGATTGTATGATGTTACCTTTCTAGATTTAAATAGCCATATTCATTTCGGTTGTAATGTGGTGATCTTTGTGCTTCTGCTTTGGCCATTGGAGGAAGTGGCATAATTAAAAATGAAGGCTCCTGAGTCTCCAGTATTCATATGTTTTGGTCTGAATGGGGGCCCACTGAAGGTTTGGGGCACCCTGAAGGGCTGGGGTCGCCCAGTGCCACAGCAGCAGCAAGGGCTATGTTACGCTACCTGGGGTGGCATGGTGAGCAAAAAAGCGATGGATTTAACCCAGATCTGTGACTGGGGGTGAGTGTTTGACAATGTTCAGCATTCAGTCCATCATCTTTTTGTGTTGCTATTGTTTCCCTGAATGGGAAGGGTATGCCCAGACGTGGGTCCTGTGCTCACTGTGCCACTGGATTCAAGCTAGCCTGGCTGATGAGGGTTGATACCCCGAAACAAGTCCCAGGATGCATGTTTCTGGTCCAGGGAGCACCTGGCTCGGCAGTTCGGGCTGGACTGTTCCCTTGGGGAGCAGGGTCAAGACTGATTTGCATATGGCTGGGTAAAAACTGGGGTGGCATGATGAGCAAAAAAACGATGGATTTAACCCAGTTCTGTGACTGGGGGTGAGTGTTTGACAATGTTCAGCCTTCCGTCCATCATCATTTTGTGTTGCTAGGGCTATGTTACGCCCCTGACTGGAGCTGAAATCTTCAAAAGAACAAAGAAAAAGCTCTAGAAGGATAAACATATTAAATTACACAGAGAGACAAACTCATTATTTGTAGCCTCACTGGGGCTGGAATCACCCTCTGAGAATGATCCTATGCATTCAATAACAGTATACACCGATTATAAGAGGCATGGTTGCGACACACGCAGGAAAGACAATGACAATAAACTTGCATTCACATATCCATGTTCACTTATTCCTTATTATTTGTATGCTTTACAAAAAGACTTTGAAGTTTAATTGCTACTATACCTCAAAAGTAGTTAGTGTCAAAGAAAAACATTTAAATGCAAGGGAGCATTAGCACCGCAATGACGGACAATACACCGTTACTAAAAGGCAACAAAAAATTGGCAGTCTCTAGGTAAAAACACCAAGTGAGAGTAGACCTAGTCAAGTAGTGCACAAATCAACTGCATACAACTATAAATCAAAAATTGGTCTATAACAAGATTCAGTTTCTCTGTTGTTTATTCCTGCTTGGCGTAAATCATAGGCGTTGTGGGTCAACGCGTTTTGGCCTTATGATTGATGGCCTCTTCAGGACTAAGCAGAAAAAATGTCACCCCAGCTCTTTTGTTCGTTGAACCAAGAAAGGAGAAGGGCTCTTTTGACGAGACAGGGTCAGAAAGGTGCCATCAGCGCTCTTGAGGGAAAGCAGTATGCTCCTTAAATGCAATCAATGGCTTCCCTTCTTTAAAGGTCGCTGCCTGCATAGGAAAATATCAAGGAGGGTGACGCAGGGGCTGGCCAACTACTGAAACTGCTTTAACGGAAATAGCTTTGAAATTCCAGCAACGCAGTCTCAGATATGGTCAGACATGGGTTTGGGTCGCAAGTGGCGATCCACCAAAGGGCTTGTGGGAAAGCTCATTACACCATTGTTCAAACTGGGTTGGCATGATGAACAAAAAAACAATGGATTTAACCCAGATCTGTGACTCGGGGTGAGTGTTTAATAATGTTCAGCATTCCATCCATCATCTTTTTGTGTTGCTATAGTTGCCCTAAATGGGAAAGGTATTACCAGACATGGACCCCGTGCTCACTATGCCACTGGATTCAAGCTAGCCTGGCTGATGAGGGGTGATACCTCGAAACTGGTCTCAGGATGCTTGTTTCTGGTCCAGGGAGAAACTGGCTTGGCAGTTCGGGCTGGGTTGTTATCATGGGGAGCTGGGTCAAGGCTGATTTGCATATGGCTGGGTACAAACTGAGGTGGCATGGTGAGCAAAAAAACAATGGATTTAAATCAGATCTGTGACTGAGGGTGAGTGTTTGACAATGTTCAGCATTCCATCCATCATCTTTTTGTGTTGCTAGGGCTATGTTACACCCCTGACTGGAGATGCGGTCTCGTCACGAGACCATATGGGGGACTGGAAAGTGGATAGCTCTGAAAAATCAACCCTGTTGAAGATTCCTTTCTTTGGTAAGAAGCTGTTTAGAGAACAACTGGAGCAAATGACAGCAGAAACATTTAGGGATAGAAAACCTGCACTCCCTTAGAAAGGGAAATCATCACCTTCCTGTATTCTTCAAAATCCTGAAGGACAACATTTTCAAGTGTGCACATAAGGAAAGAAGTCGACCCCAGTACATCAGCCTGCGAGGGAGAAGGCAAAATAGTCTTAACTCTTAGGGTGTAGTTGATCCATGGCTTCTGGAAGGACGTGGTGTACATTACTTAGTGCAGGAATGAGAAAGTGATACACCAGATTAGTTATTGTTACAGATTGTCCATCCGGAAAGCATACTTTTTAGGCTTCTCCTCCATGCCTCACCCATGTCCCCAGATGGTCTCAGGATAGACACTCTGTTTTTAGGAATCAAAGATAAGTTGGCATCTGCATCAAGCTCTGTTACTGCTTCAATCCCATGGTTGTTTTTTAATAAACTGGTAGAAATCTAGGTTGAAGTCAGTCCAGAACATGGACTCTATCCTGCAGCACACATAGAAAGAGGAAAATGCCTCTTGTGATCATTTTTGGGCAGTAAGGTTTCCCTTCCTGCACAAAAATAATCATCCCCACAATGCAGGCACCCTTGCACCTTGGTGGAAAGGTGCCTGCGTTGGCACACGGCAGCCCATTGTGCGTCAGGGCAGGGGAAAAGGACAGGAATGTGCTGTATCTAGTAGATACGGCACATTTCTGCCCTTTTCTTTTGCTGTAGGGCAGCGCAGCAGCAAGGCCTTCTGCGCTGCCCTATGGCAAAAAACCCATAAATGAGGCCCAAAGTTCCTTAAACCGCTGTAATGCTAGTAATTATTAAACAAATTCCATTCACCTTCTGTGCAGCATTCCACGGTCTCAGCATGTATACACCTGAGTGTTTAGCAGTCAAATGCTCTCTGACTTGCAGTAGCACAATTATAATGACTTTTATGACTGCACATTTGTAAAATATGAATTGCAACTAGCTTTCTGATGCTATGTTTCATAAAACCAAATTTTAGTCATGCAATTCATCTGGTTATGTATTGGCGGGTCATGACAATAATAGGGATGTGCAAATCTTTTACCTGGGGCTTGGGCACCCAATTATTACTAGATAGTACCCACTTTGGGTGCTGTCATTTACACCCTGTATGAGAGTGTCTTGGGAAACATTGTCTGCAATTGGATTACCATGTTTGTACACTGGAATCTCCAAGGTTTGCCAGACAGAGCTGCATAGGCTTATTTCAAGAGGTGATCGTGTTGTAGTGAGCCTCAGCAAGGCCTACCAGTGCTTAGGGGTTCTCCCTTCTCTGCACAGAGTCCTCAGACACTTAGGAAGAAGTTGGCACAGAAACTGAAATATAAAAGACAGAGTTTATTAAACCTTATAAGGTGGAGCTAACATTCACACATCACCCTTCAGTAATGCATGAAGTAGCACACTGAATGGAAGGATCCTGGTCCTTTTATACCCACACAGGGGCTCAAATGAAGGCGGTACAAACACAAATGCTGGTTGTAGGTACATATAAGGTCATACAGAGAATGCACAGTCGACAAGTGGGTGGAGATAACAGTTTCTACTTTTAGTAGACACATCCTGACATTTATAAACTTGAAACAGCTGCAAGCTCAACTGAGCATGTGCAAAGCAAGAGGAACTAAAGTTAACTTGTCTCTAGGCAGATTTCAAGAGCAGTTAACAGGAAGGTAGGACAGAGCACATGGCGAGCACATGGTAGCACATGGCAGCCAAAATGACTGACAGAAATACAAAATGGATTCCACAAAGCGGACAATTTAGCCTCTGAATACAGGCTGTCTTTAGCCAATGCTTAACTTAAGTGCTGCCAAATTACAACAGACGGCCCTTTCAGCATTGGCTGAAGACATTCGTTTATCTGGGGTAATCTAAATATTCATCCCGTACATCTATTAACATTATTTCGGCCACCTCTTTATTCAACATTTGTTGGGCCTTTGTTTCAGCAACGTTCCCTCTTCCCAGGTATACAAGCAGAGATGCAAATGGAGCAAAGCATTGGACCACATTGGATACATACACAGCATGTAAAAAGTATTAATCATTACACACAGGATAGTCAGTAGCTTCCAGCTCCAAGCAGAAACAAGAGTCCAAAATCATCTAGTCTAATTCTAAGTTTCAGGGCTCTGATGTATTTCAGTGACTATCTATTTCAATTAATAGCCAACAGCACATACTTAATAAAAACATTTTCAATAGACTTTTCCAGTATTTCTTATGAGGGCTAAATTATCAATTAATATACTTAAGGAAAGAGTAAAGTAACATGCTCAGATGAACTTTTCGCGTGCAGAATAAACATTACTCTTAAAAAATATTAAAGCAATCAGACATATTATTACAAAAACAATCCTGGCTCCGGGGGACCAGGAGGACCACACAGGGCCATAGGAATTAGGACAAGGAGCCGCAAAGGGCTGCTCCTCCTCAAAATGGGACGACCAAAGGGGTACATTACTAACAAAAAAAAAAAGTCCTTGAACCAACCAGCCAGAGGGGAGTCTTCTCCCTGTGTCCGTTTTGAGCCTCACAGGCAGGCTCTTGTTGTTCCCACGGTGGAGCTGCACAACTCGCAACTCAAGAATCACGGAGAAGAAAAGTCTTTCTTTCAGGATAGGGCAATCACCCCCCAGGGCAAATACCCTCAATGATCCTATCCAGTGTCTCAGGCAGTGCACCAGTTTTCTTCACTTTAATCTAACAGGCACCAAGGGCATAGCACCTGTACCCTAAACTCAAGTCCTTCCCTAACTCCTGTATTTGCACTTCTGGCGCACTGCTCTTTTGTTGGGGCCACAAATTGTACCCAATGTGCTCGGGCATCTCTTGATCAACAAACAAAGGCGTAGACTTGCATTCACTTTGGGACCAGGATTAAGAGGCCTGAAGCAACCCTTGTTTCAAGGGGGTCACCTCAAGCAAAAGCCTCCTTGCCGTCCTTATCGGTATGTGACTCTCTCAGCTGGGCGGCATCAAAAACTGGATCCACAGAAAGATTTCTTCATCCTGATTTGTGACCCCGTCTTTCGCCCAAGACAGTGGCAGGGGTACACACTTCACGTCCCAGTGCTTCCGCCTTCACTGAGGTCCTAGTTGCCAGCAACGCCTGTGCTGGTTACCTTCACTTTGGCTTCAAGCTGCAGTGGCGCTGACTCCCCAGGCTGGATCTGATGTCCGGGCCCCTCTGGCAATGGTTGTAAGGCAGCAAATATCTATTGGTGGACAGAACAAGAGGTCTTTAGACAAGGCACAGAAATAATCTAACAACAGAGAGGATAGTCTCAGAATACTTCCTTAGTCTTGGGGCGCCCCATACATTAGCAAGGCACCCAAGAACCACTTCATCTATCTGAGAGTAGAAAACCCTGGACCTATTGGCAAGTATAAAGGAACGTTTTGGTGAACTGACAAGAGTAATACATCACCCAATCCCAAACAGCCAAGGAAGTCTGTGTTCATTTACTAAATTCTGAGGAAAAGAGAAAAACAATACAGACATACTCCAAATACTTACATTGGTGTATTCCTATATTACCAATCTGAAGAACCCTCAAGAAAAAGGAAATGTTCTACACTTTTACTCATAGATTTTACATTACTTGTACAGGACTGCAGACACTTGTAAAATAATTTCTCTTACATGTTATGCTTAGGACCATGCTCTCATGTTATAGGTGCAGCAGGAAAATCTAAAACTGCTAATCTAACAGGGATTCTTATTGCAAAAAGAACTAAACTTCAACATAGTGGGTACTTTTTCTTCAGCAGAACATGTTATGACAAACAAACTCCTATAAAACAATATTTTCCTTCAAAATGTTTGCTAAGGATCACATGAGCGTCTTTCCTGCATTGTACTTTTCACGATCTGGACTATGCAACATCATTTTCAAAAGGAAAAAAAACCCTATCTCCAGCTCTAATAAGGGCTGTCAGCTTATTTACACAGGCTAGCTAATAAAAGACTACCAATGCCCTTGCAAAACTGTATAGAACATGAGAATAACATAAACAATAATAGTGTTGCCACCTGAGATTTTTGAACAAAAACCCCACTATACAATTTTCCTTAAAGATCAAATAAGGGAACATCAATCTGTTCTACTCATTCTTTCATACAGGATGGGCAGTAACATAGCTTATGTGTTTCATCTTTGTATTAATTCAAACAATTTTAAAACTGTATTACAGAATAGCCAATTGTAATTGTAATTGTAAGTAGCATTTATATAGCGCAGCTGTTACCCAACGTGCATCCTGGCGCTGGGATTACCTAAATCACTTTGCAGCTATAAAACTATGAATCATCATGCGCCAATCTCTCAAGGCTATTCTATTGGAAAGAGCCTGGTTTTTAGCTTTTTTCTAAACTGCAGTAAGTCATCAGTCTGTCTGAGTTCACTTGGTAGTTCATTCCATAACCCTGCGGCTGCATAGCTAAATGATCTACCTCCTAGTCGGGTTTTCTTGACTCGTGAGGTACATACTAGGTGGGCTGCCAAGGAACGAAGACTTCTAGCTGGGGAGTACCAAGTAAACATTCTCTGTAATGGTTTAGGCCCCATTTTGTGTGCCGCCTTATGAACAATGCAAAGTGCCCTAACTGTCACATGGCCATTTCCTAGACAGCTTTAGACAGACTCAAAAAAAGTGAGAAAAGAAGAGAGAAAACATAATTTTGCCTACTCTTAATTTGTAGAGGAGCTAGCCTCCTTCCTCCATTTGACAGTAGGAAAACCTGAAACAGGTTTTACTTCTGTCAACACTTTCAACCCCTATTCATAGCAACTGGGCACAAACAAACTTATAGGAGATATCTTAGAAAGTGGCTATTCTCTGATTCAGTCTAACACAATGCAAATTGAGTTAACTTTAAACCAATTTTTCTACAGCAATTGTACTAGAGTAACATGAGGGCGCATGAATGCAAACTAAAATCCATTTCCTCCTTATCGTAGCCCCTACACAGTATTCTTAAAACTAAAACCATTATTTTATATAAATGGCAGATCAATGTTCAACTGAGGGTTGTCTTCCTTCGTGGCATAGGACTGCGCAAACGTGTGTTTGCCAAAAATAGGAAGCAAAGCTTCTCTTTCTCTCTTTGCGCTATCATCTCGTCTTTCAAAAAATCTTTCGAAGGTCGAAGTATCCAAGCAAACATTACCCTTCAGCCTGCTAAGTAGCTAAATACAGAACTCCGACCTTTGACCCGTTCAGCAGCTGCTCGTTTTTGTGTGCAAGGCTTGCCATGCGGTTTTGTAATGCAAAGCAACTCTGGAGAATCACAGCGAAAAGCAGTCCTATACTTATTTTCATTTATGTACAGTGGTGTGCAATCTAGTAATGCAGAGGCAGCTGTTTATTTTATACTTGCATATGTATACTTTTATTGAAGCCTAAGAGCACGTTAAAACTGCCTTGAGTGGTAGAACTGCTTGTAAAATTGTGAATTTCAGCTCAATTTCGACTTTGGTGGTAGGGGCACTTAAAATGAATATCCTACAATATTTTTGCATAATAGGAACCCCAGAGTGTTCTCTAGATAGCCCAGGAATGGGAAATCAGAAATGCATAAGATATACCCTTTTAAAAACAAGTTTTGTACTGGCTGGAGTAAAGTGACATTTCACATTTAAGTTCCCTTCTTATTGCGGTACAGCACTGCTTAAATTCAACTTTGATGCTAGGAATTCACAGTATGATGATTAGGCTTTATAAAGATGAAAAAACGAATTTAAAGTATTTATTTTTAGCAATATATTTTTTCCCATATAATTAAATTTTATTTTTATCAATAAAACCAACCATTTTGATGATTCCACATTGGAAAAGCAAGCTTCATTCGTAGCCTATCATATTTAAACACATTCATTCATAACCCTAAGCACAGAAGCCTTACTTGAAACAGGAAAAGTCTGCGCCACTTTTAATGGACAGTTATCATTTAACATCGGAACCACAGATATACTTATGTAAAGAGGGCATTAAGAAAGAAATCCCTACTTTCAATTTTGTTCTCTGTTATCCAAAATAATGAAACTGGTTTTTAGAAACTTTTAAAATAGGGCAGGCCCTTATACCAGGTTTACACTGACTTAAAATATCGCTGACGCAGCATTCCTGTCTGTGGCCGTGAGCAGGAATAGCCATATGCTATTTATGCAGCTGTTGTGTGTCAGCAGGCGTCGAATTTTCACGCCTTTCTCAGGAAAAAACCCCTTTATTATTTGAAATACCCTGACAGAGTTAAATCCCCATTTGCTGTGTCAAACGGTGTCTTTCAGTTAGTCAGTTTAAACACAGCTGTCGGAAAGCTTTTTTCTCGGGTGCTGAGAGAAAAGCATGTCACAGTCTATTTAAAAACTGAGGCATTTCAATGCAGTCAAATCTATCTTTCTATAATGTATATTTAGTTCAGCAACGACCAAATTCACTCATATGATGTGCATGCCTTTTAATGTCTAATACAATGTATTTAAGGAAAAGGCCGTAACATTGTGTATTTAAGTCTATTGATTACAAAACACACAATTTCGTTTTTGTTTTTTTCTCTGTATGAGGCCTATTTTAATCCTATTGAATACGAATTCTAATTTTATGTTTAGCATTGTGGCAAGTTGCACACATGTTTAGTGTCTTACTCTGTCAATTTAATAGTAACATGCAGCTGTTTAGCATATGTTACATAATTTATTTCTGGATTTTTATTTAATATGTAAGTAACTAAATGACATTTTGCATAACAGAATAATGACAGCAAAAAAAAACATAAACAAACTCATTGAGCTCATTCCAGACCGTTACAGAAGGACACAACACAGCGCGCTTAAAGCTAGCCATTCGTACACAGAGTACTCACACAAGTATTACCAATGTCAAACCAAAAACCCCACATAGACATTGAAACACATATTTAACCCACAAATCAATACTTAGGACAGCTTACAAAGTGTACGCAAGACCAACCTATTTGTAAATACTAATTGTAAGTCATATTTACAAGAAGAGCTCTCAAAAGTAGCCCAAAAAACTGTTCCATGGTCAAATTCGCCAGTTTTGGCTGGTAGAACACTCAAAAGCGCTCTGCATATCACCACTTATGAATGTTACTAAGTGCGCAGATCCGGATCCGTTTTATGTACATATTTAGTTCCATGGGGTACTTAGTCACCAAGGAAGAAATATCTTTTTACTATACCTAAACCTATTTAGGTATCCCCTCTGAGGAGTCAACTAAGTACTTACTAAATCCATATCGGTACCTCCAAAACAGCAACACTTTCTGCGAAGTGTACTGGAAACAGGCATGCCAAAAATAGTGCAGAATATGCAGTATTATAATCAAAGTAGCGCTTAAGGTACTCTTTGTACGTTGCGCTGTTCAAACAATTTCAAATAGAGAAAAACCTCCTCATTACCTGCCTATATGAATTGCAATGCATATATAACTTACAAAACAAATTCCAAAATTGGCCAATCATACAAACAAAGCCACAGTAAGTGTTACTAAAACTACCTTACCAATCAAAGGCATCAAACCAACAGCAAGTGCCGCAAAACGGCTCTTACCAATCAAATGGTGTCCAGGTTCCAACTGCCAAGTTCTCAAATTGACCAAATGGTCACTGCACGGCAAATCAACAGAAGAGATCTCAGTCAAGGACTGGCGCCGCCGGGCTGGTCAGATCAGAAAGAAAGGAAAACGCCATGGGTGCCAAGACTCAGGTCTCCTCAGGCAGCGATCGCGTCCAAGAGCGAGATTCCAATCCTTCATCTCGACCAGTCCTTCGGGCATCCGAGTCACTGATGAGTCCCACGTTGGAAGCGCCAATTTGTTGTAGTGAGCCTCAGCAAGGCCTACCAGTGCTTAGGGGTTCTCCCTTCTCTGCACAGAGTCCTCAGACACTTAGGAAGAAGTTGGCACAGAAACTGAAATATAAAAGACAGAGTTTATTAAACCTTATAAGGTGGAGCTAACATTCACACATCACCCTTCAGTAATGCATGAAGTAGCACACTGAATGGAAGGATCCTGGTCCTTTTATACCCACACAGGGGCTCAAATGAAGGCGGTACAAACACAAATGCTGGTTGTAGGTACATATAAGGTCATACAGAGAATGCACAGTCGACAAGTGGGTGGAGATAACAGTTTCTACTTTTAGTAGACACATCCTGACATTTATAAACTTGAAACAGCTGCAAGCTCAACTGAGCATGTGCAAAGCAAGAGGAACTAAAGTTAACTTGTCTCTAGGCAGATTTCAAGAGCAGTTAACAGGAAGGTAGGACAGAGCACATGGCGAGCACATGGTAGCACATGGCAGCCAAAATGGCTGACAGAAATACAAAATGGATTCCACAAAGCGGACAATTTAGCCTCTGAATACAGGCTGTCTTTAGCCAATGCTTAACTTAAGTGCTGCCAAATTACAACAATCGTAGCTTTTGAACTTACTCAGAAAAAGTAATGCCACACAAATACTTGTCTGTTTCATAGACATGTCTTTTAAAGAGAGAGGCCTTATATACATGTAGAAAATATAGGTCTATTTAAATATTGATCTTAACAAGATCGACTGGGCACTGAGTACTGAGCACTGAGTACCCCCCCCCAAATGCGATGCAGCGCGCGCAACGAAATTCGTTTTATTTATTTATATGTCTACTTACATCTATACGGCTGTATTCCGTACTTCACTACCCCCCACCCTGCCCCTCCCCCGCCCCACGTCACCGCCCGGCAGCACTTCCACCACGGGCCGCTACTGCATCACACCTTCCTTGTTTTCCACTCCATCAGCGCAACAGTCTAGGAGTTCAGAAAGTGTGTTCCATGATTTATAATATTTAAACAGCTGAACACAAGGCTTTGCTGGCCAGCGCATATCCATTAAGTGTACCGCCACTGGGAGTAATAAGGTTTTGCAATGCCAATCAACACAAAATAGGAACGCAGACAATTAGTTGTCAGCTAAGACATCAATCACTTCCACCTCCAAATAATGATTAGTGGCATGAGGACAGAGCATATTTTACTTGAACAAGGTATGGATGGTGCCCTTCTGAGAAACATAGGACACGTTGCTTATTCCTTAGCTTATTTTGTGGATGTGACAAGCCCGTGGTAACTTCCATTGCAGTGCTTAGAATGTTCACATTCAAACTCGGCCACACCGGAATTCTGTAGGAGAACAAAACACTAACTCCAACTGTTTTTTCTGCTCTGCCTTCAGAGCTGTCCAGATACAATGAAAGACACCTTTCATGTTCTTCTGCTTAGGGTGCCTCATTCATCATTTTTCAAATTCACATCCCTTTTGCACTGTATTGGGTCTGGCAATTGCAGATACCCTACTTAGGAACAATACCCCACTCCTCTTGGAATATATATTCCTGTACCCAGATGGTGCCTACGTCCTCTCCTCTTTTTGGACACACTGACCCTGATTGGCTAAGTTCTAGATTTTGAAAATGACATGTATTTTGATTGCCCCTGGTCCCAACTAATGCTGCCTGGATTGCATGAAAACTCATCCCACCAGATGAGATCATTCTTATCCAACCAGACTTCGGAAAAAGCTCTGCCGCACGAGTACAGACGAACATCTCACCAGGAACAGGGTTCTGGAAGATATTTATGACCAAAGTGAAGATCATAGATGCAAGCAAAGGGAAAATAGAGAAAATTGCCCAGCGCTACTTCTCAGTTCCCCGTTTTCCTTTCAGGGAATAAGTACAGTGGATCATGTACTGAGAAAGATACAATTGCCACTAAAGTTGGCCATTATACAAATGTTTTATTCTTGTTATTCATTCCGTGTTCAAAAAATTCAACAGAGTTCATCTTCGTTGTTTTCATTTATCAACTTTGTACATAATCTTCTTTAACAGAACCAAAGAAATACAGCCAAGCCAACACGTGTTTCGCATAAACAAATCGCTTCTTCAGGGCTTAAAATACACGAACAGATAAATGAGTAATAAATTCCTGTTTGCAAAGCATCACTTCCAAAAATCAGTATTTCTTCCGGTATGTTTCCCAATAATCATAAAGGCTGTAGCCTCCCTCCAATGAAAAAACACAATGTTTTCATTGGAGGGAACTACAGCCTTTAGTTGCAATTGTATCTTTCTCAGTACATGATCCAAAGTGAAGATCATGCTTAGGACTCTAGTGAAGTCCTACGAACTTACCTGTAAAAAAGACAGCTGCATTGTCCAATGCGACAGGAGTCAACCTTCTGTCAGGAGGACATGATGATATTGGCAATGGCCTAAATCCTGAGTTGGAGTCTTTGAAGGGAAAGAGCCACAAGGACCTTGCAGCCTAGATGGCTAGAACCAAACTGAGGACCTCTTTGCAAGAGGTTACAAGACTTGCAGTAGACATTCTCGGTCTGTCATTTTGAAAAGCCTGCATTGCCCCGACCTGCTTTATACCAGCCCAGATCCTGTATCTTCTGCTTTCTAAGTGAACCATGTCTCCATCCTTTACACTTCCAGAGCGAACAATGTTTACATACTCAAGTGGATTCCAAATCTAAATGCTCACTTCCCAGTTGCTATTGGGACCTGTTTTCTACATGAGTGCTCCTCTTTCATGGGTGCCCCAGCAACTTCAACATTTCAGCCATAGCCAACGGTAAACAACCGTCACCCCGCATCCGTAACCCTGCATGCTGTTACAACGCGGTCGTAACAATGACCGCGTTGTGACAACGCATACCATTACCCCGCAAGTCGTTACAATGACTTGCGGAGGGGGGAGAAGGTGTTGGATTTAAAATCCAAAACCTTCCCTACAGTTCGCACAGACTGGAGTTGGAATAGTAAATTTTATTATTCCAACATCCAGCGCCCCCCCTCCGCAAGTCATTGTTACGACATGCGCGGTAATGGTATGCGTTGTTACAACGCGGTCGTTGTAACGACCGCGTTGTAACAACATGCGGGGTAATGGTATGCGGGAAAAAGAGGCATATTCGGGCACACTAGATGCAAGCAGAGGAAGTGCAATTGTAAAGACAAAAAAACCAAGACAAAATGAACAGTGGTTGGCCTCAAGATCCTTACATCGATGGAAGCTTCCCTAAATACTCCTGAAAAGAAAATGCTTGCTTAAGGAATTTTGCTACCACAAATTGCACCTCTGACTGCATAGGTCCACAGATATTTTGAAAGAGTATGCAAGCTCAATGCCATTGAAGGCAGTCACTTCTTCAAGGTTTCAAAACTGCTTTGCGAAAGATTCTGACATTCATTCCTAAATCTACTCATTTAACGGTGGTCTTGGAGTGTGTTTCATCATAACCCGATTATTGCAACTCCTTAAGCATCGGTTTTCCACTTAAGACACTGAACAGACTACAGCAGCTCAAAATCGTTGCTGTTTGTGGAACTTCGGGGTCAGGCTTCAGGCACTCTGGTACATTATTCATTGAATTTGCTACTGTCCAGAGATGGATCTTCTCTAAAGTGCTTTGTGTTGTGCACTAGTTGGTATCTGGAATATAGGTCTGGGATTTCTACTCTCCATTTACAGAATGTGTCGCTATCATCACTAGTACGTTATCTAAACCTCTACCATTGCACCTCTGCCCCCCACCTCCGACTCATGCTTGTCATGTGTCCGTGTGGCATATATTCATTAGTGCCCCAGATCCATCAGAGGTCCAGGTGCCCCCAGTGGCTTTTGTAATCAATCTCTATTGTCTTCTGATGACCAATTGTCCTGCTCTTTACTTGCTGGTTAACTGCTTGTGTGAGTTGGCTGGTGATTTCTTTACAGTTTGTTATGTTATGTGTGGGTTTGGTAACGCACACAATTACAAGATAGCTCTCCTGGCGCTGAGATTAGAAGGGAGAATGCACTGTTAGGAGCAGAGTGATTTACTTCGCGTACAGCCAGATTTATAAGACCTTATGAAAAGGAATAAGCTAAGTTTGAGTGTCCAAATGAAGAGGAAGAGAGTTCCAAAGTTTGGCAACATATACTGGAAGGATTTGCCTCCTAGTCTTGTAGGGTAGAACCTAGGTAAGGTTAGCAGTCTAGCCGTGTGTGATCTTAGAGTCAGAAGTGGACTGTATGGTACAGATTTATTACAAAGATAGCCTTGAAGACCAGGCAGAGTGATTTGAACATAATCCTCCTCTTTATGAGCAGCAAGTGCAGAAAGTTCAAAGCCATTATTGCTGAAGAACACTGAGGAAAGAATAGAGCAAGTCTGACAGTGGTATTTTGGAGTCGCTGCTGATGTTGGAGGACATATTCTGGAGCATTTAGGAAGAGTGAGTTACACAGAGTATGGTCAACTGAACTACAATTGAGTGGAAGTAACAAGGGGAGGAAGGAGAGAATGTTTTACAGTATTCTGAGTAGAAAGAAGTAGGCGGAGGCCAGTTTGTTTACCTGGGTATTCAGTGAGAGGTCGTGATAAAAAACAAAAACAAAAAAAAACAGGTTTTGAACTGAGGTGGCAGGTGTGGGAGTGGCACCCAGATGCGGTAAACAAAGATTCAGCTTAAGGAGATTTGGGGATTATCGAGTAAGAAGCAACATGACTTCCCTCTTGTTTATATTCATTGTGAGTGAGTTGTGTGACATTCTCTTTGTGACTTGCGTCACACAGTCCTTAAATTTGGGTCATGCTTTCTGGTATGCTTCATCAAGGGAAAACATAATTTGTGTGTCATCAGCATAGGTCAAGAGTTGAAGTTCAAAGGACCGGGTGAGATGTGCCACAAAATGATTAGAGTGAGGCTGAAGAAGGGGCACTGAGGGACTTCCTGTGCCAACTGTTTAAAATCCAACTGAATAGGAGACATGAAGATTGCTTGAGAGTGCTCTTGAAGGTAGGATTTTAACCAAGCTAAGGCATGGTCTTAGATCCCAATCTTAAAACATTAATCAAGCATCAGGGAATGGGAGACCATGTTAAATGCCACAGACAAATCTAATTAATTCCAGTAGAGAGGATGAACCATTGTCCACCAGGAGAAAACATTATGCAGGACTGGAACCAGAATTTCACCTAACTGAGTTTCATCCAAGAGTCTATTAGCTTCCTGAAAGTGAGAGATTTGTCAATTGTTTTCCTTATTCAGCTGCTTAACTGGAAGTGGCAGAAGGGAGCAGGGACAGGAATTATTCATACTGGTTAGATATTTTTCAGCATGGGTACGACCTGATTGCCAGGCAGAAGGCACCTGAGCCTGTGCCACTGAAGCATTGCAGTGGGCAAGAAGGGATTCTGAAGGTGTGCCAAGAGGGGTGTGAAAGTTCTAGGAGGGCATGGATTGAGTGGAGGGCCTGATTTAATTGAGTGTAGATGAGAAGTCTTCTGGCAGGATAGGGTTGAACTTAGCAAGCATGGGATCTGATGAAGAGACAGGGGGTCTTGGAAGGAAGAATGAGTTGATATCTTTGATAGCTGGAGAGAAAGTTTGACAGATGTTTCTCATTTTCTCATCAAAAAAGTAGTTGGATAGGTATCTGAGAAGGTTGGAGTGTACTAGAGAGACAGTCAGGGCCCTGGATAGAGTGGAACACATTAAATAATTCTCTAGAGGAGTGCTGGGCCTTTAAGATTCTGGTTGTAAAGTAGTTTGCTTTTACTTTTACCACTATCTTTTTGTATGTACAGAGAGCTTCCCTGAGTGTATGTTTGACTGACTTAGCATAGCCGCTTCTCCACCTTTGTTCTAATTCTTTACAGTGTGATTTAAACTCTTTTAATGTGTCATTGTCCTAAGGAGCAGAAGGAGATTGGCAATGTGAATGTGGGGAGTTGACTGACAAAACTAAATTAGTTGCAACCATGCTCCAATTAGGGAACTTACTGGCCATAGAATCCACTGAAGCTGGTGGATGTTGGGGGACATTGGGTGGGCTAGAACGATCTACTTCAAGTCCTGTACTCAGAGTTTGTACCACACGGGCTGAGGTTTGGAGAAAGAATTACATATTGACTTTCTTGCAGACAATCCTGTGGATAGGAGAATAAAGGAAATAAGAAAGTGGTCAATTTAACAAAGAGGGGCTGTCGGTGGCAAGTTATTAAGGATTGGAGGCAAACATTTGGTCCAAAGTATGGTCTACTTGATGCCTGGAGTAGCTAGCTTATCGTCAAGGGCATCAACCCATATCTTAAAATCAGCCAAGACAGTGAGATGGGAGTGGCTTACATTTAGTGGTGCTAAAATGTTCGCAAACGCCTCACGGAATTTACTACACCTGAGTGGTGGCTCATAGCATAAAACACTTACATATTTTATGGTAAAGCCTAAGAATTCCCTGAAACAAAAAAGGATCCAAAGGTAAAGGATTAATGTTGATTGGTCTCCAAACAATGACTGTCAAGCCACAAGCAGGATGGTTAAGGAAAAGATTTGAAACTTCCGTGGCATGTTTCAGGAATGACTGTGTGTTAAAGCACATGCTAACTTTGAAGGTCTTCTTCCTATGGTTTGCGTGATCAATACATGTGGTGAGTTCCTAAAGGATAAGTCAGGAGGAGGCTGGGAGATATTAGAATTGGGGAAAGGGCTGGAAGATGGGGGGAAAGCTGGAAGCGAAGCCAGTAGGACATACCTAGAGTATGTAATAAGCATATTACTTCTTATCAAAGAGCCTTCCTGAGAGGAAGAAGATACATTGTGGCTGGCGCTGGTCACAGTCCACTTACCTTCCTTTTTTGGAGAATCTTTTCCATCTCTCCAATCATGGGAGTGCCCATTGCATCTTCATGGCTCCCCCCAAGTGATCCTAATTTTAATCTGACTCTTCCAGCATCTGGAGAATCTTCTTCAGTTCAGCTAGTGGTCTTGTTTGATATTATTTACCTTGCCATCTGAAGATCAGGTGGAAGGGAATGCCGCCATCTATAAATTGTTCCATGGTAGAGAAGAGATTCGAGCAGTTGGCAGAATTCTCCCCATTTGTACAGCGTGGAAATCGTGTGTCTGGCTTTGAGAGCTTTCCCATAAACATTTGATTGACAGGCACTCCTGCATCTTTTGAGTCAGTTTTGGAGGGAGATGCGGCAGGGGCATCCACTTTTTCATTCTCCTTTTGTGTGGTAGTTCTGTGCAACGTCTGCTTCTGTAACAGTTCCTTTGCTAACTGATGTTTATTTCCACCACCGAATGCCATTTTGAGAGCCACCAGCAGTTGTCAGTGGGATTGGAAGAGGGTCACCCACGTCTCATTGCTGCCCCAGCTGTTGTGAGGTGGTTTCATGTAGTGTCCACGGGGGAGGGAGAGGGTGTTCTGCATTAGTGTCTCTAGGCATACACTGTTTGTGAGTGCCTGTGCCCCTTATTCATGCTCTGTTTCCTTCACATAAAATGTCTCTATTCTGTATCTGTGGCCTAAGGAGAGTGGACACCACCTCGTCAGGCATAGAAGGTTCTTGCTTTCCCACTAGAGGTTGGACTTGTGGACCAGCCAGACAGGCGTTGTATCATGTCTTGTCACCTGGTGGCAAGTCCAGAACTTTGCATCTACCAGCCGGTGCCTCTCCTTGCACCAGGCCTGCATCCTAAACTGCTTGTTCCTTTCACCACTTCTGGAGTCAGTTTAGTGGCCTGTTACCAACCCTTGTCACTCTTGTAATCACTCTTATTTTTGGGGGGTCAGCCTGGTGAAATTAGACGCGTCATGGACAGATGGCCCTGAAGTTCCAGATTGGGCCATTCCCCTTTACCTCGTCCTGGATTAGGAGCACTTATTACCTCACTGACTGCAATGCCTTGTTATTGTAGGCCCTGGTGACTTGTTGTGGTGGCCCTGGCCACACTCCCTCCATTGCTGTTGGCTTAAACCTGCGTGTCAGAGTCCCTAATGGTGCTCAAAGCCACAATCTTTAGTGAGGAGCGAAACCATTGCCAGGAGCCCCAGACTCCTTGCTTCAGCAGCAATTAGAAATGCCTCAGGGTTGTCTTCTGGGAGAGCCGGCCCACCCCTATCAACCTCCTGCGGGGGGACTTTCCATGCTGCAACCAGAGAGGGCCTGTGCGATCCTGTAGAGTGCTGTGATCAGTAGCACCCTGCAGGTATATGTATGTTTATAGCATTACTGTATCTTAAACATAGCCAAAATGCAGTGTAGCGCTTTATATGCTCAAAGAAAAGTATACATTCAACGAGTAAGAGGAGAGTAGCAGACGTTTGGATGGTAAATATCTCATCTTCTAGTCACTAAGCCATGTGTCTTTAGTTATAAGCATCCCATGCCTCCAGAAGGCGGGCTCCTGCAGCGTTCATGGCTACGCCCGCCTTGAGGGTTGTTGGGGGACATGGAATGGCCTTTCCAATGTCAGTTGGGCATGGATTGAATCAGCTGCAGAGTCCCAGGCATAGTAGCATAAGCAAACATAGAGGAGGGGGGGAGGAGGTGCACAGGCCCTGAGGGCAATGGTGTTGTTTTCGGACTATGGCCCAATCCACGCACCATCAATAATAAATGTCCTGTGTTTTCCTGGGCACAGCACAGGCAGTGCTCATGTCCGTCCCGGTCTGCCACATTTTCAGGGTGGTCACAGAATCCCTGTATTGATGTTATCTCTGCGTGGAAGGAAATGTCCTTTTAGCAGGTTGGGGAAAGGAGAGGAAAAACTCCCCTCACTCATCCGCCATCTTTTCCCAACCCCCCTACCCTACCCCCTTCCTTCTTTTCTTTTTAAAACCAGAGCCGTACATTCTTGAAACTTTGGTATCGGAATTACAAGGAAACAGTATTTTTCTATTGTTTTCCATTGGATTCATCGTTCCCCGTTATTAGAAGAAATGCTGTCTATGGACGTACATAAGCTTTGGGGTGGTGTGGAACATCTTCTTTCTTTTCTAGTCATAGAATACATACTTATGTGTTAACCAGCTTTTGATGTCTTGCAGCGTTGTAAACGTTTTGTTTGCTTTCAAATCAACCTTATCTCCTCCCTAGTTTCTTTGTTACGCTTTCCATACCTTGAGCTTTAATGCTGCGACATTGCTTGTGAATGAATACTTGGCAGCATTTTCGCTCTATACCAGCAAAATCCTTCTGAGAAAAAACCATTCCTATCACCCGTGTAACACACATTAACTAATTCAGCCACGCCCATAAGCAACCACAATTAAATCAACAGTGAGAAATATTTCACCTTTGTACCCGCTTCCACTAGCTTATCCCTGAGATATTTTCTGAGATTCTGGTTTCCAAATACCAAATATTATTTCAAGATTCAGAAAACTATGGACATTATAGTCCAAAACCCTGTTTAACAAGACTTCTGGTTGACCTATAGCACAAGTAAATAATGTTGATATGATTATTGTTGATAGGGTGGTAGCGTTTGCTTAAAGGTTTACCTACTGCCAGCTATTAGGATGCTAAGCTGTAAACATACCACATGAACGTGCTTGCCTTCAAAGTTAGCATTGTCCAATTGAATCCCTTTTTATGTTGACCATGTGAAAGTGGATTGGAATTTAAACTGTAGCCTGACTAGTTTCCTTTGTTTATTTTTTACAGTAGCCAGGCGTATAAACCTAAGTTGCATTTAGGAGGTTTGTAGAATGGGTTTATGGCCATAATGCAAGAAACAATTATGGGCGGAGTCTGGAGTGGCATAGTGGGCAACAGAGATGGGTTTGAACGTGGCCCCAAGCTATTACCAGTAGCTGAGACCTTGTAGACATTCCACGCATCAACTTTTGTTGTTTTTGTTTTCAATGTAAGCCATAGTTCATCATATGTTTGGTGACATAGCTATCCAGTGTACAAGGATTACTGAGCGGGGTTCTTTCCATAAACACTTTTTGAAGAAATGAGGCCAAATGCTATAATTGCTGTGTACTCCTCCAAAATACTAAGAGGAAATATTCATCAACCGTAGTATAATTGGAAAACTTTGCAGCAACCCTCCCCTTCAAGGAATCTCTTGCCTTTCCTATGACCCTCTCAGTCCAGAAGAATCTTTGCTATGGATGGGAGGGTTGGTTAATTGATCACTACTGTGGCTTGAGATGGGGGCCAATTTGTAAAATGGCTAAAACAATGTAGGACAATAGGAAACACTCTCATGATTCACTGACTCGGAGAGCACACACAACTGATTTATTACATGCTGCCAGTGTGTGGTTTTGGTTAGGTCAAACTTACCATTGAAAAGGCTATTTTTGATTTGCAAATAAATTTAACTCTATTTGACAAATCTGCACAAAGCTTTCCAGCCAAATGGAATTAGTGGGTTCATTTTGGCAGGCCAAGTCCTGTGCAGATCTGTCAAGGGGAAGAAATGATAAAAGTGCGGTGGGATAAAATAATTTGTGTTTGCCATTTTAACTCCCAAACTTTGCTCACTGCAACAGTAAAAACCACTGAATGCAATGACGCCAAAAATGGCATGGCACCAAAACATAACTTAGGTGCACCTTTGCTTTGTTTGGTGTAAATTCGTTAAGTAGTTTTTGAGAAAGTAGTGTTACAAAAAGGTGTCTGTGGGCTTTGAGCGCTAATTTTAGAAATCTGGACTAACAGTTCTTGGATCCTTCAAGGATCTAGATCCTAAAATCTTCTGAGGATAATAACTTTGAAAAATAAACTAATCTCATTGGAAGAGGGAGCTTTTCCCCCTTATGAATCTTTAGAGGAATCGGCGATCCAAGGAATCTGAGCAGCTGGCTGCAACTAAACATTTCTACTGAGCCACCAGGCTGGCAGGCACTGTAGTATGTGTCCTGAAAAATATTATATAGAAGGTATAAGATAAGACGGCATGAAGAGCATTGCTTGACCCCTGGCAGGATATGGTAGGTGGGGGCAGAAGGTCAGACACTGCCTCCAAATGTCAAATTGAAGACCCTGCATTTCTCTGTGGGTTCACAAATCCAAAATTTGCAAAACACATTTCACAATGTAACTCTGTAGTGACAAAGGTCATGCACAGTGAGCACTATGGGCACTGAAACTAGTTCAGGGACTGGCCTTAGGCTGGGTCAGGCAGAGAGTGAAGTGCGAGGTTTGGCCACAAGCCAGGCCCTTTCACCAACCCCTGCTATGTGTGGCTAAAGACTATGCACAGAAGGATTGATTGTCTAGAGCGTTAGGAATTGGGGACAGAGGTGTTACCTTTTGGCAAGCAGTGCTGTGCTTTGCCAAATGCTTTCAGAAGGACATACCATGTGTAATAAAAGAAGAAATCATACATTCACTGAAAAGCCTTTGTCAAATAAATTTATAAGTCTCTGTTCATAACACCATAACATGTTTAAAAAGACCCTTCAATTCCATTAAAAACACAGTTAAAATGCAGTTATGGGTATGTAAAATAAAATCTAGAAACCCCAATTTTGGCAAGTTATGGTTAGTTACTCAAACACAGCTCACATCCCCAACATGAACACCACCTACCATAATGTCAGTGCTAAGTTGATAAGTAATGTCACCTGTGGTGATGGTATCCAGGTCACATGGGATATCTTTCAGGTTATGGATAAGGTTGTCAGGAGTGCATTTGTTGTAGGAATTGTGGTTTCATGGCAGAGGTGCAAGGTATTGGTTTGGGCAACTAACCAGAAACGGTCAATTTCAGGGGTTTCCTGGTATTATTTCAAACTATTATTGAACTTGAAGTTTATTTTTTAATGAAATCATTTGATTTTGTTGTGCTGTTTCTAATATAACCCAAGACAATTCGTTTTCATTATGACCCTTTTCCCAAAAATGAACTGTCAACAGTAAAACAAAATGAGAACATTAAAAACATTCTCTTCAAAAAGTACCAAGGGTGGGTCTTCAGGGTAAAAAACTGTCAATAGGGTCTTAATGATGATATACGATGGTCACTGTTAGTGAAGTAAGGACTTCCTGATGTGGAAGCTGTGAGGAATATACCAAAAATATTCATAATTTTCCTTCGCTTAGTTAATATGCTTCCTTGATATAAAAACATAGTATAAATAAGAATCTCATGAGTGCTCTGACACATAAACAAAGCACGTATTTGTAAAAATATCTCTGCATATGGACTCAAGTTAAACATTTTGTAATTTTTTGATACATGGCGCCTGAGGTTGACATATTTATGCACCTTGCACGCTAGCTCTTTTAAACAGGCAAGAACAAACACACACTCTGGTTCCAACATCACCCGGCACTGCCTAAACTAGCTCGTCTGTGACAGCTTTGTGAGGTGCTGAGGCACACGTACGCAGTGTTGTGACATAGCAAATACACGTTCCAGGCATGTGCTGCCCCCTAACAGCTCTCCGGTACATTTTAAAGTGGGCTCTTCCACCACCTGGGCAGCATCTGAGGACAGGAGCCAAAAACCATAGGATAATTGCAGGTGCAACCTCTTAATGTAGTAAGTGACTGACAAAGGTTTTGACCACCTCAGTTTGCATTTTAAGTACAATTACACTATTTGCGGTTCACAATTTTCTTCTACAGATTTTGACTTTGAGGACACCATGGCCTTGCACCCCACTGGGACCTTCCTCTTTAGGGTTAGGGTGAGTCGATCCTACACACTCTTGTGTGCGCTCATAATAAAAATACAGGGGTTAAGGCACATTGCTTCAAGAGAAGCAGGTCAAGCCCAGAGTATACACGTATGGTACACTAGGACCTTTACCCCGGAGGAGTGAATGGAGGGTTAATAGGGAGGTTATGGGTGTGTGGGCTGGATCGCACAGTTCGATCAGTAGGACCACACCAGGAGTACCCGGAACTTCTTTAAATATTTAATTCTAGAAAAACCTCGCTGTCCTGTTTAATAGATTGAGAGTAGCAAGAGTTTATTGCCTGTGTTTCCAGTGCTGATAGAAAGGGCTGGCCTCAAAGTTTCAATACAGTATTCGTAGCAATGGAACCCCACTACTCGAAGGCCAGGAGCACCCATCATCCATCTTTGAAGGAACTGACACCACTGTATTTCTCACCATCCCTCTGCGTAGAAGTGATATCACTGGTTTCCTGCGAAAACTGTCTATTTCACATAGTAGCCAAGCAAGAGAAATTCATTTCCCATCATCCATCTGCACAGGAAGTGACACCACTACATTTCTTATCGTCCATCTGCACGGGAAATGACACCACTGGTTTCCTGCCAAAACCATCTTTAAAAGAAGATGGTAAACAAGAGTATTTCCTTTCCCATCATCCATTCGCTCAGGAAGTTACACAACTGAATTTCCCATAATTCATCTGCTCAGGAACAGCTACCACTGGGTTCCCCATTATCCATCAGCACAGGAAAAGCCTTTGCTTCTGGTCTTCTCCCTGCTTCAGTTAACTCTTTAGGGCATCCCATCACCTGGGCACCCCCAACAAACGTCGGACAAAGACAAGGCTATTGCCTGTTTGGGTCTAGTAGGGCCAGCTAGGGTCTTGATCCAGAACCCCTGTTCCAAAAGGGGCAGCTCCTCCTCGGAAACAGAGGAGCGCTGCCCCGCCTTCTGCGAGGGCAGCAGGCAAACACAAATAAATTCATTTTTTTATTTATTTGCCACTGCACCGGCTCATGCTGTGGGGAACGGGGCTGAATCCTGCAAATGCAGAATGGCAGCACTGGTCTACAGTGCGCATGTTGGATTGGCCAGCCGTCTTGCGACGGCCAGCCCGACATGCGCACTGTAGACCCAGCAATCCAACGACTGTGAAAAGCTTGGGGATTGCTGGCACCGGCCCCCAGCCTCAAAATGAGCACTGGGTCAGACTGCTCCCATCATTCCTGGAGCTGCTTTCACAGCATGCGGGCAGCACCAGGATTGGTTGGAGATGCTTTCCACAAGCAGGAAGGAAGTCCTTCGTTTTCCTGCTTGTGGAAAGCTAAGAGAAGTGCTGCAGTGGTCGTGCTCCCAAATTTATGATGAGTCATGCGCCTTCACGCCCCACCATTTTTATTTACGGTAGCTGCCACTGTGTTCCACTGAAACTTATAAGGCAAGATAAAATTATTTGCACCACCCATACTGTCAACCCCCACAATAATACCCAGATGTAGACAACCCAGACACTCGCATAACATTCGCACAACACATAGACCCAACCTTGTACACATTCTGCTAATTACTGCACACCCTCACACTACAGAACACACATTACAACTCACGCTCATTAATGCTGTCTCTGCAGTGCTCCATGCAGGAGATATTTCAGACCTCATCACCTATCACAAGGATGACATCATCTACATCACAGAAAAATGGTTCATGCCCACATCTTTGCCCATTCTAGCTGTCCTTAATCCCTCAGACTATAGCATCCATCGTGTGGACTGTGCACATAAAAAGGGAGGAGGCCTTGCTGTTAACCTTAAGTTCTCCTGGTCATGCACCCTCAGCAAGCAAGTAACATTCAACTCCTTGGAGCTGCTGACATGTCATTTACAGTCTCTGTAACTCAGACTGCCACCTTCCATCTCATCTGCAGGTCTACTGGGCAGAACAAGGACTTCATTGAATTCTCAGATCTCCTCACCACCTTGTCCATCCAACATGCCAACACCATCCTCCTGGGTGATTTAAACCTTCCGGACAATGCAAGAGGCAAAGGAAAAAAATAGTTCTTCAACCTCATCAACACACTCAGCTTGGTACAGCATGCCACTCAAAAAATGCACTTCAAATGCCTCATCCTCTACCTGTTCTCAACATCACCAACAATCCAATGAAAGCCATCCAAATCCATGGACGGGACTAGCCACTGTGCAACCTCTATCTCCCTGCTTACAGTCCTACCAATAAATCAAGGTCAACACAAACAAGAAGCTCAAACCTTAAGATCCTCCATAGACTTCTCCTTTGACAACCTAATGCTTGAACTAATCTTTCGCCCAATAAATTCCACGTCACATGAGCACATCCCATTCGCAAAAGATGCTTATCACCTGTGGAGTACCCCAGGTTTCCATACTCTCCTTTCTCTTCAACATTCACATGGAGTTGCTTGGTGCTCTACTCACAGATAACAGCATCAAGACTCACCAATATGCCGATTATATACAACTGTATTTGAAAGTCTCCTCTGCTTCAGACATCCAATACCTTAAACACTCCTTGACCATTATCCAGACCAGCATCTCCAGCGCCTACCAGAAGCTCAACCAATTCAAGACAAATTTCCTGGTATTTACCAAGAACAGCAAACAAGATAGGGTACAAACCTGGCCGACATGAGCCTTGACGAATTCGAATTCCAATTTTCACCGAATGGCAATTCACTTGGATTCACCCTGAACACCAATCTCACCCTCAAGGAACACATTTCCAAAAAAACAAAGATGGCCTGGTACCAGCTTGCTCTCATAAAGAAAGTCAAAACATTTCTGCTTTACTTCATGGCCTCCTAGACTCCACACTGGCACACTTTATGGGCATCCCACATGCCCCAGCAAGTCTCATCCAGGCCTGAAGATTTATGAACACCGCCCCCATCCTGATGGAACTCTGTTGGCTGCCCTTGCCAGCACTAACCATCTCCAAAATCAGCAGCATAATTTACGAAGCCATTACCACTAGCACCCCTGCTTCTGCTGCAGACAAGCTCACCATCTCTGGTGGTTCTTTGCACACTTGCATCCAGGACATGATCAGATTGCAGACTAAGATGCATGAAAAAAAGAAAAAAACAAGGTAACAGACCTTTTCTATCTGTGCATCCATGATCTGGAACAACATCCCCAAAACCATCAGGACCACCCCAACACAGCTTCAATTTAGCAAAAAGGTGAAGATTCACCTCTTTAAAGAACCCTACATCACAAGGTATCACAATCTTGCTTCCAATTCTCTTTCTTGTTCACTTTCTGCTTGACTTTGACTCTGTAGAGCGCTCTGCTGCCTTTTGACTAGGTTTGTGCTATGGAAATGCATTATACATACATATATACAGCTGAAGGGATAAGGCATGCCACACAGCAGATGTGTCCTCCATTTATAGATAGTCCCAAAAGTGGTGGTCATTTATATGATCTCTCAGTGCATATCCACTGGTCAGTAGCTGCATGGCACACTTTCGGGGATAACCAGTCTCTAGGCCAAATCTGGTCTTTCCTTAATGCACCAATGTAGGATCCAGTCCCGACAAGGTCCAGTGAGCAGCTGGGGGGGAATGCAGTCATCCGCTGCTTCATAAGCCAGTCTGTGCAGCTTCACGCGCCCAGGCATGGGCTGACAGGGTAATTGCGAATATTTTGAACATTGTCCAGATGGTGGTTGAGCCGCTGTCTTCCTATTCTTAGGTGGTGCTTCTTTCCGCTGTTCCCCATCCCTGGAACCGTAGCATTGGGACCTGAGCTTGCTGTTCATCTGTATCTGCAGCACCAGCGGTAAGCAGATACTGCCTCCACCCAGTTGGTCTCTGTGCAACTCCATCAGGCCGATTGGTGTGGCTGCTGCGTTCTTTGCAGTGACGAAGAGGGAGTCATGGCTACTGTCACTATGCAGCAGTGTTCATCCCCTAGTTTCATCACAGGATATCCCGCTCGAAGTGATAAAGTCACTGAAGATGCACCAAGCAGATGAATACATTCAGGCAGCAGCTATGCCACCTCGTGGCTGGCTCTCCCCACCCACTGTACCACTTTGTGGTTGTTTTGCGTTGTAATGAGCGACTCCTACGCAATGTCTTACATAAAAAGCAATTAATTTAGCTTTTTTTTTTTTTAAACAGAATGCCAACTTTAATTTCACAGCACGTCTCTTCTTGCCCAAAGATTGCTTTGCAAGAGAACAAACACTACGAAATATGACAGCGGCAAAGAATACCGACTATTTGCATGTCGGATTTCCTGGAATATGAAATTGTTCTTTTAGCTGTGCCTTATGTTTGACTTTCCTAGGAAGATGCATATACTGAACACAGGTGATCAGGGCCGGACCGGCCACCGTGACACTCTGGTATTGGCCAAGTGGGCTGATTTGGCAATTTTTGCTAGGGCCGATCCAGTCTGTGAATAATTTTTTTAACTTATGTTCTCAGCTCCTGTTGTAATGTGGGTAGAACGTATTGTTTCCTGTTATTCTCTGACGCCGCATTGTTCTTAATGATAAGTAAAATACGTTTTTAAACATCATAATTAACACTTGTTTTCATTTATTTTCTTAGGTCTGTGCCTAATACACTTAGCGTGCTGTACTACAATTATCCCTTTGTGTGAGTCTGGGAACTGCACGACGGCTCTGGGTAAGCTATACAGTACAGACAGTTGCATTGATTTTTAACCGTTAATAACAGGCTAAAATTCACAGCAGAAAAATTAAATTTTAAGAAATTTCCAATGCCACTCTTATTAAACAGTGGTGATTTTACAGGAGCTGTTGACTTAACTAATACAGAACTAGCTCATGGCTGTTCTGGGCATGCATCCGAATCGTGGACATTGAAGTCTATTGCCTTTTACACTCCTAAGCCCCCACCCCCCCTAATAATTTAGCAGCATTTTCCGAAATTTGAGGGAACAGTTGTAAAAAATCCTGCTTCGCAATAGCACTTGGAGGCAAAGATGATGAAACGAAGTTAGGGCATGGGGTGGCGTTGACACAAAACTGGCATTTTACTGTCAAAAAGGTAGTAAACTGAAAAGTCAGTTAAGTGTTTTCGTTTTGCATGCACAAAGCAATATTTTTAAAAACGGGGTAGAAGCATCCTCAAGGCGAGGTAAAGCAACAGTCATGGGATTATTACCGTAGATGACACCAAATGCAAAAGGTTCGAAAACTGCCCTTCTTGTAGTATGAAGATGTTACCGTGTCACTGAAATGGCACTGATTTCATTCAGAGATACTTCCCACAGATTACAGTGGGTGGAGTGAAGCATTGCTTTGTATGGTCAGCAATGCAGGACTGATTTTGTCTGATTTATAGAGTTTATTGTGTCTGTCAAATCTGTAGTTGGCGAACACAAAAGCCCAGTGTATTAAGGTTTGCAAGCTGCATTTTGTAACCCAGAAGATTTGCCAGTGTAGTGGATTGTCTTCATAGAGGAAGGAGTGGGAATTTACTAAAGCATACAAAATGTGATGGATAGAATACTTGAATTATTCTCAGACAGTGGTAATTACTCGGTCCACATCCCAATCCTAGTGGCTGAGATTAATTCAAGCATACCATCCATCACTTTTTGTATAAATTAGTGTGTCGCCGTAAGTGGGACGGGCATGCCCAGGTGTGGGTCCCTAGCACATTGTGTCACTGGAACCAGTGTATACCCGGCTGATGAACTCTAACTAGGGCAAAACCGGTCCTGGGTTGCTTGCGTTCTGGTTTACGGAAAACCTGGCCTAGCAGTTTGGGCTGGACTGTTCCTACTGGAGGAGGGTCAAGACCGATCTGCATATGGTTGGGTCCAAACTGAGGCAGAGGCTGCTCCTTCACTAATGCGGAGAAGCATCGTCCCACTGCTCTCAAAGCAGGAAAAAGGAAAAATAAAATGATAATATTGTAGTTAATATCATTTTATTTTTGTAGGTTCAGGGCTGGGTTAGAGTGGGGCGGGGCTGGTGGCACAGGGGGAGAAGCACACTAAGTGCACAGGACTGCTTGACTGGCCGTCTGGGACCGCCAAACAGTTATGCGCACTTAGCATGTTCCCCACCAGGCTGCATTACTCAGCCTGGTGGGGAACATGCCCAGGCTTCCTGTTCCCGTCTGAGCGCAGGCCAATCACAATGCTGCATTGCAGCGTTGTGATTGGCTTAGGGGAGCCTGGGAGCCCGGGTGCTTCCTGCTGCTTCCTGGTTCCGGGTCGAAGCAACAGAGGAGAGACAGCGTCTGGCAGCTGTGAGGATGGAGGTAAGTGTTTTCTATTTTTTATATTTTATTCCTCTCCCCCCTCCACTCCGCCATCCTTGTTCCCTGCCAGCCGCTACTGGACTGAGGTGACCTGGTGTGCAAATTAACAATGGACTTGAATGCGGCCCCCAATAATTACAAGGGGTTGAGATTAGTTCAAACATTCCATCCATCACTTTTTGTATCCTTTAGAGCAGGAGTTTAGGCAGTGCAGGTGTGTGAATGGCCAGAATCTCATAAGTGTGTGGGCAGTGCTGGAATTGGAAAAATATACTTCAAGAAACCGTGAATTGGGGGTCAAGGTGTGACAGAGGAAAGGGGGTTAAATCACGTGGGGCAGAGCTTGAAAAGCAGAGTCTGACAGTCAACTTATGAAAATTGACCAAAGAAATTGGCACAAGGACATATGTGAAAGTAAATCTGTTCTAGATTACTGGTCACAAAGAATAAGACACCTGCTTCAGAGATCATTGTGTGCCCAGCAACTTTGAGGGGATTATAATAGCGGTAAGATAACTTTAGTGGTTAAGCCAGTTCTGGGAGAGTTCTACGTTTTGCCCAGTCACAGCTTGACTCATAAAGTAGCTGTTAGACCTGACATCCTTGACATTGTTTTCCCCCAACCTTTTGCTTTCCATCCTCCTGTTTTTGCTGACATTAAGATTCTGCCCGCTTTACTACTGCTAACCAGTGCTTGTGCTCTCTCCTTCAAACAAAGTCAAATTGACCTACACCCAATTGGCACATTTACTTTACTTGTAAGTCCCTAGTAAAGTGGTACTGCATGTACCCAGGGCCTGTAAATTAAATGCTACTAGTGGACCTGCAGCACTCATTGTGCCACCCACTTATTTAGTCCTTAAACGTGTCTCAGGCCTGCCATTGCAGCCTGTTTGTGCAGTTTTAAACTGCTCTTTCGACCTGGCTAAATAAACCTTTTGCCAGGCCTAAAACTTCATTTTTAATACATATAAGTCACTTCTAGGGTACGCCCTAAACTGTCCATAGGACAGGGTGCAGTGTGTTTAAAAAATTGGATGTGTATTTTTATCTTTTTCATGTCCTGGTAGGAAAACACTCAAATTCCTTTTTCCCTACTCTAAAGCCAGCCCCTCCATAGGATAACATTGGGTTACCTTATTACATTTAATAAGTGCTAACATCCAATTGGGAGCAGGTGGGAATATCGAGTTTGGTGTCGAAAGAATTGTTATTCAAAATCCTCTTTAATGGTAACGTCAGATTTTTAAGTCAAAATTCTGACAATGTCACTTCTTGAAAGTTGGCATTCTCTTGTCCTAACCGTTTGGTGCCTGCAGCCTATATACTGGGTAACATGACAAGGTGCAGCTAGCAGATGGTCTTTGTGTATTACTCCCAGACAGTGAGACAAAGGGAATAGGTTTTGTCAGGATATGCGATCTCTGACTTGATGAGGGCGTGGAGCTATCACCTACCACACTTGTACATCACAATGGATCTGCCTAAGCACACTCACAAAGGGTTTGACACTAGTTTTTGTGACCCAGACCAGCTGGGGCCAAGGCAGGGAGGCAGGAAATTCCTGACTCCTCTGAGGGTAGAAACCTCCAGAATCTACTCCTACTTCAAAGTGGGCACTAGGTATAAATAGTGGACCCTCAGGCCCAACTCTTCAGTACACCTATGGAAGAATCAAAGGACTGCTGTGCTGCTCCGCAAGAAGGACTGCTACTCTGCTGCCCTGCTAGCTGATTGAAAAGGACTGGACCTGCATCTTGAACCCAGGACCACCAGGGGGACTCAACGAGCTAGTTGGCTGGCCTCCTGACCAGAGCCTCAGGGTCAGAGGCCAGCCCCTGGACTCTGTCTGCTGTGAGTTCTGCCCTCCAAGTGGTGCCACCCCAGTCATGTTCCCCTAGAAGCGGGTCTGAAGGTGCTCTGGCAGCCCAGCTTTGGCCCTGTAACCAGAACAGACAGAGTGTGACAGATCCCTGATGCCGGACTTCATATTGCAGCCCACAGTCTCCTCAGAACCACTGCTGCACGTCGCATCCTCGACACAGGCCTTCAAATTCAAGCTCCTTGTTGGCGGTATCCTCGACGATGACACAGGACTTTGCATTACAGCCCCGCAACTTCTTTGGATCTGGCGCTGGATGATGCATCCTTGAGACCGGACTTCAAATCACAAGCCCCTCATCAACAACATCCTCGATGACCATGCAGGACCCTGCATTGCAGCCCCGCAGCTCTTGGGAACCGCTGCTGCACGACGCATCCTCAACGTGGGATCTTGCAACGCTCTGTAAATCAGGATTTAAGGTGTTGTGTTCAGCAAGCCTAACTCGGTCCCTGTACCCGTCTCGTGCTCCATTGTGGTCAGTCTGAACGTGTGACTCTGTACCGGTCTGGCATAACCAGATAACCACACTTGACGCTTTGTGCTTCTTGGCACTATTTTTTACTCATGACTTTGAAATTGCGAATCACTGACATAATATCGACAGATACAATATCGACCCACATTTTTATTGACACAAAAATATCGAACACACTAATATCGATACCCTATACTTAATTTAAAAAATACACTATTATCGACCACAAAATATCGTCATACATAATTATCGATTACAGTATTATCGAGCACATAAATATCGTTATTCAAAATATCGAACAACCTTTAAAAATATACATGCCCAAAATATCGGTCACAATGATATAGACAGCAATATTATCGTTTTGGTTCAAATATCAACAACTTAAAAACAGATAAAACAAACACCATAAATATATTTAAATAAATAAACATACACTGCATCTAAACTACATTAAATATCATAAATTTAGAAAATAGTCAAACATATTTTAAAACATTAAGTCATAAATACACTATTAATAACCATTTCAATTTTATATTTACATTATATACACACATTATTTAACATCACATATAATATAATACACAATGAAATAATTCAACCTGTGAAAAAAAAAGTAACTAACTCTTAATTAGCGTTTTCCATAGATGGAAAACAACTACCAAAAAATTAAAACAATAAATATCAACCAATGAAAAACACACAATATTAAAATAAACCAATAAGGTTAACCAAACAATTAATTAAACACTATATAAATAACAAAAACGTATACTTATGTTACACCTTAAACCAAAAACAATAAAAAAGGCAAAACTCTGCCGGATTTCTACCACAAGCAAGGACTTCATTAAAGAAAAATCTATTGCATAATTCAAAAAGTAAGTAAATTACCATTTATAAAATAACAGTAAAGCTAATCTTCAAAAACAACTATTTATCAAACTCAAATAATTAATATACATCTTTTTTAAATGTATGTCTCCTCTACAGATAATTCTCAAAGCATCCAGAAAATTACAGATCAGCTTCTAAAATCATCTAACTAATAAAGTAAGTATTCAGCAAAACGCATTTTAAAAACATGTAAAACACCCAACCAAACCCCAACTCCATCCCAAACACCCATCCCAGCCCATGTACATATTTAAAAAAATAAGTAAAAATATGTTTTACTCTTCCAACAGAAACATCAGCAACTTAACAGAATTCAACCAACAAAAACAGAACATCTCCATTCAAAATCAACATTGTAAGTATATTAATAGCAATATGTATTTATTAATACAAAAACATGTACAATATTCGTTGTAATAATTTCTATATAAATTCTTTGCAGAATTTAACACATCACAATGACAGAAGGCGCCCAATTTATCACATCCCAAAAAGTAACATTTTTGCTATGTTACATGGGGTATGTGTATACCCAGGAAAAGCAAAGTGGACTAAAAGTAATTTGGAAATGTAGCAAGTACTATTCAAATAAATGTTATGGTGTGGGCAACAACTAGAGAAACAACTGTTTTGTATACAAGGGAGCATAATCACCCTCCAAACATTACTGAAATAGAGGTTAGGGATGCCCTTGAAAACATTAAAGAAGCTAGCACTAGCTCACAAAAACCTATCACTCAAATACTTAAGGAGCTGCTGCCTAGAGTACCCAAACATGCTACTGGGCAAATGCCCTCTATTTCTTCATTAAAAAGAACCATAGCTCGCACAAAAAAAGCCACAACAACTACCACACCTAATCCAAAAACATTTGAAGAGGTGGTAATTCCCCCAGAACTACCTATAACTCATATTGAAGAACCCTTTGCTCTTTATGTCAACAAATGCAAAGAGAAAAGAATAATTATGTTTGCAACTTCAAACAATTTAATAAAGCTACAACAATCAGAAACATGGATGATGGACGGGATATTTAAAATCTGTCCCAAACCATTCTATCAATTATACACTGTCCATGCCCTATATCAGAACACTAACATCCCCTTTATTTACGCCTTACTACCCAATAAACAAAACTCCACATATATGGAAGTACTAAGTAAAATTAAACAAGAAAGAAATAATTATTTTCCACAGAAAATAATTATAGATTTTGAGCAGGCAACGATAAGTGCAATTCTAAAATCCTACCCACACATTGATTCAGGGTTGTTACTATCATTTCAATCAGTGTCTATGGAGACACCTTCAGAAATCAACACTAAGGGGCTCATTACGATGGCGGGCGGATATCAGTCCGCCCGCCATCGTTGCGGTGCTGGGACCGCCCGCCGGTAAGGCGGCGGTCCCGCTGAGTGAATTAGGATGTGCCCACCGCTATGGAGGGCGCATCCTGGGCCCTGATCATTGCGGACAGTGCTGCTGGCTGCAGCACCATTCGCAATGCCAAAATAACATGTAGTGCATTTCCATGCACAAAGTGGCAGGCACCACGCGGTGCCTGCCACCTTGTGCACGGACCCCCCAGTGCACATACACCCACCCCTCCCACAGAGGGGGCCCGCAATGGGCCCCCAAACCCAGCCTCCGCAAGCCTTTCCATGGCGGTTCCACCGCCATGGAAAGGCTGGCTGACGCCAGCATTGTAATCTGTCGGGCGGTGCCTGCTAGGCACCGCCGCCATTTTACCCATGCTGACCGCTCCGCCAGGCAATCGTGACGATTAAAAACACACAAAAGAATGAGGGGTGAGAGGATAGAGAACCCTCTTCAACCTCCCGCTCAGTAATTAAATCTCACAAATAGAAGAGGGATAATAACACTGCATGAAGGTGGATGAGTATGTGGGAATGCACCAAATGTATAAAACTGCCCTCACACACAGCAAGCTGTGTCATGCTTCATCATAGGGCTGCTAACACACCTCCACGCCAGCCCAACGCTGGAGGTGGAGCAATAGGGAGGGGAAGACAATACAACATACAGTGTAAGATCACAGGTGAGTAATGGTGCAGAAAAAGTCATATAAAACTGGTATCAGGAAGTCCTTATTACAATTTTAATATTAGGTACCCTGTCCAGATTTAAAACAAAAAATGTGGATGCTGGGTTGGGGAGCTTATGATGAGACGCCAACCCCTCCACTCTGCATAGGTGTCGACATGTTTCAGCCGGCAAAAACAATACCCCGGCTTTCCTCAGGACTCTCACCACTGTGATCCCTGGGTGCTCACCCTCCCTTCTTTAAATCCAGAAGAAAAGGGGATGTCACCTTTCGTAGAGTCCCTCACTCTTGGAGAGGAACCTATAAAATGATTAAAAAACATGGAACAAGTGAAGTGTTAAGTGCAGTGCCCTTCAAACCACATTTAGTAAAAATAATTATGGTGCATCAGCCCCACTCACTCATACCCACCAGTTAAGCTGCATGGGCACCACTCCTCCCCAAAGCTCAGGGTGGGGGTGTTTTTTTTCTCTCAAATTTGTCTCGTCCAAATAGCGTTTTATGACAAATATATAAGCACTCCGTAGCAAAATTATTGCCGTGCTCACTCTCAATTTTCAGAAGTAATGAATTACATAAAAATGCACACGTGCATCGCGAACACCCAGAGGACATCACAATCAACCTGCGCCAGTTAGTCATGAAACTTACCGAGTTTATTAAATTTTTAAACCCGAACTGGCGGGGGAATGAGAACAGCTCCCTATTAGCACTCTCTGTAGGGAAATAAAAATTGGTTAAAGACCCATACGCGAGATGTGGTCAGAGCCCTCAACTTTATCATTAACCGAGAGGCGAAAAAGCTCCACCTGGAATGTTCCCCTCTCCTGTTGTTCTATCCCAACACCTGTAAGCAAGGTCCCACTTCCCGTAGTCTATTGCAAATCGTGTCGGGTTAGTTAGGCGCTGTTACAAAAACGCCATGGTGAGGTGGGCCAAACTAAACTTATCACCGTTCCTGACTCTCTCTCATTAAAGGGCCAGATGTTCTTGGTGGGTCCAATACATTAAGCCCACACTTCCGACACGAGAGAAATCTCCATCCGGATGGTTTCTCTCTTCCTATTCATGTTAAAACCTGTATGTACACAGTGCCCCGTTTCTCCAAGCCTTAATAAGGTCCAGACAAATTAAGGCTTACACCGTGAGGTAGCCGTTATCAACATAGATTCTCCCGGTGCAGTTTCCCACAGACAAAGGCCTCTTTATTAACCCGCTATGGCTACAACCTCTCCCTCCAGTAACCTCTGCCCCATTAGCCTCTCTAATTCCACTTACTGCTTGCGAGGTCAGCTGTCGCCCAACGTAATCCGTCTCTCCCTCAGCGCCGCGTAGAACACTCACTGGTGTTCACCGCGGCTCTCTTGAAGGCGGCCAACACACGCCCCTAATGACGTACTGACCCACGTGATCAACGTGTCTAGCGTACCCCGGAAACCCTAAAACACTAGAGCGCTCATTCCAATCAATGTTTAAAGCAACCCGTAACGGAGCCACCCCTCCTCCATTCAGTGTTGGCAAGTTTCATGATACCGGGAAAAATTCCCTACCATTAGGAGGTGGGCGGGTCCAGGCGGTACACTTCATAAAGCAGTGAGTGAATAACGGGCTACATCGGGGGAAGCAATGATAAGCCGCTGTGACAATAAGGTTAACAAAGTGAGGGGAAGAGAAATTAATATAAGTCTTGGAAAAAGTCAAGAAGGGAGCCAACCAAATGGTGGGGGAGGTAATATATAATCAAGGAATATTGTTGTTATCAGTTGATTATTTGGCATTGATTTCAGAAATTCCACTCCTAATAAAAATTAGGAAAAATGCTTAAATTTAACAATTGAATATTCCTGCTCTAGACCTACCCAGTTGTTACTCATTCACACTCGGGTATTGCTAAAGAGAATCACCCATTAACATTCAGTCATCTCATATGTCAGATAACGCTCAAGGGTTTTGGAGACTATTCCAGGGGATATCATCATTCAATCCTCTGGAAAAACTCTGCACCCTATAAATCCATTTCTGCTCTCGTACAAATAGGGCTCTTTCTGGGTTGCCCCTGCTCATATTGATATTTGGTTTGTCAATAACAGTCCAGAAGAAGTCCTCAGCCGAGTGAATCTTCTCCTTGAAATGGTTCGTCAATTTACTAACAGTCCATTTGCATCTAAACGTGGATCTGTGCTCCATGATTCTTGTTTTTACCCGTCTGGTGGTCATACCCAGGTATACTAGATCACACGGGAATTTCAGCATATAAATTACATAGGAGGAGTTACAATTAGTATGTCTCCTTTGTTCCCACGGATGGGTCAGCCCGACATCTATTGTCTTAGTATTAGCTGTCAAGTGGCACACATCACACATCCCACATCTTGTGTGACCAGACACTGGGGGGAGGAACCCCAAAAGATTTTCTCCCTCTATGCCCACTTGTCTCTTTCTAGTATTTCTCGGTCTAGTATGCACCAGGATATCTTTAATGTTCTGGCTCCTCTTGAATGAGAACAGGGGTTTCTCAAAAGCAAGTCCATTGGAATTTAAGATCCTCCAATTGCGTAAGATGATTTTTTTAATACTACTCGAAGCTGTGTTGAATGTTGTAACACAAACTGTTCTCTCTGAAGACGTTTTTTCGTTTGACTCAAGGAGTGCATCACGGTGGCAGTTGCTCGCTCTCTTCCTTGCCCTTTTTACAATTCGTGGGGGATAATGCCTTTGTAGGAGTTTCTTTTGTAGAGACTCTGCTTCTGACCCATAGTCAGTTAGACTGGAGCAGTTGCGCCGAAGGCGCAAAAATTGTCCCACAGGGAGGTTCTCCCTAAGGGACTTAGGGGCTCATTACGATACCCGGCGTAAAAAAATCCGCCAGGCATGGAAGCGGCAAAAATCCGCCCGCACACACCGCCTGAACACCGACCACGCCATTATGAGTACACAAACCGAAAACCGCCATCGGCGGAAAAATCACACAAAATACCGCCCGCCATCGTCCGAGTCGGAGTCAAACCGCCCGCCACGGATGGAAACACGCACGACAACACAAAACCGCCCGCCCACACGGCCGACACACCGCACGTGAAATTACGATCGCACCGCCATGAGCGCGGAAAACCACAAATATACCGCCCGCCAGCGCAAACAACGCCGATGAGAATCGACACGGCAGAAGCCATGGCGCCCACGTACCTGCACAGAAACCATCCGCACACAAAACCAATAGCACACAACATGGCCAACAAGTCCACACAGCAAGGCACACACAAATACACAAGCACAGTACACATCCCGAAAACACCCCCCGGACAAACAAAAAATACAAAGGCCAGAACCCCAGACACAACACACCTGAAAACAACAGACCATGAGGACACACCCACATAGGTGAGTACAAAAGCAGCACTCCCACAGACCACAACCCCTTGCTACATTGCAAACCAGAGAGGAGAGGAGAGGACACAGTGACACAGCAAGGACAGCAGCACACCACAGAAACGCACACATCACAACCACCACCACCACCACCAAACACCGGCACCACAAACCCCCTGCACATTACACAACACACACCGCACCAGCACCACAAACACCATGGCACCACAAAGGATGCCCAAGTTCACGCCCATGGAGCTGACGGTCATGGTCGACGAGATCATCAAGGTGTACCCACAAATCTATGGGAACATGGTCCAGCACACACCACTAGCCACCAGAAACAGAATGTGGACCCGGATCGTAGACCAGGTCAATGCAGTCGGGACCCTGCCCAGGAACAGAGTCGAGATAAACAAACGTTGGAATGACGTAAAGAGCCTGGTCAAGAAGAAGGAGGGCAAAAACAGAGAGCTGGCTGCCGTCACTGGCGGAGGGAATCCCGCGCTCTTTAAGACCTTCAAAGCGTGGGAGGAGAAGGTGCGAGTCGTAATCCATCCGGAGATCCTCGCCGGATTAGCAGGGGGAGTGGAGGCTGGTAAGTACAAACTAATGTATACTAGCACACCGCTATGTACTCACATGCGCAACCACCATGCCACAGCTCCCAGGGACAAACACCCCCATGTCCAGCACACAATACACAACACATCACACGCACATGCAACAGACACTACCACACACAGGCCAAACCGAACAACTGTAAGATGCGTGGGGACATGTGTACACTAAGCCAGCCACGTAACCACCAACAGGTCCCCAAATATGCCAGAAGCGCCACAACGAGCACCCACCACACCCATGTGTCCGCCACAGCTGCACTAACCGACAAGTAACAGGTAAGTGGCAGGAACACAAAGTGCAGTGGGTGGGACGGTGGACAGCCCAAGTACAACACACACCAGGCCCCAGTCCCACAGCACAGCAAGGAGGAGCATCCCCCACACCCCACAGCCACGTGTCAGCCACCGCAGTGCACAACGACAGCCGAAAGGCAGACATCACGGTCCACAGCAATCGGTGTCAGTGGGTGTACAGCCACCCCCACGACCCACTACACCCCCCCACCCCCACAGACCTGCAACATGGAGCACCCCCGCTTAGAGCCATGTGGCATCCAGTACAGTGCACGCACGAACAACTTGCAGGTGGGAAACTGGACAGGGCTGGATTACTGGAGGCATGAGGACCATAACACCACCAACACATGGGACATGTCACGTAGCACACGGACACGCAGCACCGCCCACCGTCACGAACAAGTGAACAATGTGCACACGGACATGAACAGCAGACTCACACCCCACATGACCCATCACAGACATAGCAACACCCAAGGAGCCACGTCTGCATGCACAAGCCACACTGAATATAGTCCCACACGGCAGCCACTGTGCAACTCATCACACACAACCGAAACACCATTGAAGTCCTGTCCATGTAGCCCCCACTGCCTGTCAACCCCACACCCCACAACTACGCCTATGTAAGACAAACAACACTAGACGCAACAGAGCGGAACAACAGAAATGCACACGAACACCACTGAACCCATCAAACTCACAGACACACCATGCACATACAACATACCATCCATCCCATCCGTCAGCCCCAGTCACATGAAAGGCATGTCATCCGCACAGCTGCCACACATACAGCAGTCACGCTAAGACACATGCCCATGACCAACCATGTGCCAGAAGTCAATTAAGCGCACGACACACTGTGAGCAACAACACACAACATGGGCCACACCCCCCGAGCACTGCAGTGATGCACATGGCACAGGGCAGCACGCACACCAAGGAGATGGGACAACTGCAATACGTTGGCTGGCACACAACTATCACTCACTCATAACGATGCGTCCAATGCCATGTCCAGTAACCACAACAGACAGCAAATATGCAGGGCATGTCAGGCATGCACACACCTCAGACCATGCACTGTCATGCTGCCACAACACATGTCACGTTCGGCACCCATGGCTCACAGCATGTACCCCAAAAGCATATCCCCTCCCAAATGCGAATCTGGGGCATGGCCCCCATGTTGCCATATGCGTTCCTAAGCGTTCCATTTGAACCCCAAAAGCATATCCCCTCCCAAATGCGAATCTGGGGCATGGCCCCCATGTTGCCATATGCGTTCCTAAGCGTTCCATTTGAACCCCAAAAGCATATCCCCTCCCAAATGCGAATCTGGGGCATGGCCCCCATGTTGCCATATGCGTTCCTAAGCATTCCATTTGAACCCCAAAAGCATATCCCCTCCCAAATGCAAATTTGGGGCATGGCCCCCATGTTGCCATATGCGTTCCTAAGCGTTCCATTTGAACCCCAAAAGCATATCCCCTCCCAAATGCGAATCTGGGGCATGGCCCCCATGTTGCCATATGCGTTCCTAAGCGTTCCATTTGAACCCCAAAAGCATATTCCCTCCCAAATGCGAATCTGGGGCATGGCCCCCATGTTGCCATATGCGTTCCTAAGCGTTCCATTTGAACCCCAAAAGCATATTCCATCCCAAATGCGAATCTGGGGCATGGCCCCCATGTTGCCATATGCGTTCCTAAGCGTTCCATTTGAACCCCAAAAGCATATTCCATCCCAAATGCGAATCTGGGGCATGGCCCCCATGTTGCCATATGCGTTCCTAAGCGTTCCATTTGAACCCCAAAAGCATATTCCATCCCAAATGCGAATCTGGGGCATGGCCCCCATGTTGCCATATGCGTTCCTAAGCGTTCCATATGAACTCCAAAAGCAAAGTACAAACCAGACCCAGGATGGGCCAGGAGCCCGCATACACCAGAGTCACAATGAGTAGGGGCAAAGCAACACACCCATCGGCATGGCCAATCCGTCCCATGCCACATGTGCACAGCACACAGTCCCATTGCCTAGCACACACAACTACAGATGCCACAGCCACACACTCGCCTCCGGGAAACCCATGTACGAGATTGCACGAACTGCCAATGTCAGACGACTAATACATACTTCGCCAGGTGCAACACAATAACAAATCTCATTTTCTCCACAGGTGACGAACTGCTGGACGCTGGGGATGGAGACAGCAGCCAGCACAGCCAGCCTACAAGCCCCCAACGAGGACACACGGATCTGGAGGATCTGTCCACCTCTTCGGACACGGACCACCAAGCTGGCCCATCTGGCGTGGCAGGGCCCAGCCGCTCCCCAGGACCCCTCCTACCCACCAACCCATCATCCAGGGATGCTGAACAGTCCCAGTCCCCTGCTGCCACTGTCGTTGCGGCCACACCCACGGTCATTGCGGCCACTACCACTGCCGCAACCGCCACCATCGCCGCACCGACCACCACCGCCTCCACCACCACCACGTCTTCGCTGGCACCAGCCCCAGCGCAGGTGGTGGCCCGGCCGACTGGATCCACCCTGGGAGCCACAGCGAGGACCGTGGTGAGCAATGTGGCTAGTGGGCAGGCCGGTGGCAGCAGGACTGGTAGGAGGAGCAGGGTCAGGGAAACGCCAGCCTCCCCTGGGAGCCATGCCCTGCCTCAAATGGCCAGAGTCCTTGGGGCCTATGAAGAGGCCCAAGGACAATGGGCCAGGTCTGCTACTGACACGCGGGAGGTGCTGGGGGTGCTGAGGTCCATGGACGCCCATATGGGCCAATTCGTGTCCCGTATGGACCAACTCGTGGACCTCATGGGCCAGCTGGTGGTGGCGGTGGGGTCACAGGCAAGGCCAGCAACACCACCTCCGCCACCACCTGCTAGGGCGCAGGGTCGGCCAGCAGTGTCCACTTCCCCTGCGTCCACAGCCAGTGAGCACACCTCACCCACCACCAGCAGGTCGCCACCACACACCCCCCCTCCCAAACGTGGAAGGGGCCGTCCGAAGAGGAAACAGATCTCCCGGGAGGACTTCGCACGCTCCAGTCGCAAGTGAGGCAGCCAGCCAGCCTTCCGCCAGCCTTCCTTGACCAGCCACTGCATTGACTTGCTCTACGATCCCACTCCACACAGCCAGCTGGATGGCATGTGTGTGTTGGACTATGGACATAGAACCAGTGGGTACACCCTGATCATCACGCAGCCATGACCGACAGCTCATTGTCACTGCACGCACCACTTTTGTTATCACCTTACACACAATCACATGTCACAGTTCGTAATAAATGCACCTTATTCACTAACTGCTGTTTGTGCCCTGTGTTTTATTTGTACGGAATACAACGGCCACCTTGGGCGGAAGGGCACCTGATGCGTGGCATGGCAATGGAATCCGGAGGGCCTGTAGGGACCTAGGGGTGGGAGACAGAACAGGAGCACATTCAATGAGTGTGTCACACACCCATCACACAGTACATGTCAACAACTACAAGCAATGTACACACATCGCACAGAGCAATAGGGCACAATGCCACAGTCACCAACAGTGGCATACTACCCTGGCCATGGAGCGTTGACACACTGCACGCAGTGAACATACGGCCACCCTGACACAGCACACACACACCTGCACAGATACAGACACATCATCCGTCGTACATGGACACTCACCGTCAAGTGAAGTAGCGGGCGATGAGCTGCTGGCGCACATTCCCAGCTTCCTCCTCTCCGCTGTCCACCTCACTCGAGCTGTCCTGGTCTGCGGGCTGGGGCCCTGGTTGATCTCCGTCATCCACAATGAGGGGGATCTGCTTCCGAATGGCCAGATTGTGCAGCATGCAGCACGCCACCACTATCTGGCACACCTTCTGTGGGGAGTACGCCAGTGCACCCTCGGTGCGGTCCAGGCACCTGAACCTGGACTTGAGGAGGCCAAAGGTACGCTCGACCACACGTCTGGTCCTCCCATGTGCCTCATTGTATCGATCGTCTGCTGGGGTGCGAGGATTCCTCAATGGACTGAGCAGCCATGCCCCATTCGGGTACGCAGAGTCACCTGGGTGTGAGGGACACAGAGAACCGTAGCTATTCCAACTGGACAGGGGACAGCATCGCACAACCAGCACGCTACACCACTCCACATACTCACCGACAATACAGGCACGATCCTGTTGCAGATTGGCCATCAGTCGTGGCAAGATGCTGTTGCGCATTATGTGTGCGTCATGGGCCGAGCCTGGAAACTTTGCACACACGTGGGTGATCACCATGTCCGCAAGGCACACCACTTGCACATTCAGGGAGTGCGTGTGCTTCCTGTTGCGGTACAGGTGCTCAGTGGCCTGTGGTGGAACAAGGCCAACATGAGTGCAGTCAATGGCTCCCACGACGTGTGGGATTCTGCCAAGGGCATAGAATGCACCCTTCACTGCCGCCAATTCACGAGCCCTGGGGAAGCGGATGTACCTGTTCCGGTACAGCATCATGGCTGCCAGTACATCCCTCAGCACCTTGCTGAACATGGGCTGGGACATCCCTCCTCCACTGCCCACTGTGTGCTGGAATGACCCAGTGGCGAAGAAATGCATGGCGGCCATCACCTTAGCCGTGGGGGTGACAGCAGTCGGATACACCCTGCGGGGACGGAGATGGGGCTCTAACATGGCACACAGTCGATGCAGAGTTGGCCTGTCCAGCCGAAACTTCCTGATTACCTCTGTATCGTCCATGTCCGCCAGCAATTGGTATGGGCGGTCAATGTTCGGTCTCCGCCTGGGTTAAATGGCAGAGGACACATGTCAAAGCAACACGGCACATAGCAATTTCGCATACACATCACTGACATGACTGAGCAAGCACATGAGCCACAGCCCAGCTGTCAAGCTGGGACGGCACGGCCACAATACACTTACACAGGTCTCCCAACAATGGCAATGGCAAGTGAGACATACCACTGCCATGTGCATGCACATGGGGATCTAGGCCCCAATGACTTGCGGGGCGTGCTGATGGGGACTGACTGCATATTCGTCAAGCGGCAACGCCACGGCAACATGAGTGTCTGCTGAGCATGGAACTGCTTCCGAGGCTGGATGAGTATGGCACACGACGACGACGATGTGGGCACGGGCTGAGCGGCCAATTCAAGTGGGACCTGTGGCACGAGGGGATATGAGACAGTAGTAGGTGTCAGCACTGCACCCTATGTACAGCACTGTACGGATCACAGCTCCCGAAACATTGACTGGTGTCCACATTGACAGCCCCATGCCAAGACGGCTGTGTGCTTGCAGTCACACGTCACAGGTGAGAGGTTACATTGCACGTGCCAGGTGGCAGTCGTACATAGTGGGAGCTGGCATGTGTGTGCATGTGTCTCCTGTTCAGGATCCACCAGATGGGCGCTGACTCTGTACTGACCATTGGACACAGCATGTTCCGTGGAAGGCTTGTGTGTGTGGGATGGTGGCACTGGATGTGCCTCCGTTGGGTGGGGGCCATGCACAGGGCGGGTACGTCGATGATTGCGCATTGTTGGTCACGGTGGGTGCACCAGCTAAGATGTGTTGCCCTGTGTTCAATTCCTATGTCCGCATGATGATGGACTGTAGATGTGGGCAGACTACACATTGGTCGATGTGCTGTCTATATGCATGTGCCTTCACACCAGGCACAGCTGCCCCTGCACATGTGACCCCTGCTGGACTCGCTGCTGGGTCTGTGGAGCTGATGCACCTTCTGCGCGTGGGGCGGACAGCTCTCCTCACTTCCCTCATTGCGCATGTCATGACTTTGCCGCAGGTGACATGGATCATGGAGGGCCCACATGTACGCGTGGGTAGGCTACACATGATTGTACACTGGTCGCCACCCCCAGTCAGTGTTTCGAATGGGAAGGTTGTCGTGCTGGTGGTATGTTCGATGTGGCGGATGGGCGGGCCTAGGTGCGGGCTTACATTCCGGACATGGGGGTAGTTGGATTGGCGACTAGTTGCAGTGCACACGGGACACGTCTCTTCCTTTCCACATCTGGGTCATCCCTTGTACTAACTGACAGTGATACAGTCATCTTCGCCCCAGCCCTCATGTCCTCCCTCGCCCCCCAATATGCATGCTCACCTGCGAGGCTAGCGCTTGCACAGGCAGCCCCAAGCTCGCACCAGAGAGGGCAAGGAGTGAATGTGTGGGTCCAGTTGCACGAGTGGGCTGTCTCAGGGTATGATGTGTGGCGGGACGCCGTCCACCTGCGTGGTGCCCCAAATGGAGACCCGGCCTGCATGGACTATGCATCACAGTCTTCGCCTTCCGGATCCGCCACCTGCGACACCCAGTGGCTGTGGCTGCCCTTGCGGCCAGGCCGCGTCCGTCTGTGGCTGTTGGCCCACACATTCACTCTTTGGCCTCTCTGGGGAGGGCTCGGGGTGGTGGCGCACGCGCTTGCACTTAGTCGCAATGGCATGTGTCGTGGTTGGTATGATGGGCAATGGATGGGATGGTGCGAGCCACCTCCCGTGACGTCAGTGCTGCTCGTGCTGTGGTGCGTCCCCCTACACTTCCATGTGACTTGTGCCATGCTAGACGTTGAGGTTCTATTGCCTGCGTGATATGACCAGGAGGAGCGCGAGGAGACCTCTCACACACCATGCTCCACTGCCATCCCGTGCCCTGTATCGCCTGTGCGGATTGACTATGTTGGGGTTACACCTGGTCGACTGGGGCTGTGTGTGCCTTGTCAAGGGGCATGGCGGGCGCACAACAGGATCCAGCTTGTCCACAGAGGGTGGGCTGAGGTGCGCCTGGTACCGCCTTGTACGTGTGCCCGGCTGCTGTGCACACACGTGTTCACTCCCCCCGACAGGTGTCCTCTCACAATGCCCAGGGAAGCGGTGGTGTACTGTTCATGACCCCTCCCAACACGGCGTGCTCCAACTTGGCATGTGCGCATCTACCCGTCGCACCCACCCACCTGAGCACTGCGTCCATACGACTTCACACGACACATGTGTGTCTTCCACAGTAGTGCTACTCATTTGCGTTGACATCCAATACCAGTGGACTACATGGTCATGTCACGACTGCCGTGTACTTCACATACTCTCATCCTCTCTCATTCGTACTTGTGAAATGAGTCAGCGGAGACAGTTTTGGTTTCAAACATTATATTGAGTCTTCTGTCCTCTGTGATGCAGTATAGTGGACACTACTGGCAGCGGAATACATGTTGAGGATATACTGAGCATGATTACAAATGGGATAGGGTGTGGGGTTACATCTGCTTGGCCAAGGCTGTGCTAATGTACATTTACGTATAGCTGCGGAGCTGCGGACTTTGACACAGACGGTATACATGTAGCCTACCAGACCGCTCGGCATCATGGGCACAGTCCATCTCAGTTCCATGTGACAGGTTTGCTGCGGTTGTTCCTCATGCACGCGTGCATGTGAGATGACATCAGGGCATGTGCTTGCGTGCATGCAGCGGCGTGCCACTTGTTGTTGCACTGTGGTGGTTACTGGACATGTCACAGTCACTGGGGTCGTGTTGTTGTTGTATGCACTTGTCGTCCATGCAAAGGTCCTGGTATGGGATTCCCGGGCGGGGGTGGGAGGGGTGCAGCACCCACAGACTCCAGGCGACCTATTCATGTCCACTGAGCGGTGTGTGTGTCCATGTGCGCTGGATCCATGTCGTGTCCTGGTTGTTCGTGCAGTTCCGTCCATGTGGGTGCGATGCACAGAGCCCATGCCACTGCCTCCCACGATGCATGCGGTGTTCCTGGATGTGATGGGGAACAGTGTGCATGTCCCGGTCATATCCGATGTCATGGCGATGTCGTTGATGGTGTGGTTACAGTTGCCGGTCGTTTGGTATGGCTGTTGTGGTGGTGACTGGCCAGTCCGTGCGGAAGCTGAGCATGGGTGCGGGGTTGGACTTCATAGGTCACTCGGGGAACCTGCGTTGTGGTCCGACGTATTTACAGGTTGTCAGGTATGCGATGCCGCCCAGCAGGGCTTCCATGTCATTGGTGGTGTACATGTTTGCCAGCCAATGAAGCGGATGGTGGCTGTCAAGGTGTTGTTCGTAGGTTGTCCCTTGGAGGACCATGATGGGGCATGCTGGGTGACATTCGATGTAGCTGTTCTCGATGATCCGTCGTGTGGAGGCACAGTGGTTCCATTTCAGTGCGCGTGCGATGTTGGCCACATACGCCATGCCCCCATAGGCAGAGCAGGCCCTGTCGTGTGCGTCCAGAGGGAGGAGTAGTGGTAGCAGGTCCGCCTTCAGACATGCCGGGTTGGAGAGGCATATCTCGACGGGATGCTGGTAGGGACACCTCCGACAGTAGAAGACGGGCATGACGCAGCTGAACAATGTGATGCGGTAAGTCAGTCGGTAACTTACGTTCAGCAGGGACAGGAGATCGCATCCCAATGTATGTATCGTGTTGGTTTGGTACAGCTTGAGCTGTTCGGCGTAGTTGGGTAGGTGTGTTGCGGTTGCCATTTCGCAGCGGTTCGTAGAGGTGGCGTGCTCCGGCTGTGTGTGCAGTCTGCAATGTGCACGCTCCGGGGTTGCTGTGAGCTCTGTGTAGTCGTGGGGAGACAGGACTTGTGTTCTGTTGGCTTGTTTGGAGGACACGGGCCCTCTTCCCACATGCTTCTCAGACAGTTCAAGGTCAGTGCTGTGTGACTCCTTCCAATTAACTTGCATGTGGCCGACATGGGGGAGTGTTTTCTTCTTTCTTTCCCCGTCCGTTGTGTGCTTCTGTGATATGCGCTATCTGCCCTGTGGTCGGTCCCTCGGCATGCCTGTGTTGGTCTATTCTTGGACAATGGCTGTATTCACCGGCTTCTGTCGTAGGGCTGTGGTTTCGGTGTTGGAATGGAAGGTCATTCAGTGCTGTCTGCTCTCCCTTGTGTGGGCGGCAGGCTGCCTTTCCGCTCTGCGTTGGGCCTTGTGTGTGGATGTAATTCTTGGGCCACCTGTTGTCGGTCCCCGGGCTCTTTGGTGTTCCGTTTCATGTGTCTTGTTCATATGTGCAGGGTGGTATGGGTTTTTCAGTGTGGTACTGGCGTTCCTCTTCCCGAAGGGGCCCTGCTTCTCCTAGTTGGTGTTGCCGCCGCTGTGTGCTTCGCCATGTTTGTTACACTGGGGTGTGTCCTGCTGTTGCGTGACTTCACTGACATGTGTGCGTCGGTTGTGTGGCGTTGGGTGTTGTCCGTGAATTGGGCGTTGGGGACATGTCTGTGGCCGGCCTGTCACGTGTCATGTGCGTTCGGGGTGGGGCTGATGTGTGTGCTGCTTGGTTGTGTCCCTGTGTCTGTGTGCGACGCATGCATGGCGCTGCGGTTGGCCTCTGCGTTGTGCGCATGTGTGGCGGCGTCATCGGCGCTTTGGGGCCGTGACGGGGTGGTTGGTTCCTAGTCCCAGGTGGTGTGTACACATGTGTTCTGCGATGTTAGGATTTGGCCTGTGTGTCATATGTGGATGCAATGGTGGATGTGTAGTGTGCACGCGCTGGTGGGGGTTGTCCGCTTTTTCCGCCCTTGCACTGTGTGCGCTGTTTGCGTGCACTTGTTGTGTGTGTGCCTACCTGCGTCTCCGCGGCACGTTGCGTCCTTGGTGGTGCATCAGCAGAAGCATGGGAAGGGCCTGCAGTGCTGGATTCATGCCCGGGGTGCCGCTTCTTCGTTGTCCGTGCTCTGCGTCCGTGTTTCCGCCTCTCTTTCACGTGCGGTGTCTCTTTGCCGTGGGAGCCGTTTGTTTGCGACATCGTAATTTATGCGCCGGGCGGGACGTGTTTCGTCGGACGGTGTGTGTCAGTTGGGCTGCGCCGCTACGTGTGCGGGCGCACTTTGATGGCGGACGGTGTTGCTGGCTTGCCGGCGGTGTTTGGCCTGCTTTTCGCATCATAATTGGGCGGGCGTGTGGACTGCTGCGTGCCGGCGGTAACTGGTGGTTTTTGCATCCGCCAGCACGGCGGTTGTGCTTCCGCCCGCCATCGTAATGGGCCCCTTAGGGTGAAAGCTTTGAAACGAAAGCAAACTGTTCCTGTCTGTTGGCTTATGGAACATTTTTGTGTGCAAACCTCCTCCTTCTGGAAAAATTGTGAGGTCCAAGAACGGTAGACTCTCCTTAGTGACAGTTGAAGTGAAAAGAAGTAAGGGATTCCTACTGTTGAGCCAGGTCAGAAAATTATCTAGTGATTCTCTCTCCCCTTCCATACCAGAAGGACATCGTCAATAAATCGCCTCCAGATTTTAATGTGATGAAACCAGGGACCTCCATGGGTATAGATGTACTGGTCCTCAAAAGCAGACATATACAGCCCTGCCAGGCTTGGAGCGAAAACACTACCCATGGAGGTCCCTTGGGACTGGAGGTAATAGGTCCCCTGAAACTCGAAGAAATTTTTAGTTAGGGCGATTTCCGCCAGATGTAAAATAAATGGTCTAGGCGTGCTGTATTCCCATTCCATTGTATACAGGATGTCTTCAACCACTCTTAATGTCTCCATCTGTGGTATATTTGTATACAGGGACTCCACGTCCAGACCTACCAGGAAATCTTCTGTAGGATCAAATTCCACATCCTTGTTGTTATGTTATGTTAAAACCACTTCTATAGCGCACGACTCACCCGGGGGCATCTCGGCGCTTGTGTTGAGACATACCTGAGGGACTGCCTAATGTCCTAGGAACAAAAAGGCTTTCAGTTTTTTTCCGAAGGTGCTGTAAGAAGGGGTCTCACGGAGAGCCAGGGGCAACTTGTTCCAATATTTAGGAGCAAGGTGGGAAAAGGCTTTCCCAGTACGCTTAAGGCGTATTCGGGCACCTGTAAGAGGCCAAGTGAGCTAGATCTAAGATTTCGGCATGGAACGTATTTTAAAAGTTTCCTCTGCAAGTACCGGGGCCCTTTGCCTCTGAGAGCGTTGTACGTGAGGCAACAGATTTTTAAAAAGGATCGCTTCTTTACCGGTAACCAGTGTAGTTCTCTCAGCAGAGGGCCGGACGAGGAGCCTGTAGGGCGGTTTAGAATTAGCCTTGCGGCCTGTTCTGGATCACTTGTAGTTTGGCAAGCGAGGTCTCATCCGCCTCTGCCAGTAGGGCATTTCCATAATCCATTTTGCTAATCACCATAGCTTGAGCAAGGGTTCTACGGGAATTTATGGGCAAATAAGGGAAAATCCTACGTAAAAGGCGCAGGGCATGGTAGCAGGAGCTAGTAGTGGCATTTATGTGATCCTTCATTGTTAATGATTGGTCCAATTTTATCCCTAGGTTTTTCACAATTTTTCTGGGTACGGGGACCTCTCCCAATTGGGGGGGCCACCAGTCACCCGCCCAGATAGATGAGGCTTTCCCCATTAACATAATCTCAGTCTTACCGGGGTTCAATTGGAGGCAATTATCCGTCATCCAACTAGATATTGCAAGCATTCCTGTAGCAAAGCGGGTTTTCTCTGTCTCTAGGTTAGGACCAATTTTAAACATAAGCTGAGTATCATCAGCATATGATATTATCTCGAACCCAAACTGTTCAACTATTTTTGCCAATGGGGCCATATAAACGTTAAACAGTGTGGGACTCAAACAGGACCCGTGCGGAACCCCCTTAACCAAATGCATTTTTTCTGACCGGTAGGGACCCAAAGTGATGGTTTGATATCTATCAGATAAGAACTGTCACAGCCATTTTAAGGCTGTATTTTGGATTCCACAGGCCAAAAGTCTGTCCACGAGCTTTGAATGCGAGATGGTGTCAAACGCCGCAGACAAATCTAATAGGATCAAAACTATTGATCCTCCAGAATCCATTTCCTTTCTTAGGGAGTCAGTCATGGCCAGAAGGGCAGTCTCTGTACTGAATCCAGGTCGAAAACCTGATTGTGAGGGATCCAAGATATTGTTTGATTCCAGGTAGGACCCCAACTGCTTATTTATTAGGCTTTCCAATTGCTTACCCAGCAAGGGAAGCAAGGAGATGGGGTGATAGTTACTAAGGACCTGAGGATCTGCTGTTGGTTTCTTCAATATCAGCCGTACAAATGCTTCCTTCCAGGCCCTGGGAAAGCATCCCGATTGTATCGAGCAATTGTAAATTTGTAAAATCTCGGGTGCGCAGCAAGGGGCCAAAAGAGCCATCGTCTTGGGCCGACAGAGGTCCTCAGGTGAACCCGATTTGGCAGAAGCCAAGGAGTGGAGGACCTCCTCTAATATAATCATTTCAAAACATTTGAGAGTACAGGATACTTCTGCTTCTGGCTCCTCAGACCTGTGCTCTTGCTCTGGGTTCATTTGAGGGGCAGTAGGGAAATTATCATAGATTTTTCCAATCTTCTCCTCAAAGTGAACAGCTATTGAATTGCAAAGTTCTTGGGATTCCATTGGAGCTTGGCTGCACACTTGTGGAGACACAAACTTTTAGATGAATTACTGGCATGTTCAATTAGGACCTCTGTAGTGTCCTTCAGATACGCCGGTCTGGATTGGACTATAGGTTTGAAGAAGAAGTCACAAAATTGTGACAAAGGCTCCAGTAACGATCCCATCCCCGATACAATGGGTCTCCCCGGTGGGGGCCTAGTTGGTTTATGAACCTTCGGGACGTTACTGGTTGGGGTTGACAAAGGAAACTCCCCTCCTTTTCTGTAATCCATTCAATTTGAATGGCTTCTTCCACCACCGATGTTATTTCTCTCTTGATGGCCTCTGTTGGATCCTGTCTCAACACCATGTAGTTTCTTCTGTCAGCAAGCAGTCTCAGGCATTCAGTTTCATAAGCGGTTCTGCTCTGGATCACAGTCGCTCCCCCCTTGTCTGCCTGCTTTATCACTAGGTCATCATTATTTCTGAGTTCATCCAGGGCTCTTCTTTCCTTTTTGGAAAGATTCATGAAGGTTGCGTTATTCTGCCTAGACAATGTTTCCACTTCATGAACGACTGCCTGTTCAAAGGCCTCTACCTCAATAGGGAGTTGCCCTAGGGCCGGGGTGAACTTAGACTTTGGGCGGAAGTTAGTATCTCCCCTCTCTACTTCCTCCACATTCTGGTCACCAAAGAAAACTCTCAGACGAATATTGCGGAAAAATCCCGCTAATTCTTGTCTTATCTTGAAATTGTCTGGTGTATTGGTGGGTACAAACCCCAAACCCTTTTCAAGTACTTCAATTTGTGTATCCGTCAGCTCGGTTTCTGTTAGATTTATCACTAGAGAAGTCATTCCCGGCTCGTGCCTGGGGTTGGTTCCTTCGCCATACTCCTGGTCACTCTCTGTTCCAACTCCTCCCACTGCACCCCCGTCATGGCCTTCTGTTTGCCCCTGCCTCGCCCCCGGCCCCTCCCTAAAAAAGGATTAGGCATCTGAGGGAATTGTGTCATTGGACCTCCTGGCATACCTGGGAATTGTGGTTGGTACAGTGGGGGCCAGCCAAAATTGTTGTTGGGATAGTGAGGATATGGTGTGTTAAACTGGGGACGGGGACCTCCGAAGAACCCTCTGCCTCTCCCCCTTCTACGGGGCTTTCTCTCATAATCGCTGTCATCTCTGCTGGAGCTGGTTCTATCTGATGTTCTATACTCCCTACTGGTGCCCTTTTTCATATCATCCATTTTTTTCTGGGTATATTCGTCAGTGATATAGGGGTAGACCTTTTCCCTTGAAAATGTCTTCAAGTCCTTCTGGAGTTTATCTACTTTAGATCTTAATAAGTAGTCCTTATGCTCTGCTATATCATTATTTATTTCCTCCAATTTCTTTTTGAAGGTAGCAGATAAAATTGTTGTCTTTATCCCCTGTTCGTTCGCCTGGATTTTAATGTAGAGGGCATCGGCTGTTCTCTTAGCTGTATTTATAATGAGAATCAGCCAATCCCTCGTACATTTCCAGGCGATCAAGGACCAATCCTTCCGGAAGACAGGGTCCTCTAGAAAAATCAGAGGTTCATTAGTCACCAGAAGCCCTCTCGGTGCCGCATTTCCTCTCAAGTATTCTGTTAAAATTGCACCGTGTAAAATAGTTTTAACATGGGATCTTTTTAGCTCTAGAAGTGTGTCCCATCCTTCCCCTTGACTCAGAACTTGGTTGATTGTGGTGTCTCCGAGTAGAGATGGCCCTCTGAGGATTTCTGCAGCCGCATCGTCCCCAAATGCCAAACCCTGATCATCTGCCATTCTCCCTAGGTGGAAATCCCACCTGGTATATACCCTATTGAGTTTATTTGGCAGTGAATTCGGGTTGATAAAAGATAGACCCCTGCGGCTCAGCAGCCGCACACTAGACAAAAAACACACAAAAGAATGAGGGGTGAGAGGATAGAGAACCCTCTTCAACCTCCCGCTCAGTAATTAAATCTCACAAATAGAAGAGGGATAATAACACTGCATGAAGGTGGATGAGTATGTGGGAATGCACCAAATGTATAAAACTGCCCTCACACACAGGAAGCTGTGTCATGCTTCATCATAGGGCTGCTAACACACCTCTGCACCAGCCCAACGCTGGAGGTGGAGCAATAGGGAAGGGAAGACAATACAACATACTAGGTACCCTGTCCAGATTTAAAACAAAAAATGTGGATGCTGGGTTGGGGAGCTTATGATGAGACGCCAACCCCTCCACTCTGCATAGGTGTCGACATGTTTCAGCCGGCAAACACAATACCCCGGCTTTCCTCAGGTCTCTCACCACTGTGATCCCTGGGTGCTCACCCTCCCTTCTTTAAATCCAGAAGAAAAGGGGATGTCACCTTTCGTAGAGTCCCTCACTCTTGGAGAGGAACCTATAAAATGATTAAAAAACATGGAACAAGTGAAGTGTTAAGTGCAGTGCCCTTCAAACCACATTTAGTAAAAATAATTATGGTGCATCAGCCCCACTCACTCATACCCACCAGTTAAGCTGCATGGGCACCACTCCTCCCCAAAGCTCAGGGTGGGGGTGGTTTTTTCTCTCAAATTTGTCTCGTCTAAATAGCGTTTTATGACAAATATATAAGCACTCCGTAGCAAAATTATTGCTGTGCTCACTCTCAATTTTCAGAAGTAATGAATTACATAAAAATGCGCTCGTGCATCGCGAACACCCAGAAGACATCACAATCAACCTGCGCCAGTTAGTCATGAAACTTACCGAGTTTATTAAATTTTTAAACCCGAACTGGCGGGGGAATGAGAACAGCTCCCTATTAGCACTCTCTGTAGGGAAATAAAAATTGGTTAAAGACCCATATGCGAGATGTGTGACGATTGCCTGTGGCGGATGTGTGGAGGGCGGTCTTTGCGACCGCCGCGGTCACAAAGCGATTCCCCCGCCATCCTAATGTGGCGGGGGGAAATGGGAGTCAGATGGCGGAGGGACTGCCACCACCGACCCGGCGGTTGCGGTCCTTCCGCCAGCGTAATCAGCCCCTAAGTGTTGAATATGCAACAAACAGTTCATTTGCATACCAAATAAAAAAACTTATTGCACTGGCCTACGTCCCAGTTACTGACGTGGCCGAACATAACAACCTTTTAATAGAAAGTCCTTACTACCAGCAACACGAACACAAATTAAGTCCCCTCCTAGACTATTTTGAAGATACCTGGGTGGGAAGACTCCATAGATCAGGACATAGGAGACAACCAAAATACCAAATTCCTTGGTGGAATGTCTACCTTAGCACACTAAACCAAGAGGCAAAAACAAACAATGCTGTTGAAGGTTGGCATAATGCCTTCCAAGCAACAACAGGACGAGGTACACCTACTCTACACAAACTCCTACTCTCCCTCCAAAAAGAACAGAGCTACCAACAGCTAAGAATGGAGCAATCTGTAACACAAATCAGGCCTAAACTATCCAAACAAACTAAACAAATGTTTGAATACCCACAACAAGTCAGACTATACCCAACAACAAGAGGCCTAGAACACTTAGCAATAATTGCCAAAAGCCTACTCTAAATCCTCAAAGCAGTTTAAAATGTATAATACTTTTTTGTTAAAATTATTAAAATGCATACAAATAAATTATATATTTTCACAAAATTAATTAATTTGTCTGATATATTTTTATTAATAAATAAATATATATATAGACATATTAATTAAATAAATGAAAATATAAACAACAATAACACTAACTCTCTTAACATTTCCCTCCCACAATAAATAATTAAATTAACTTACCGTTTCCGTAGCTGTAGACAGAAAATCCCACAGCTTGCAAAACAATCCAGGTAACTCATAATTCAAATAGAAAAAAAAATTCCCCCCAAAAAATGTAAAAATGCAACCGATCCAAAAAGTAATCCTCCGTCCGTAAATACACAATCGATAAACCATAAAAAACCCGAAAAAGTGTATTAAAAAAAGAAACACTCCACGAAAACCCGAAAAATTAAGGAAGTGTAAAATAATTATTAGTTACTTAAACTGATATACACTTCCTTAATTAAAAAAACCGCAATCTTCTAGTAACCGCAATTTCTATCGAACAAAACCTGTAAAAAACACACAAGCATTCCCAACCACACAAATATACACATAATATACAATATAACAGTATTACAAACATTATACACACCACATTCATACATATTCTAACATACTTTAATATTTCTAAACTAGGCCTCAAAAAATAACGATACATAAATCGCTAAAACCTAACGTACGCATAAAAAACGCCATAACTCCAAAGACCTAACTCTACACACACTAACTACAACCTAACTACCTTCAAATTTAATTAAAAATGTAGTTTAAATAGAGAAAAGTAATCTTACCTTCCTCGAAGCGATGCAGCTCCTGACCGCGAGCTTCTCCCCTTCCAAATAACCCAAAACAACTGCGAACGGTTACAAAATACAAGCCCCTAACAAATATGGCAACTTTAAACCTATAAAATAAATGTTATTTGTTTAAAAAAAAATATTACATTATATATAAATTACTTAAATTTAAAAAGTTAAAATTATAACTTATTTGTTTAGATGTATTTTTTCTTTTTCTGCCTTTTAAAATTATAATCATAAATATTATTAAACACATAGGGGCCGATTCACAGAACTAATCTGACATAAAATCCTAAACTTACTACTTTTGGTATTCACAGAAGGCATTTAGTAGTAGTAAAGTTAGGAGTCCTAACTTTACTACTACTAAATGCCTTCTGTGAATACCAAAAGTAGTAAGGTTAGGATTTTATCTCAGTTTAGTAGTAGTAAAGTTAGGAGTCCTAACTTTACTACTACTAAATGCCTTCTGTGAATAACAAAAGTAGTAAGTTTAGGATTTTATCTCAGATTAGTTCTGTAAATCGGCCCCAAAATATTTAATATTATAATTCCATATATTTACAAATTATATACATTAAAAAAAATTGTAATAATTTTATTTAATGTTCAAAGAATGTCTACCTTATAAAAAAATGTATAAAAATTAAACCATGTAATAATTAATAATATTAATATTGTATATATTAATATTATTAATTACAATGTATTATTATTTGTTTAAAAATGTTACTGAGTTTATATTTAAAAAATTGTTAAAACTGTTATATTAATAATATGTTAAAAATATATGTAACTAAATAAAAATGTTCACAATACCAAACAGAAATTAACAACTGTTATTAATAAAAATGTATTATTTTCTCAAATGTATCTAAATAAATGTTATAGTACATTACCTGATATTACAAAGTTTACATAACTGTATCAAACAATGTACCAATGTTATAAAAATGTATTTATTTAATTATTAGATGTAAAAATATACATATGTACAAAATATTTTGTGTCTGTAAAATAAATATGATTTACTATCTCTATGTCTTGATTTATCTTACATATTTTTAATAAAAGAAATATTTCTTCTTGATTTCAAAATAATTTACAATAAACATCAATAAAAAAATAAAATGTTTAATTTTTGTGTATAATTTTATTAATGTATTCAATGTTACATAATATGTTTTTATTAAATATACTGTTTAAAATTATGTTTTAATTACCTATATGGACAATGTTATTTTTTTCATTTGCAACTATGTTTTAATTAAAATATTATACTACTTTAACCTATATTATTTTTTTAAGGTTATAAATTAATACACACATATCTAAATTACTATTCCCACTCCAGTTAGCATTAATTTATTGTAAGTGTTGGACACTAAACTTAATTAAGTTACTATTCCCACTCCAGTTAGTATTAACTCAAGGTAGGTCCTGGACTCTAAACTTAATTATTTTACTATTCCCACTCCAGTTAGCATTACTCAGGGTAGGTGCTGGACACTAAACTAAATTAATTTACTATTCCCAATCCAGTTAGTATTAAGTCAGGGTAGGTGCTGGACACTAAACTAAATTAATTTACTATTCCCACTCCAGTTAGTATTAAGTCAGGGTAGGTGCTGGACTCTAAACTTAAATAATGTACTATTCCCACTCCAGTTAACATTAATCCAGAGTAGGTGCTGGACACTAAACTTAATTAATTTACTATTCCCACTCCAGTTAGTATTAAGTCAGGGTAGGTGCTGGACTCTAAACTTAATTAATTTACTATTCCCACTCCAGTTAGCATTAATCCAGGGTAGGTGCTGGACACTAAACTTAATTAATTTACTATTCCCACTACAGTTAACATTAATCTAGGGTAGGTGCTGGACACTAAACTTAATTAATTTACTATTCCAACTCCAGTTAGTATTAAGTCAAAGTAGGTGTTTTACTCTAAACTTAATTAATTTACTATTCCCACTCCAGTTAGCATTAATTCAAGGTAAGAGCTGGACACTAAACTTAATTAATTTACTATTCCCACTCCAGTTAGTATTAAGTCACGGTAGGTGCTGGACTCTAAACTTAATTAATTTACTATTCCCACTCCAGTTAGCATTAATCCAGGGTAGGTGCTGGACACTAAACTTAATTAATTTACTATTCCAACTCCAGTTAATATTAAGTCAAAGTAGGTGTTTTACTCTAAACTTAAGTAATTTAATATTCACACTCCAGTTAGCATTAATTCAGGGTAAGTGCTGGACACTAAACTTAATTAATTTACTATTCCCAAATCAGTTAGTATTAATTCAGGGTAGGTGCTGGACACTAAACTTAATTAATTTATTATTCCCACTCCAGTTAACATTAATCTAGGGTAGGTGCTGGACACTAAACTTAATTAATTTACTATTCCCACTCCAGTTAGTATTAAGACAAAGTAGGTGCTGGACTCTAAACTTAATTAATTTACTATTCCTACTCCAGTTAACATTAATTCAGAGTAAGAGCTGAACATTAAACTTAATTAATTTACTATTCCCACTTCAGTTAGTATTAATTCAGGGTAGGTGCTGGACACTAAACCTAATTAACTTACTATTCCCACCCACTTACCATTAAATAAAGGTAGATGCTGTACACAAAACATATTGAATTTACTATACCCACTGTAATTACTGTAAAATAAAAGGAGTTTCCAGACCTTAAACATATATATTTTTCTTTTCCCAATACCATTAATGTAATATCACTAACTATACTCTACATTAAATGTTAAATATTTCACAATACCTATATTAATTCTGTACACTTTATAATATAAATAATTACAATATTTTTTAATTTATCAAATTAAATTATTATTTTTTTTACATATTTTCAAATATTAATATGTTTTTCATAATATTATAATGCACATATAAATAATATGTTACCGACATAAAACACTTAAAGTTGAATATTAAAAAATTAGAATTTAAATATTTCCAAAAATTTATCTTTTCTATTAAATATTAAAAAATGATAAATTTTTAAAAATAATTTTATCATTTCTATTTTAAAAAAATTAATATTTAATATTTTTCATTAATAATATAACATTTTCTAACTTTTTTAAATGTATTTTTTAATAATAAACACTTCAATATAAATATTATACATTTAAAAATTGTCACTATAAACACAAATTAATGTCGAAATATTTTGAAATGTTTTTAATATTTTTTATTATTTATAAATATTGAAATCAAATCTATGAAATGCTAACCAACCTTATAGCCTATAAACACAACTCCAAAATGCCAAAACAAAACCTTCTAAATACAAAAAAAATATTGCCAAATTGAATATATAAACCTCAATTTTTATTTAAATTGTATTCAATCATTTTAAAACACTAACCACCCTTATCCCCTATAAACCCAACATCCGTAGATGACATTGTGTAGACGACTTTTTCAAGGCTTAGCGGCAAATTGATAAAGATGATAGGTACGCTCATTAGGTTCCTTAGGTGTTCGGGAGAGACAACAACGATACCGGTAGTCCAATTTGCCGCTAAGCCTTAAAAAAGTCGTCTACATGACAAAACACGTGTCGGCTGTCTGCATCTACACTACATACTTCGCGTCAACATATCCAAGATTATTCGTGCCTTTTGCCTTCTGTACTTAGGGGCACATTACGATGGCGTGCGGACAAAGTCCGCCCGCCACCGCAACAGAATGCGGGACCGTCCGCAAGGGGTACGGCGGTCCCGCCATGGGTATTAGGATGCCACTGCCACGGTGGCGGTGGCATCCCGTATTGTTCACATTGCGGCGGGCGGTGCTGTCACCAGCACCCGCCTCAATGCGAAAAACGCATGTTGTGCATTCGAATGCACAACGTGACAGGCCCTGCGCGGTGCCTGCCACCTTGTGCATTCAAATGTAGGGGGGTACCATAGGTACCCCCATGTGCACCCCCCACCCCCCCAAATCCTGGGGGCCCGCAACGGGCCCCCAGAAGCAAAGACCACATGCCTTTCCATGGCGGCAACACCGCCATGGAAAGGCTGCTCTCCGCCAACATCCTAATATGGATGGCGGCGTCTTGCAGACACCGCCACTATATTAGGGTCTTTTACCGCCCGGTCCCCTGTAGGACCGGCGGAAAACCGGCGGACGGCCTTTCCGTCCACCGGGCTCCCCCCCGCCATCATAATATGGCGGGGGGAAATGGCATGCGGGCGGTGGGAAATGGCGGGCGATCGCCACCACCATACGGGTGGTGGCGATCCGCCAGTCATTGTAATGACCTTCTTAGTTGGTTGTTTACTTTATTGTACATTCTGCAAGATGTTGCGTTTATTAAAACAAACTGACAACAAGGTCGGTTGATAAACTAACTTGCGGTTGTGCTCTGTAATCAATGTTCTGGATTTGGTTGTATGGAGAAAAAGTTTGTTTCTCTCTATACAGGACAACACTGGATGAGTGGCACAGTGTTTTACATTGAGCACGCCTGTACATAGACACTTTAATACGTTTTGGAAGACAGTGCGGAGGTGCTGACTGGTGCTTTATTACCACTGCCATTTGTTCTCTAAAATTGTTGTTATTCTAAGATTGCAAAGAAAGGTTCCTTTGGGAAGAAATAAGTTGTATTGGTAGAGACCACCACAATCACAGTGTTGGGTTTTATATCCTGACTTTGTGTTCCTCCCGACCATTCACTCTTAACATATAGGGGCCGATTCCGATTCCGGCCGGAAATCTCTCCGACCGAGCCGGACCCGGAGAGATTTCCGACCGAATCGGACTCTGGCAGTCCGACCGAACGAGTACGATGCGCACGCATGCCATCGGACTCGAGTCGGTCGGACTCCCATTGAAGTCAATGGGAGCCTGTCGTACAACGCGTACGCAGGCTCCCATTGACTCAATGGGTGCGAGGCGGACAAGGGCGCCCCCTACAGCGTGTACGCGTCCATGCGCATCGCGGCGTACATGCACAGGTAGGGGGGACCCATGGGTCCCCCCTGTGTGCGACTCGCGCGCCTACGCGTACAGGGGGGTCCGACACGGACCCCCAAAGTCCGGCTCCGACAGCTTTTTCGAGCCGGACGGCGCGAGTCGGTCGGACTGCTCGCGGCGCGCATCGTACTTACCCGGCCGGGATACGTCTCCATAGCGCGGTGCGAGTCGTGTCCATGCGAGTCGGTCGGAGCGTGTTGAAGCCGCGTTCGAGTCGGTCGGAGATTTCGCGGGTGCCTGCATCGTACTCGCTCGGCCGGACCCGCGTACGATTCGGTTGGGAAACAGGGCTCCGAATCGGATCCGGTAAATCTGAATCCGATTCGGAGCACTACCGGCCGAGATCGGAATCGGCCCCATAATGTCTACAAGTGTGAGTGATATGTGATTCCTACACCTTATATGTTATAACCCTCATTGCCTTATGTAAAATTTCCTGTACATTGATATACACACTTGTATGATTTATTGTGCCTGTGTGTGTAATGTAAAGCGCACAGACACCCTACACTTGGATGAGCAGCGCTATTAAGAATTAAATAAATATAACAGTAGGTGCCATTTACATCAATATTTGTATTATTACTTATACAGACAGATAAAGCTTGCATGCAAATGCATCTCTTACAAACAGAGTTCAACAAAGTTAAAAACCTGCCTCCAAATCATAGTTTCTCCTAAGTACTTGTGAAGTGGTAACATGCTGTGTGCCTTTGTTTTCTTCCATTACTTTGGCATCTAGGTGTTAGCCTCCATATTGTTCCAATCCAATTCCATTCAAACACAAGGAGGGCTGATTGCCCTTTAAATTAAGTCTTTGTTTTAGTCCCAGCTCGAAGTCTAAATAAGATAGCCCTATTGCGGCCTGCACGTTGCTGCTGCTGAATTGTGTTCTAGTGTCAGAAAATGACACCAGGACAAATTCAACATGTTTACCTGGGTCAGCCCGATTCTAGATCTGGCCAGTATTAGCTGCCAGAACCGGGATCCAGCTCCATTCCCCTACTTTCCAGCACTGTGTATGGGTGTTCGATTACTTCTTGCTGCATGCGTTTCCAGGGAAATCATCCACATTCACTTCTGTCAAAGGCAGACATTTGTTTCCATGAAGGGAATAGGGAGATACACTTCTAAAATCAATGTGAGTATAGACAATGGGGTTTGTCAGTTGGAAAAATATATATTCCTTGGGAAAGGCTGAAATTTTAATGTGGAGATGCACATTTTCTTACCATTTGCAATCTCTGAAATTTCCATATGCTGGAAATTCTGCATGTGTAAATATCGGATATGCTTGTTCACCTCTGAATGTACACCTGGATGGGACCCTAAAGCAGGCCTCAAGAAAGCTACTAGCCCACTTGCTTGAGTCAGTTTTATATCGGTGAGTTATTTTAGAGCTTTCTGCCCCTCCCGGCGAGAGAGCTTCTGACAAAGAAAAGTTGTTTTGAAAGTGACTAAGGAATAAAGATGCCTTAAAATATTGTTTTTATCTTGTCACATTTGCTGTGCAGAAAGACAGAGGTCAAATGTCAGTTTATGTCTTCTTACAAATTGCTGCTTATTTTATTCTGGAGATTGGTGTTTACAAAATCCACAGTAAAGTGAACTGTCTGGCAATCCTGCTGGGGTACTACAGGCAGTGTAAAACCAAAGGCTGTAGGATGTAATTTTGTTTCTGACACACAAATAGATTGTAAATAAACTGTACAAATATTTCAAAATATTTTTCAATGGTTAGGAAATCACTTTTTGAAAGAAACTTTTGACGTTGATGGAAACAAACATTTTAGTAGGATAAAAAATCGCAACACTTTACTTGGTGATGTGCAAATGATAAATATTGCTGAATCACGATTTCCACACATAAATGTTTTTATGCTATATAGTTTTAACAGTAAAACTGCATATCAGTGGGAAGGTTTGTGGCCATTTCAATAGAAATGTGCTACCACATCAAGCTTTTGTAATATATTTATTAAAAGTGAGAGTTTTTAATTATGAACTGAGAAACATTACTGCCCTGATGACAATGTTACTGCTGAACTAAAAGGCAAGTCAGGGGTCATGTGTACCCTTATGTGAGCTAGATTTCTATTATACATGAAGCAAAAGTTTAGTCTATTAAGTCAAACAAAAGAGTTTTTGCACAGCAGACATGCTGAACTCACATATTTGAAGGTGCTCTCATATATGATAATTGAAGAAAAAAGTGACTCAGTGAAATTAAATATTTGCCTGGGATCATTCAATTTGAGACCAGTTTATGGGTCAATCGAATTACAGTTAGGTCAAGTAGATTATCCAAGTCTCTCATCCTCCAGGTCTAGAAACATTTTTTCTGACTTTTCATTGCTTGCTTAACCCCTTAACTGCTGGGCCTTTTCCCCCCCAGTGCTGAGCCCTTTTTTGGCTATTTGTAGTAGTTCGCGATTAGGCCTCTATAACTTTTGGACCACATAAGGTATCCACGCCAAATTTGCGTCCTTTTCTTCCAACATCATGGGGATTCTAAAGGTACCCAGGGTTTGTGGATTCCCCTGGAGGGGTCCCAGATTTTAGCCAAAATACAGCTATATTTTGGTTTTTTGGGGAAAAATGGGAAAAAAGTCCCGCATATAAAAGCGTCTGGGTTTTTCCCTGCAAATGGTATCAAAAAAAGGTTTGTGGGGCTGAAATCTCCATTTTCCCAGATTTTAGGGAATGACAGACTTTTGTCAGAAAACCAAAAAATTTTACACAGTTTTGGCATTTTTCTGGGACATAGCCTATTTTTGCTATTTTTTGTGCTTTCAACCTCCTTCCAGTTAATGGTAGAAATGGGTATGAAACCAATAATGGATCCTGGAAAGCCATACATTTATGAAAAGTAGACAAAATTCTGAATTCAGCAAGGGGTCATTTGTGTAGATCCTTAAAGTTTTCCTTATAGAAACTAACAGTTAAATAAAGGAAAAATTGAAAATTAGTTGAAAAAAACAGCCATTTGTGTCAACGTTTTCACCTGTAACTTCTTCTAATTATGACAGCTATTTGAAGGCAATATACCGTTATATCCGCTGGACCTTTCTGGTTGTGGGGATATATAGGACTTGTAGGTTCACCAAGAACCCGACGAACCCAGAGCCAATAATTGAGCAACATCTTGCAATGATTTCTTTTTAAGTACCGGGTATATAGCAATTATTTTGGGAAAATGTATACATGGAAAAATTGTTATGAAAGACACCTATGTATTTCTGAAATGGGAACAAAATGTAGATTTTAGAAACAGTAGATATTTGCACATTTCCGAAATTGGGAGTACCCATACTAGCATGAGAATTATAGGTCATTTTTCAAAATGACTTATTTTTTACACATTGTCTTTCATTTGGAAGGCAGAAATGCATCGAAAGTCAATAGGTAATAACAGTTGCTCTACAATTCTGTGTTACCCTAAGTCTCCCGATAAAAATGGTACCTCACTTGTGTGGGTAGCCCTTGTGCCCACAACAGGAAATGGCTCAAAATGCAACGTGGACGTACCACATTTTCACAATGAAAAATTACCCTTTTTTTGCAAAGTGCCTAGGTGTAGTTTTTGAACCCTAGCTCTGCCGGCACCTAGGGAAACCTAGCAAACCTATACATTTTTGAAAACTAGACACCCAGGGGAATCCAGGATGGGGTGACTTGACTGCCTCCCATCAGGTTCTGTTACCCAGAATCCCTTGCAAACATAAAAAAATTGTCAAAAAAATCACATTTTCCCCACATTTCTGTGGTGGAAAGTTCTGGAATCTGCGTGGATCCACAAATTTCCACCCACCCCGCGTTCCCCAAAGTCTAACGAGAAAAATGGTACCTCACTTGTGTGGGTCGGCCTAGTGCCTGCGACAGGAAACGGCGCAAAACGCAACGTGGTCACACCTCAATTTCGCTGTGAAAAATGACCCTTTTTTGGCAAAGTGCCTAGCTGTAGTTTTTGAACCCTAGCTCTGCCGGCACCTAGGGAAACCTAGCAAACCTATACATTTTTGAAAACTAGACACCCAGGGGAATCCAGGATGGGGTGACTTGACTGCCTCCCACCAAGTTCTGTTACCCAGAATCCCTTGCAAACAGAAAAAATTGTCAAAAAACCACATTTTCCCCACATTTCTGTGGTGGAAAGTTCTGGAATCTGTGTGGATCCACAAATTTCCACCCACCCCACGTTCCCCAAAGTCTTACGAGAAAAATGGTACCTCACTTGTGTGGGTCGGCCTAGTGCCTGCGACAGGAAACGGCGCAAAACGCAACGTGGTCACACCTCAATTTCGCAGTGAAAAATGACCCTTTTTGGCAAAGTGCCTAGCTGTAGTTTTTGAACCCTAGCTCTGCCGGCACCTAGGGAAACCTAGCAAACCTATACATTTTTGAAAACTAGACACCCAGGGGAATCCAGGATGGGGTGACTTGACTGCCTCCCACCAGGTTCTGTTACCCAGAATCCCTTGCAAACATAAAAAATTGTCAAAATAAACACATTTTCCCCACATTTCTGTGGTGGAAAGTTCTGGAATCTGCGTGGATCCACAAATTTCCACCCACCCGGCGTTTCACAAAGTCTTACGAGAAAAATGGTACCTCACTTGTGTGGGTCGGCCTAGTGCCTGCGACAGGAAACGGCGTAAAACGCAACGCGGTCCCACCTCAATTTCGCAGTGAAAAATGACCCTTTTTGGCAAAGTGCCTAGCTGTAGTTTTTTAACCCTACCTCTGCCGGCACCTAGGGAAACCTAGCAAGCCTATACATTTTTGAAAACTAGACACCCAGGGGAATCCAGGATGGGGTGACTTGACTGCCTCCCACCAGGTTCTGTTACCCAGAATCCCTTGCAAACATAAAAAATTGTCCAAAAAACACATTTCCCCCACATTTCTGTGGTGGAAAGTTCTGGAATCTGCGTGGATCCACAAATTTCCACCCACCCCGCGTCCCCCAAAGTCTTACGAGAAAAATGGTACCTCACTTGTGTGGGTCGGCCTAGTGCCTGCGACAGGAAACGGCGCAAAACGCAACGTGGTCACACCTCAATTTCGCAGTGAAAAATGACCCTTTTTTGGCAAAGTGCCTAGCTGTAGTTTTTGAACCCTACCTCTGCCGGCACCTAGGGAAACCTAGCAAACCTATACATTTTTGAAAACTAGACACCCAGGGGAATCCAGGATGGGGTGACTTGACTGCCTCCCACCAGGTTCTGTTACCCAGAATCCCTTGCAAACATAAAAAATTGTCCAAAAAAACACATTTTCCCCACATTTCTGTGGTGGAAAGTTCTGGAATCTGCGTGGATCCACAAATTTCCACCCACCCCGCGTTCCCCAAAGTCTTACGAGAAAAATGGTACCTCACTTGTGTGGGTCGGCCTAGTGCCTGCGACAGGAAACGGCGCAAAACGCAACGTGGTCACACCTCAATTTCGCAGTGAAAAATGACCCTTTTTTGGCAAAGTGCCTAGCTGTAGTTTTTGAACCCTAGCTCTGCCGGCACCTAGGGAAACCTAGCAAACCTATACATTTTTGAAAACTAGACACCCAGGGGAATCCAGGATGGGGTGACTTGACTGCCTCCCACCAGGTTCTGTTACCCAGAATCCCTTGCAAACATAAAAAATTGTCAAAAAAAACACATTTTCCCCACATTTCTGTGGTGGAAAGTTCTGGAATCTGCGTGGATCCACAAATTTCCACCCACCCGGCGTTTCACAAAGTCTTACGAGAAAAATGGTACCTCACTTGTGTGGGTCGGCCTAGTGCCTGCGACAGGAAACGGCGCAAAACGCAACGCGGTCCCACCTCAATTTCGCAGTGAAAAATGACCCTTTTTTGGCAAAGTGCCTAGCTGTAGTTTTTGAACCCTACCTCTGCCGGCACCTAGGGAAACCTAGCAAGCCTATACATTTTTGAAAACTAGACACCCAGGGGAATCCAGGATGGGATGACTTGACTGCCTCCCACCAGGTTCTGTTACCCAGAATCCCTTGCAAACATAAAAAATTGTCCAAAAAACACATTTCCCCCACATTTCTGTGGTGGAAAGTTCTGGAATCTGCGTGGATCCACAAATTTCCACCCACCCGCGTCCCCCAAAGTCTTACGAGAAAAATGGTACCTCACTTGTGTGGGTCGGCCTAGTGCCTGCGAAAGGAAACGGCGCAAAACGCAACGTGGTCACACCTCAATTTCGCAGTGAAAAATGACCCTTTTTTGGCAAAGTGCCTAGCTGTAGTTTTTGAACCCTACCTCTGCCGGCACCTAGGGAAACCTAGCAAACCTATACATTTTTGAAAACTAGACACCCAGGGGAATCCAGGATGGGGTGACTTGACTGCCTCCCACCAGGTTCTGTTACCCAGAATCCCTTGCAAACATAAAAAATTGTCAAAAAAAACACATTTTCCCCACATTTCTGTGGTGGAAAGTTCTGGAATATGCGTGGATCCACAAATTTCCACCCACCCCGCGTTCCCCAAAGTCTTACGAGAAAAATGGTACCTCACTTGTGTGGGTCGGCCTAGAGCCTGCGACAGGAAACGGCGCAAAACGCAACGCGGTCACACCTCAATTTCGCAGTGAAAAATGACCTTTTTTTTGCAAAGTGCCTAGCTATAGTTTTTGAACCCTACCTCTGCCGGCACCTAGGGAAACCTAGCAAACCTATACATTTTTGAAAACTAGACACCCAGGGGAATCCAGGATGGGGTGACTTGACTGCCTCCCACCAGGTTCTGTTACCCAGAATCCCTTGCAAACATAAAAAATTGTCATAAAAACCACATTTTCCCCACATTTCTGTGGTGGAAAGTTCTGGAATCTGCGTGGATCCACAAATTTCCACCCACCCCACGTTCCCCAAAGTCTTACGAGAAAAATGGTACCTCACTTGTGTGGGTCGGCCTAGTGCCTGCGACAGGAAACGGCGCAAAACGCAACGCGGTCACACCTCAATTTCGCAGTGAAAAATGACCTTTTTTTTGCAAAGTGCCTAGCTGTAGTTTTTGAACCCTACCTCTGCCGGCACCTAGGGAAACCTAGCAAACCTATACATTTTTGAAAACTAGACACCCAGGGGAATCCAGGATGGGGTGACTTGACTGCCTCCCACCAGGTTCTGTTACCCAGAATCCCTTGCAAACATAAAAAATTGTCAAAAAAACACATTTTCCCCACATTTCTGTGGTGGAAAGTTCTGGAATCTGCGTGGATCCACAAATTTCCACCCACCCCGCGTCCCCCAAAGTCTTACGAGAAAAATGGTACCTCACTTGTGTGGGTCGGCCTAGTGCCTGCGACAGGAAACGGCGCAAAACGCAACGTGGTCACACCTCAATTTCGCAGTGAAAAATGACCCTTTTTGGCAAAATGCCTAGCTGTAGTTTGTGAACCCTAGCTCTGCCGGCACCTAGGGAAACCTACCAAACACACACATTTCTGAAAAGTAGACACCCGGGGGCTTCCAGGGAGGTATGGCTTGCGTGGATCCCCCAACGTTTCCTTACCCAGAATCCCTTGCAAACCTCAATTTTAGCTGAAAAAATCACTTTTTTCACACATTTGTGTGTGGGAAAGTGTGGCATCACTGGCCTCACACAAATTTCCTACCACCCAGCGTTCCCCCAGGTCTCCCGATAAAAATGGTGCCTCACTTGTGTGGGAGGCTCAAGTACCCGCGACAGGCAAGGGCCCACAACGTAGTGAGGCGACCTCAAAATTGCCTATCTCAAAACCACCTGGTTTTGCAAGGGGAGTCACCTGGGTTTTTGGCCCCGTGCTCGGCGGCCATCTAGGGAAACCTACCAAACCCACACATTTCTGAAAAGTAGACACCCGGGGGCTTCCAGGGAGGTATGGCTTGCGTGGATCCCCGAACGTTTCCTTACCCAGAATCCCTTGCAAACCTCAATTTTAGCTGAAAAAATCACTTTTTTCACACATTTGTGTGTGGGAAAGTGTGGCATCACTGGCCTCACACAAATTTCCTACCACCCAGCGTTCCCCCAGGTCTCCCGATAAAAATGGTGCCTCACTTGTGTGGGAGGCCCAAGTACCCGCGACAGGCAAGGGCCCACAACGTAGTGAGGCGACCTCAAAATTGCCTATCTCAAAACCACCTGGTTTTGCAAGGGGAGTCACCTGGGTTTTTGGCCCGTGCTCGGCGGCCATCTAGGGAAACCTACCAAACCCACACATTTCTGAAAAGTAGACACCCGGGGGCTTCCAGGGAGGTATGGCTTGCGTGGATCTCCCAACGTTTCCTTACCCAGAATCCCTTGCAAACCTCAATTTTAGCTGAAAAAATCACTTTTTTCACACATTTGTGTGTGGGAAAGTGTGGCATCACTGGCCTCACACAAATTTCCTACCACCCAGCATTCCCCCAGGTCTCCCGATAAAAATGGTGCCTCACTTGTGTGGGAGGCCCAAGTACCCGCGACAGGCAAGGGCCCACAACGTAGTGAGGCGACCTCAAAATTGCCTATCTCAAAACCACCTGGTTTTGCAAGGGGAGTCACCTGGGTTTTGGCCCCGTGCTCGGCGGCCATCTAGGGAAACCTACCAAACACACACATTTCTGAAAAGTAGACACCCGGGGGCTTCCAGGGAGGTATGGCTTGCGTGGATCCCCCAACGTTTCCTTACCCAGAATCCCTTGCAAACCTCAATTTTAGCTGAAAAAATCACTTTTTTCACACATTTGTGTGTGGGGAAGTGTGGCATCACTGGCCTCACACAAATTTCCTACCACCCAGCGTTCCCCCAGGTCTCCCGATAAAAATGGTGCCTCACTTGTGTGGGAGGCCCAAGTACTCGCGACAGGCAAGGGCCCACAACGTAGTGAGGCGACCTCAAAATTGCCTATCTCAAAACCACCTGGTTTTGCAAGGGGGTCACCTGGGTTTTTGGCCCCGTGCTCGGCGGCCATCTAGGGAAACCTACCAAACACACACATTTCTGAAAAGTAGACACCCGGGGGCTTCCAGGGAGGTATGGCTTGCGTGGATCTCCCAACGTTTCCTTACCCAGAATCCCTTGCAAACCTCAATTTTAGCTGAAAAAATCACTTTTTCACACATTTGTGTGTGGGAAAGTGTGGCATCACTGGCCTCACACAAATTTCCTACCACCCAGCGTTCCCCCAGGTCTCCCGATAAAAATGGTGCCTCACTTGTGTGGGAGGCCCAAGTACCCGCGACAGGCAAGGGCCCACAACGTAGTGAGGCGACCTCAAAATTGCCTATCTCAAAACCACCTGGTTTTGCAAGGGAGTCACCTGGGTTTTGGCCCCGTGCTCGGCGGCCATCTAGGGAAACCTACCAAACACACACATTTCTGAAAAGTAGACACCCGGGGGCTTCCAGGGAGGTATGGCTTGCGTGGATCCCCCAACGTTTCCTTACCCAGAATCCCTTGCAAACCTCAATTTTAGCTGAAAAAATCACTTTTTTCACACATTTGTGTGTGGGAAAGTGTGGCATCACTGGCCTCACACATTTCCTACCACCCAGCGTTCCCCCAGGCCTCCCGATAAAAATGGTGCCTCACTTGTGTGGGAGGCCCAAGTACTCGCGACAGGCAAGGGCCCACAACGTAGTGAGGTGACCTCAAAATTGCCTATCTCAAAACCACCTGGTTTTGCAAGGGAGTCACCTGGGTTTTGGCCCGTGCTCGGCGGCCATCTAGGGAAACCTACCAAACACACACATTTCTGAAAAGTAGACACCCGGGGGCTTCAGGGAGGTATGGCTTGCGTGGATCCCCCAACGTTTCCTTACCCAGAATCCCTTGCAAACCTCAATTTTAGCTGAAAAAATCACTTTTTTCACACATTTGTGTGTGGGAAAGTGTGGCATCACTGGCCTCACACAAATTTCCTACCACCCAGCGTTCCCCAGGTCTCCCGATAAAAATGGTGCCTCACTTGTGTGGGAGGCCCAAGTACCCGCGACAGGCAAGGGCACACAACGTAGTGAGGCGACCTCAAAATTGCCTATCTCAAAACCACCTGGTTTTGCAAGGGAGTCACCTGGGTTTTGGCCCCGTGCTCGGCGGCCATCTAGGGAAACCTACCAAACACACACATTTCTGAAAATTAGACACCCGGGGGCTTCCAGGGAGGTATGGCTTGCGTGGATCCCCCAACGTTTCCTTACCCAGAATCCCTTGCAAACCTCAATTTTAGCTGAAAAAATCACTTTTTTCACACATTTGTGTGTGGGAAAGTGTGGCATCACTGGTCTCACACAAATTTCCTACCACCCAGCGTTCCCCCAGGTCTCCCGATAAAAATGGTGCCTCACTTGTGTGGGAGGCCCAAGTACCCGCGACAGGCAAGGGCCCACAACGTAGTGAGGCGACCTCAAAATTGCCTATCTCAAAACCACCTGGTTTTGCAAGGGAGTCACCTGGGTTTTGGCCCCGTGCTCGGCGGCCATCTAGGAAACCTACCAAACCCACACATTTCTAAAAAGTAGACACCCGGGGGCTTCCAGGGAGGTATGGCTTGCGTGGATCCCCCAACGTTTCCTTACCCAGAATCCCTTGCAAACCTCAATTTTAGCTGAAAAAATCACTTTTTCACACATTTGTGTGTGGGAAAGTGTGGCATCACTGGCCTCACACAAATTTCCTACCACCCAGCGTTCCCCCAGGTCTCCCGATAAAAATGGTGCCTCACTTGTGTGGGAGGCCCAAGTACCCGCGACAGGCAAGGGCCCAAAACATTTTTTGATAGGCAATGTTGATGTTGCCTCAAAACGTTTTGTGTCCTTGCCTGTCGCGGGTACTTGGGCCTCCCACACGAGTGAGGTACCATTTTATCGGGAGACCTGGGGAACACTGGGTGGTAGGAAATGCATGTCTGCCCAGCGATGCCACAACTTTCCCACCCAAAAATGTGTGGAAAAAGTGATTTTTCCACCTAAATTCGAGGTTTGCAGGGGATTCTGGGTAAGAAAACGTTGGGGGATCCACGCAAGCCATACCTCCTGGAACCCCCGGGTGTCTAGTTTTCAGAAATGTGTGGGTTTGATAGGTTTCCTAGCTGGCCACCGAGCACGGGGCCAAAAACCGAGGTGACCCCCTTGCAAAACCAGGTTGTTTTGTGATAGGCAATTTTAATGTCGCCTCAATACCTTTTCGGCCCTAGCCTGTTGTGGGTACTTGGGCCTCCCACACGAGTGAGGTACCATTTTTATCGGGAGACCTTGGGGAACACTGGGTGGTAGGAAATGCATGTCTGCCCAGCGATGCCACAACTTTCCCACCCAAAAATGTGTGGAAAAAGTGATTTTTCCACCTAAATTCGAGGTTTGCAGGGGATTCTGGGTAAGAAAACGTTGGGGGATCCACGCAAGCCATACCTCCCTGGAACCCCCGGGTGTCTAGTTTTCAGAAATGTGTGGGTTTGATAGGTTTCCTAGCTGGCCACCGAGCACGGGGCCAAAAACCGAGGTGACCCCCTTGCAAAACCAGGTTGTTTTGTGATAGGCAATTTTAATGTCGCCTCAATACCTTTTCGGCCCTAGCCTGTCGTGGGTACTTGGGCCTCCCACACGAGTGAGGTACCATTTTTATCGGGAGACCTTGGGGAACACTGGGTGGTAGGAAATGCATGTCTGCCCGGCGATGCCACAACTTTCCCACACAAAAATGTGTGGAAAAAGTGATTTTTCCACCTAAATTCGAGGTTTGCAGGGGATTCTGGGTAAGAAAACGTTGGGGGATCCACGCAAGCCATACCTCCCTGGAACCCCCGGGTGTCTAGTTTTCAGAAATGTGTGGGTTTGATAGGTTTCCCTAGCTGGCCACCGAGCACGGGGCCAAAACCGAGGTGACCCCCTTGCAAAACCAGGTTGTTTTGTGATAGGCAATTTTAATGTCGCCTCAATACCTTTTCGGCCCTAGCCTGTCGTGGGTACTTGGGCCTCCCACACGAGTGAGGTACCATTTTTATCGGGAGACCTTGGGGAACACTGGGTGGTAGGAAATGCATGTCTGCCCGGCGATGCCACAACTTTCCCACCCAAAAATGTGTGGAAAAAGTGATTTTTCCACCTAAATTCGAGGTTTGCAGGGGATTCTGGGTAAGAAAACGTTGGGGGATCCACGCAAGCCATACCTCCCTGGAACCCCCGGGTGTCTAGTTTTCAGAAATGTGTGGGTTTGATAGGTTTCCCTAGCTGGCCACCGAGCACGGGGCCAAAAACCGAGGGGACCCCCTTGCAAAACCAGGTTGTTTTGTGATAGGCAATTTTAATGTCGCCTCAATACCTTTTCGGCCCTAGCCTGTCGTGGGTACTTGGGCCTCCCACACGAGTGAGGTACCATTTTTATCGGGAGACCTTGGGGAACACTGGGTGGTAGGAAATGCATGTCTGCCCGGCGATGCCACAACTTTCCCACACAAAAATGTGTGGAAAAAGTGATTTTTCCACCTAAATTCGAGGTTTGCAGGGGATTCTGGGTAAGAAAACGTTGGGGGATCCACGCAAGCCATACCTCCCTGGAACCCCCGGGTGTCTAGTTTTCAGAAATGTGTGGGTTTGATAGGTTTCCTAGCTGGCCACCGAGCACGGGGCCAAAAACCGAGGTGACCCCCTTGCAAAACCAGGTTGTTTTGTGATAGGCAATTTTAATGTCGCCTCAATACCTTTTCGGCCCTAGCCTGTCGTGGGTACTTGGGCCTCCCACACGAGTGAGGTACCATTTTTATCGGGAGACCTTGGGGAACACTGGGTGGTAGGAAATGCATGTCTGCCCGGCGATGCCACAACTTTCCCACACAAAAATGTGTGGAAAAAGTGATTTTTCCACCTAAATTCGAGGTTTGCAGGGGATTCTGGGTAAGAAAACGTTGGGGGATCCACGCAAGCCATACCTCCCTGGAACCCCCGGGTGTCTAGTTTTCAGAAATGGGTGGGTTTGATAGGTTTCCCTAGCTGGCCACCGAGCACGGGGCCAAAAACCGAGGTGACCCCCTTGCAAAACCAGGTTGTTTTGTGATAGGCAATTTTAATGTCGCCTCAATACCTTTTCGGCCCTAGCCTGTCGTGGGTACTTGGGCCTCCCACACGAGTGAGGTACCATTTTTATCGGGAGACCTTGGGGAACACTGGGTGGTAGGAAATGCATGTCTGCCCGGCGATGCCACAACTTTCCCACACAAAAATGTGTGGAAATAGTGATTTTTTTCAACAAAATATGAGGCTAGCAGGGCATGTTGGGTAAAAAAACAGTGAGAACCACGCAAGTCATTCACCCTTGTACTTCCCCCTTTGTCTACTACTCAAAAATGTAATGGTTTGCCTAGGTGACGACTGAGCTAGGGCAGAAAGTCCCCTGCTACCCATTGTGGAAAAAAAAATATCTTACAAAAGGCCATTAAACAGACACAAATATAAATCTAACACTCATTTGATAAAGCTAATCCACCACTTACACAGGTTGGTTTTAGCACCTCCAGAAACGCTGGCTTCAAAGCACAAATACTTATCAAAGTATATAAATATTGAAGCCAAGCCTTCTGAAGGGGAGCCATAAAGCCACATCACGGCACCAACCACTTTATGGTCCATTCACACGCCATTCACACACCACACACAAGACTTCCGTACCGCCAGCCACGGGCCCAAACAACCATATCACTTGCACTCACACAAACATACTGCCGCCATGCAAGGGCCCATCACATTTATATGCCACAAGACATAATGACTTTGACTATATTCTACCACCTGTCAAGTCTCCACCTCCTTCTTCCAGAACGTTACCGAACTCATGCCCAGTGAACCTATACTAATGACTTCCATGACAGCCACATGAGGCTCAGGAAGACATGTCTTTCATGCACCTTTAGTGCACTCACTATGCTAAATCCAACTCCTTCCAGTTTGTGGATGCAAGTTGGGGGTGCTCGAGTATGCCGTGAAGCCCATTCCTCGAGCTGAGCAAGCATATCTACCTTTGAAACTAAGGCAAAATGCTGGAAATTTTCAAAAGGTAACATCATAAACTATGAACGGATGAATGTGAAACAAGGGTAGTCCGTGACAACGTAGCATATGTCCAATCCACCGTTATGTGCAGTGACTGTAATGCACTTATCATACAGCAAACTGACCATCTACTAAGTTCTAACGGAGGATGAACATGGCAAGCAGCATTGACCCATAAGTATTGAGTGTGAGTGTGGCAGCAATGGATTTGAATCCATGGGTGAAGAAGAAGTCAGGACGTGTATCTATACTACCTTTACTATCTGCCTTCTACCTTTGCAATATTCCTCGGAAAGCGTACCTACCGTAAGCTGTTCTAACCCGTTCGTGTGTCTGTCCTCAGAGTCCTGACTAACCCTGTCCAATTGTTAAGAGACCCTATACTAATGCCTTTCATCTCTAGCTACTTGAAGCTTGAGTGAACATTTCTGTCACGAGCTATCAATGCTCTCACAATGCTCTATCCAACTCCTTCCAGTTTGTGGATGCAAGTTGGGGGGTGCCCGAGTATGCCGCAAAAACATTTCTCGAGCTGAGCAAGCATATCTACCTTTGAAACTAAGGCAAACATGCTGGAAATTTTCAAAAACTTCCTAAAGAGAACATCATAAACTACGAAGAACGGTTGAATGTGAAACACGGGTACTCCATGACAACGTGGCATATGTTCTGCCCACCAGTATGTGCAGCGTGGGGACTATAATGCACTTGTCAATTGGCGAACAGAACAACTACCACGTTCTGAAAGCAGATAAAGGTGTTGAGAAGTCCATGATTTCATGAAGTAGAGGAAGAAATATCCTGCAGCTGCTTGCGTAGTGAAGGAGTGGCCCACAGACAGTAGGTATCCATTCACACCAATTGAAAGGTTATCCTATTGGCAGCTCCACCTCAGTCAATTTCCCAGTATTTTGCTTTAGTGTGATACAACATAAAGCAAGTAGGAAAACAGAAGGCAGGCTTACTTGGGCACTGGGGACAGTAAACACGAGTCTCCTGCCTCTTTCCCTGCATCGAGCACACTTTACAACGACGACATGGTCGCTCCTTTTGGGTGTTGCAGGAATTTTATCTGCAAAGTGTCGCTCATGCAGCCTTGCCACGTCCTCCAGAACACATGAAGTGGAGGCTTCTGCTTCTGTAGCAGTAAGACTTTCAATTACAGACAACTGAAAGTCAAGGAAAGACATGAGTCTTCCTGTGGTGGTCTCACGATAAACAACATACGCATTGTATGTTGCCATCTGGATCAGGTGCGTAAACAGTTTCTTATACCAAGTGCGAGTTTTACGACTCGCATTGTATGGCTGAAGAACCTGGTCGTTCTTGTCCACTCCGCCCATGTACTTGTTGTAATCAAGTATACAGGTGGGCTTGTGGACTTCGGCCATCTGACCCCAAACCGTGACAGGGGAAGTGCTCTCAGCATGAATTGTAGTGAGCATGTACACATCGCGCCTATCTGAGAACTTAACTGCGAGCAGCTCGTTGGAACGCAACGCAGTGCTCTGGGATTTCTGGAGCTTCTTGCAAACAAGCTCCTGCGGGAATCCTTTGCGGCGACAACGAATTGTACCACAAGCCACGGTGCCAGCTTTGTAGAGCTCACTGAATAGCTCTACTCCTGTATAGAAATTGTCCACATAAAGGTTATAACCTTTGTGAAGAAGTGGCTGGACAAGCTCCCATACAATCTTTCCTGTGACCCCTAGCATGGGAGGGCAACCTACAGGGTTAAGAGTTGTGTCCTTCCCTGTATACACTCTCAAGCTGTACACATAGCCAGTCGAGCTCTCACACAGCATGTACAGCTTGATGCCATAGCGAGCGCGTTTGCTCGGAATGTACTGCCTAAACAGCAGCCGCCCTTTATACAAGATCAAGGACTCATCAATGGCTATATTCTTTCCAGGAGTATAAACCTCTGGAAACCTGGCAGACAAATGTTCCACGACAGGCCGAATTTTGAACAACCTGTCATAGTCTGGATGGTCCCGGGGCAATGCAGCAGAATTGTCATTGAAATGCAGCATGCGCTGCAATAGCAAAAAACGATCTCTGCTCATGTATGGTGCAAAGATGGGGGTTAACCAAACCGTGCGAGTAGACCAGTAGGATAGCAAGGTTGGTTTATGCACTACCCCCATTTTAAGTGTGAGGCCCAAAAATATCTTCAACTCCCCTAGTGAAGTGGGAGTCCACTTGCGCGCCCTAGAATGAGGCCCAAGAGTGCCTCCTTGCTCCCTCAGAAATTGTTCGGCACGCAAATTTGTTTGCTGCACAATTTCGTCTAGGAAGTCAACACCAAAAAAGAGATGGAAGTAGTCAATTGGCAAAAAATTTGCCGTATCTACTTTACATCCAGCGTCACCAGTGAAAGGCGGAATTTGGGGCTGAACTAAATTGGGAGGCTGCCAAGACAGCACTCCGTCTGTGCTTGCGGCCGCACGTGCCTGCACTCTGGGTTGCTCTAACCTGTTACGGGTGTCCTGCTGCACAGACTGTGCTGGCAAAGGGACAGCACGACTGACATCGTCTCCTTCAGAATCGCTGGACGATGAGTCATCGGATGGAACTGCGCCGACTGAAAAGTCACTCCCAGATTCGGCTCCATTGTCCTCTCCCTCAGATGCTGTCTCAGTATCTGCTGTCTCAGTCTCTGATCCTGCCTCAGAGCTGGACTCCAGAACCAGATTTAGGGCCTGGGCAGCATCCATCCAACGATATGCCATCTCTGCTAGTGCCTAAACTATCCTTTTAAAACACAATCCTACGTAGAAGGCAGATAGGTTGTTGGTTTTAAAGTGTAGGTGGGTGTGTGCGCGTGAGTGAAGTGTTTAAGTCAATAATGACGAAGTCACCTTACCTTTGCGAACTCTGTACGCTCTCCAAAAAGACTAAGAAAGAGAGAAAAAAGACACAGTATTACTTTACCTTGCCACATACCCATCATCGCAGCCTTTTAGCGCTGGTGGGAGCCATTGCAACCATCATTTTGGCGCCAAGATGCCTACGGGTGAACGTGTGCTTTACAATTGCACACTATGACCTCCTTTGATGCGCCCACTACCATCCTTGCAAACGTGCCCCTCATCTCTCCATAGCCCCTCTCTCACATAGACAATTAATTCCCAATGTCAGAGCGCTCAATACCTGGTGCAGGCAGCAACGGGTAGAATCCTTACCCGATATTTAAATTCAGAAACACAAAGGATGCCGCACTCCAAGACCGGTTTCAGAGTTGCTTTATTTTCACCACCACTACCACCAGTCGTGGTGAAAATAAAGCAACTCTGAAACCAATCTCTGGAGTGCGGCATCCTTTGTGTTTCTGAATATATATATATATATATCCAAGCTCCGTTTCCTTGTTTCCCAAAACGAAAAACAGCACTCGCGTGGGCCAATAAACTCTAGCAACTGCCCCCGCGAGTGCTGTTTTTCTTTTGGGAAACAAGGAAACAGAGCCTGGATAAATATCGCGAGCGCACCCCGCGTTTGTGAAGCACCCGTCCGCAAGTGCGCCGTTCACTGTGCATCAAGGAGCATATATATATATATATATATATATAGCAACTGACAGTATCCCCGTGCGAGCGCGCACACATGGGACCACGGACTCAAGATTAAGCTGTAGCCAAAATGCGTGCTTACAAAAGAAAGGTGCAGCCTCAGACACGTTTCGGACACCGACTGTGTCCTTGATCACATATATATATAAACCATTTCCGAAATCTTCATAAGAATCGGTCACCGACACAAGGGTAGCATTGCCATTCAGGCTTGACGTTTATTCGATACCTTTGCTATAATATATATATATATATACACACACACACGGACACATATATATATATATATATATATACATAGATTTTATCTCTACATATATTTATATACATCTATATACATATATCTATACATATATATGTATATGTATATAGATACATATATATATCATTCACTCTTTAGACTTATGTATATATATGTATCTATATACACATACATATGTATATAGATACATATATATACATATATCATCTACAGAGAGAAAGAGACTCTCTCTCTCTCTCTCTCTCTATATATATATATATATATATATATATATATATAAAGAAAGATCTCTCTCTTGCTCTAATTTTTTTTATAGCTATGGCTTCCCTGGGGAGCCGATTGTGGCCCCACGGAAAGCACATAGGTATAAAAAAATGCCCCCACAGGGGTCGGCCACTGAGCAGGAGGACCGACCCCCTGCCAATATTGCCACCATTGTACTTTTTTAAAATTATTTTTAGCATTTTTGGGGGCGATCATGCCCCCAAGGAAAGCCAACATGGGTAAATAGAAAATATGCCCCCACAGGGGTCGGCCACTGAGCAGGAGGACCGACCCCCTGCCAATATCGCCGCCATTTAAAAAAAAAAAAAAATCGTTTTTTTTCATTTTTGGGGTGCGATCGCGCACCCCAAACAAAGCCAACTTAAAAAAATTAAATAAATATGCCCCCGGGGGGGCCGACCCATTACCACGAGGGCCGACCCCCCAAAGACATCCCTGGTGTCTAGTGGGGTTTCCTGGCCGTGGATCGCATCGCTGCCGCGATCCACGGCCAGGAAACCCTTTCAGAAGGCCTCGTTTGAAAGGGAGACTCTCCCCTTTCAAGCGAGGCCTCCCTGAAAGCTGGGAGGCCGTTTTCGGCCGGATTTCCCCATCGGAGTCGAGCGCGGCCTTACCTGCTGCTGTCCTCGGCTCCGGTGGGGAAATCAGTGACGTCAGAGCGCCTCGCGGCGTGCTGACGTCACAGATGGGCGGGAGGGGCGGGGGAGACGCGGAAAGCCTTCCACGTCTCCCCCAGGGGGAATTAAAAAAACAATCTCCGGTGCGATGCACCGGAGGTTTAAAGGGGGCCCTCCCTGGTGACGGCCAATGGACGTGCGCCGCACCAGGGAGGTAGTGCTTGCGTCGGCCATTGGCCGACGCAAGCACCAAAGGGGTTAAAGGTCATTATTGAGTAACCGGCCAGTGTGAAATATATACAGAAAACATTCCTATATTTAGCTTTTGGTCACATTATTGTAAAGATAAAAGTGGATTCATCAAATCTTGAAGATTCTTTAACTTCCTCTCATATGCATGTTATTTTTTACCTTCAGCTAAAATAAGATTATAAACACTTGTTAACTTGCACATTAGGATCAAGACTGATTACCTTGTCCTAATAACTTTCCGTATCGGAAAGGATACGGTTCCAAAACTTATAGAAAATTCACAGTTCATATCCTAGATACAGCAGGCCTCGAAGAGACCGCGCATGCGCTGCCTAGGCGAGACCTAAAAAAGAAAGCAGCTGCTTAATTTTGTAGGCAATTACATACATGATTTGCGCACCTACAGAATGACATGGCTGGCCGTGTCAAAGGCTTTTCATTTTTTAGCCAAGCTGCACAGCATCAGGGATGCTGTGCAAATCAATGGCAAAGCCAGTAGGTCCCAAAAGCCAAAACGTTTGGCTCTGCCCATGCTTGTTTTTGTGCTAGCACAACATGCCTACTTTTAGAGGTCAAAGAGGGAGTGTTACAATCGTCAATATGTTGAACAAATTGCTTTCAATTAAACAATATGTTTTTTTTATTTTGCAGTTCGTAAGGAAGGTACTGCTCGTCCGGCTAAAGTAAGATCAGTCGACTGTGCAGAGGATAAAAAAGACTATTGTTTTCGTGGACGATGTCAGTTTATTTTGGATCTGAATGAAATTCACTGCAGGTAAAGGAGGGCTGAAGAATTTGACCTGTTTTAAAACACAGTGGGTGGTTTAAGTTACATCAACACCAAACAGCTGGGCAAATTATCGAAAAATCCTTTATTTTGTTCTGGGGTATAAAGACCATGTTGGTTAAATTTCACACAAACTTGCTGGCTTACTCACTTTTGCCTATTAATGTTCAGAGACGTCGTGAGCTTGTCTGTCTGCCTGCTTTGCTTTTATTTTCTATAAGGAACCATGATGATGTAAGCGTTTTTCAGGATTTTATACTGTAATTGGTATTCATTGCAGACCAAATACAATTTGCACTGTAGCTCCTTGCCTTGTTGTCCATCATGTTTGTGTTTGGCCATCACTTAATGATGGTACCCTGCAATCGACAGTTCTGCTGGAACAATGACTGAATCGCCAGTTCATTATTATCAATAACTCAGGTGGAATGGTATTCCTTCAGTTCGCAAAAATAGTGAAGCAAATGTCTTTCATAGATGCCAAAATAACTTTTTGAATGTCGCAAACGGCCTAATTTTGCGATTCGGACCTTTTGTGAATGCAAAATACCTTAGTACACCTGGGGCCAGATGTACGACCGTTTTTTGCAGTCGAAATTTGAGAAATCGGCCCGTTTGCGAGCGCAAAATAGGTCTGTGCAAAGTACACACACTATTTTGCGAGTCGTAACCTATTACCGACTCGCAAAATAGGGTTTACGACTCACTATTAGGAAGGGACGTGTCAAGGGCGTCCCTTCCTAATAGTGAGTCGCACTTCTATGTACAATTGTTTTGTGACCGCAATTGCGGTTGCAAAACATTTGCAGTTTACCGCCTATTTCAAAAAGGTCGCAAGCCTCTCGGACCCCTTCCCATTTGTGACTGGCAGCGAAAATACGAAAATATTTTTTTAGGAGCAGGCAGTGATCCCACGTACCACTGCCTACACTTAAAAAAGGAAACAGAAAAGTTTAATTTTCCTTTTTTAAATGCAGCCCATTTTCCTTTAAGGAAAACGGGCTGCATTTAAAAAAAAACTGCTTTATTTAAAAAGCAGACACAGCCATGGTGGTCTGCTGACCCCAGTAGGCCACCCTCCCTGTGAGTGCTGGCCATTCCCAATGGGGTTGCAAATTGTGACCTGTCTCATGAATATTAATGAGGCAGGTCGTTTGCGACAACATTGGGAATCGCAAACAGTGTCTGAGATACTGTTGTACATTCCATTTTGCGAGTCGCAAAACGACGCAATTTGCAACTTGCAAAATGGAAGGGTTGTACATCTGGCCCTCGGCTCTGGAAATACAAAGGAACTAATTGAAAGAGCAATTTAGCCAACAAGTTGTGGGGTAGCAGCTCATGTTGACATTATTACCATGGTTCTTTACTTTACAGATGGTAACATCTTTCCCGATGGCGTGTTTGTATGCATTTTATGCCTAAAAGGGAATAAGTTTGTATTATAAGCAGCACATAAAAGCAAATACATTAGCTGTTTTTTATGTATTTTAACAGTGGTCAGTGAACGGATAAACATGAGTAAATAAAAACAATCGCTGAGATGGTTGGTAAAATGATACACTTGGACTTACCTTGACTAGTAACAGTTACAGTCCTGTTGTTGCCACTGAATCAAAAGGATTACACTTTAGAAATAAACTACTTTTAAAGAGAAGCACAGAGGGAAAAAATCTGGTCAGTAATGTAAACCACGTCCAGTACTTTCTTCCAAATGCAGACCTTTTGTCTCAGGGGGCTCAAAAGGAGGCCGGCACTGGGTTTGCATTCTGGGGTAGAGGTCAGAGCATGAATGGGCCAAAGGACTCTACTCCCACAAAGAAGGAGTAGTAAACCCAGCTAGCTGGCAGTGCCTTCAATCCAGTAGCAAGAGGTTATACAAGCTTGCCTGGCGGATGAGGGGTGTTACCCCGAAACCGGTCCCAGGATGCTTGTTTACAGTCCAGGGAAGACCTGGCTTGGCAGTTGGGTCTGGACTGTCCCCATGAGGAACAGGGTCAAGACTGATTTGCATATGGCTGGGTCTGAACTAGGGTGGCGAAGTGAGCTAAAGAACGATTATGGATTCAACCCAGATATGTGACTTGGGGTGAGTGTCTGAAAAGTTTCAGCGCTCCGTCCATCAGCTTATTGTGTTTGCTTTGTTCGCCCTAAGTTGGCAGGGCATGCCCAGATGTGGGTCCCTATTTACTTTGCCATTGGATTCAAGCTAGCCAGGGTGATGAGGGGTGTTGCCCCGAAACTGGTCCCAGGATGCTTGTTTCTGGTCCAAGGAAGACTTAGCTTGGCAGTTCGGGCTGGACTGTTCCCCTGAGCAGACACGGTCCGTGCAGGTAACAGTGGTGGGGCCGGGTAAGGGGGTATTTTGAGGGACGATGCTGAGGGAAAACTATTTATTTAATTTTCCCTCTTCATCGTCCCTTGAAATCCCCCCTTTCCCGTCCCCACCGCCCCACCGCTGTTACCTGCACGGACCGCGGCTGCCCATGAGGAACAGGGTCAAGACTGCTTTGCATATGGCTGGGTCTGAACAGGGGTGGCAAAGTGAGCAAAAGAACAATGATGGATTCATCCCAGATCTAATAGTGACTGGGCGTGAGTGTCTGAAAAGTTTCAGCGCTCTGTCCATCATCTTATTAAGTTTGCTTCCTTCCTGCTGCAGCAGCACATGAGTGTGACAGGGAGGATGATTCAGTAGCCAATCGATCAGTGATCTGTACTGCTTCTACACTGTAGTTTGAATATCCTTGCCTAAAGGTTTGCTCCAAGGCCCATGTCTCTTGCAATATTATCACATCAAAACGGCTAATTAATGCACCCCATTCAAGATCTCTAAATTTCCCGCTTAAGCTCGGTATGTTCCATGACAATATTGTGAGAGGTGCATCTCTATTTGTCGAGAGGGCAATGATATTTGTAATAGTGTTGTTCGGGAATCTCATGCCGGAGTTTTGTGGCTATATGTCTACATGAATGTGGTCTGAAGGGGTACCAGGACTTTCAGAAGACCATTGCATGGAAACCAGGTCCTCAGAAGTGCTCTTGTTGTCTATACATATAGGCAGGATGTGAGTTTCTTTGGATGGAAATAATGCCAAGTCGTTAATGGGTAGGGTTAGTAACACATGTGGGCTTAGAGGGCAGACTGTAGATGAGGCCCCTTTGAGTCAGTCAACCTCATTCAGATGAGATAGCCCTGATCGCTTGTGGCTAGTAGCCTTCTCGGGCCTGGTGCATTTGCTCCACCCCAAGCACTTAAGGTTCGGTGTGTGCGCACTTTGAATTGAAGGAAAGGTACTGTGGCCACTAATATAATTGGAACGCACGTTGCTTCTAAACTGTATTTTAGAGCCCAGAGGGGGATAAGTTTGAGCTTCCAAGTCCAATAGACTGTTCACCAATGACATGTCTCTCAACCAAAGTTTGATCATATCCCACATCTCATTCTGAGTAGATAAACGCTGGGCAAAAACAATGTCAGAGTGTACAATTGATAGGCCCTGTCTTTGTGATCTTATCCAGTGGGTTACTTTGTTCACCAGCGATTCTGTAGATTCTATTTGGTCATGTTTGAGCCTCAGCACATTGGACATAATGAGATGAGGTACATTGTTGTACAGTTGTGAGGATTGTGTAGTCCAGTTTGCAGGCATTGGGGGTTTAGCCTATCTCCTGGGAAGCTGCTGGTCATAAGTTCCCTTTAGCTGATTGCTACAGCTAAAAGCTTGGATGGTTCTCGTTGGGTGCCATAGAGGGGTGTAGCCTTTCAATTTTCTTTGCCCATTAGAGACTTTTTGCATCAGGGTCTGTCCTGGAGTAGGTCCAGGTCCCGCTCCATGACTACACTGTATTGAGATTGGGCCATGAACAGATACTTTTGCGATTTGTGGGGGTTTGGATATAGTAGGTTTTGGATGAGCCACTTGGATGCCAATCCCCTACTTCAAAGGACGGGACCGGCAGACTTGACAGCACTGTCATTCCCCTTGCAGTCCCGTTAGGTGATTTTTGAAGCCTCTCAATAGGTTTGAATTTAAATCATAGAGTTCAAGCACTTTTTGGTTGGTTAACTGCAACGTGATTTTGAGGTCTGCAATATCCTTTGTCACTCTATGTGCTTGATTGAACCGTCGGGGAAAGTAGTTGGTCACGATGTTTCAAGGGCTATTCTCGAAAGTTGTTGGGATGGTTGTTCAACATTTCGATCTGTCAGTGGCACATAACGATCGGAGCATATCAAATACGATGTGGAGACAGGTTGTGTTGCTGTCAATTCTTGCTGTGTAATTGGTGTGTTCCTGGGGGATGACTGCACTGGGTAAGGATTTCCTAGGCTTGTGGGCTCGAGGACTTCCTGTGCTGTGTTGTTCAGTGAAGATTGTTTGCATGTTTCTCTAATTTTTTTCTTGCTTCTGCCCTTATTCTTAACTTGTGCTTTCTCTTTAGTAAGCAGGACCTCTACCTCCTTGATTAAATTAGCTCTATCTGCCAGCATGCTGTTTTCAGCTGCATGTTTTTTAGCAGATTTATGCTTGGGGCCTAGGCCCCTGATGGGCTCCATGGCTTTTCTCTTCCCCATACGGTAAATGCAAAAACATACTCATAGATTTTATGGATCATTCTCCAGCTGGCTCAGGCTCGTCAGTATCTTAGGAGTTCTAGGAAAAAAAATAAGGCCGGTGGCCCTGCCCAGGCTCTTCCTGGTGATGATGGGCTGCCTTTGTCCCGGGCTTCGCCTGGGTGCAACTCGCATGCAGCCCATGCAGCTGGACTGCTGACAGTGCTTTAAGCGGGTTACGGGAGGCCCCACCCCTTCCAACGATGAGGCTGCTGCAGTGCCCCCAGGTGCTAGGGAGAGTGGGACATGGTGTCCCCTGGGACCAGTTTGAACTGAGGTGGGCAGTGACGCTTTTGCTGCCAACTTCCAAGGCACAGGCAGAGGGACTGCTGACAGTGCTTTAAGAGTGTTACAGGAGGACCGCCCCTTCCAACGACGAGTCTGCTCCAGCGTCTCCAGGCGCTAGGAAGAGTGGGACATGGAGTCCCCTGGGAGCAATGTGAGTTGAGGGGGCCAGTGACCCCTTTGCCACCAACTTCCAAGGCACAGGCAGCGGGACTGATCTGCAGTTACTTTGGACCAGTGGGTCCTTCAGGTTGTTCAAGTTGGTTATACCCTCCCTTCTGTATCCAATCCTCCCCAGGTTCCTCCAGTGTTACTTAGGCATTGGTGGCCCATGCAGCCATCCTGTCCGGAGAATTTCAATCTCTTCTTGCCAAGGGTGCAAGCAAGATGGTACCCGAGGCAGAGAGGGGTCTCATACTCAGTACTTCCTGTTTTCCTAGAAGGAAAGAGGGCTGAGACCAGTCTTGGACCTCTGACTTCTGATCACCTTCAGACTTCTGAACACCTTTCTGAGAATGGACAAATTCAAAATGCTGATACTGACTTGCAGGGTATGTGCTTTCATATATCAATTCTGCAATCCCACAGGCATTTTTTGGTTTGTGGTCAGGATGGAGCATTACCAATGAACTTCCTGCCTCTTGGTCTTACCTCAGCTCCCTTAGTAGTCACAAAAATTATCTCGGTAATCATGGCCCATCTTTGTGTGCTGTGAATCCATGTATTCCTGTATCTCATTGACTGGCTCCTGAAGCAATATTGCTTCGGCTAGTTGCAGACTACCTGCAGTAGTTGATTTTGTTTCTCTCTGCCCTAAGATTCTCCTTCAACAAACTAAAATCCCATCTTTGGCCCATGCAGTAGATTTCCTTCTTGTGGCTTTGGAGGTATTTCTGCCCCTGCAGTGAGTTTTCAGGACATTCAGGCTCTGATTCTGATGTTTCAAGCAATAGCCTTTGATCTGGTCCACATGGTTATGAGGCTTCTTGGTCACCTGGTCTTGTGCCTTATGTCCACTGGCAAGTGTGGGCTCTGCAGTGGGCTCTTTAGCTGCAGTGGACTCAGCATTTTTGGCTGCCTGTCAAACAACATCTGCGTTTCGAAGGAGGCAGCTCGAGACATTTGAGATGGATGGCTTGTGGCAATCAGCATCAGGACAGATGCACTCATAAGGCATCAACTTGCCAACCACAAGTGGCGCCTACATCTGAAGGTTGCACAGGGTATCTTTGTCCAGTGGTGCTTTCCCCTGGTAGGTCTGTACACTTCCTCTGAGAATTCACGGTCTGGCCTCTTTCTTATGCCTTGGAATTTCCTCCTCAAGGTTCCATCTTTGGGGGGACTTAGGCCTCCTTTATATGTGTGTGTCATTGCTGCTCTTCCCGCAGATCCAGTACATGGACGTTGATTCACCAAAATGGCCAGGGTAGTGGAAGGGACATCACACACTTTTTGACCTTAATGACATCACAGGAAAGTCACCTTTGACCTAAAATGTCCCCGGTAACTAGTGTCACATGACCTTAACGGTGAAGAGATTCCAATAATTGACATCACTAAAGTTCAGTAATAACGGCATGATTAGTCTAACACAACACTGACAAATGGCCATTTTAGAAACCATGTGGATTAGGGTGGTGACATGATCTTTGGAAGTGGTGAGATGGGGGGCTGTGTCTGGCCCTAATCAAGATGGCTAGCTCCTGTTAATATTCCTGACATGCGATGCTTTCCGGTTTAATACGCCTGGTCTGAAGTGCTGTACTGCTTCATCTGCTGGGACAAGCTGTCAAAAGACATCTGGCACTGTCTTTGACATTGGCATGGCTTTTTCACAGCCAGCAGCACTCCTGCCTACTTCAGCGTAACCCTTCCGGCTGTGGCCTTCCCTAATCTCTGGAGTACCCTGGGCCTGTAACAATGCTCTGTGGCCACTTGGTTCTCCACAGCGTGCTGGAGCTGCGCTGGAGTACTTTGGGCTTGTCCTACTCTGGCTTTGTGCCATGCCTGTGAGACCTGGCCTTGGAGAACCCTCCTGCTATACGGGCCCTGCAATCGACCTGGCCTCCTTCTTTCGCTCTCTCCGTGTTCTGGCCAGCCTCTGATCCCTTCCATAGCATCAGCCTTTCTTAGGCATTAAACTGCAGCAGACCGCGCGGAGCGGCCAAACTGCACCCGTACTAGGATGCATTGAGGTTCCAGATGAAGTCTCCTACCTGCTGGCAATTGGTCCCAAACCCCTTCTGTGAGGCCTCCTGCACCATTTTAATGTCACACTTGCCTTACTGAATGAGGAATAATCCACTGCTTCTGTGTTTGTGGGACCTGGGGCTAGAGTAGAGCCACGTCTGCAGCCCGCTATTTGTGTCCTGTTTGGCTAATACATGACTGGTACATCACTCTTGGATATGATTCCTACCAGCTCCATATTGCTGATCCTGGATTGCAGCCCTCCAGCATATCACTGCTCCTTATTACCTCTGACTTGCTCCTTGGTGGCTTCCTTGAGCCCCCATTCACTTACTCACCTGTTTGTTGACACCCTGAGGTGGCTCTTGTGTGGTACCCTTCAACTGTATCCTTGGCACCTTGGAATTGTCCACTACTGTGACATCCTGTTTATCCCTAACAGAATCAAGAGTTTAGGGTTTGCTCACACTCTTACTCATTTGTACTGGGCTTCTTGTCCTTCGGAATTTTCAAGGGGAAAACCACTTGTCAGTTGCTGTTCACTGACATAGTAGCCGACAAGGCTGAGACTCCCATGCCACTATGTTATTGTGAAATTCAAAACAATGGACCGGATCCTGATCATGGGTTCTGTCTATGCCCCTAATCAGTTCAGGGTGTCCTATTTTTCCTCTATCTCTAGACTTTTGACTGACATTGGTAATGCTAAGGGTAATATGGGAGGAGACTGGAACTTGGCGATAGACCCCCTTCTTGACAGATCTGGACTTCTTGATAGACCTAATGTTAGGGACAGGGCAGTATTGTTGGACGTCATGCATGATCATAATCTATATGAACCATGTCGCCTAAAGCACCCTTGAGGTAGGGAATACAACTTTCTATTGTGTGTAGTCACCTCCTCGAGAATTGATTTCTTTCTTGTGACCCATTCTCCTCTAGCCTTCCTTTTCATATGTATGATTGATGTTGGGGGAATTTCTGATCACGATCTGGTAGTTCTTGAATTAGACCTTGGGCATATTTCTTCTACATCCAAATGTTGGAGACTTAATCTTTCCCACTTTCAGGGGCCAGAGGATCAACGTGTCCTAAAGGCTTACCTTCTGCAGTATAACATGATTTAACTGTATCCTTGGGCATGTTGTCCCTTCTCATCCCTTCACACATACTCCAGGACATCAATAAACGTATTGGGCAGTTTGCTTGGGCAGGCAGAAAACCCAGACTTAAACCTGCACGGTTTCATGCAAATACTAAGATGGGGGCCTCCGGCTTCCTGATATACATATGTACTATCTAGTTCACCACTTATCTCAGTTGGTCCACATTTTTTTGCCTGTTGACACAAACCTTTGCTTTTAGAGCATGCACTGACTCAAGACCCTGCAGGCATGGGTCTTCTCTATGCCACTATACTCTCCCAATATCCCCATTGCTCCCCACATTACGGGCTATGCGGAAATCTTGGAAAGAAGCCCACCGGCGTCTGGGGATTTATAGTCTGATGCACAGGGAGTCACACCTCTGGCTGAATGAGGACATACGAATAGGCCTCCAGCCGATGAACTGGCCAATATGGAGGTCCAAAGCACTCTTGACGATTGGAGATCTCCTTAGTGGAGCTACTTTCTGATCTTTTTGCGTTACTTCAAACAAACTTCTCCTTACCCGGTCCAACTATTGGAGATATTGGTAATTATGGCACTGTCTACGAGATAGATTGGGATGAGACCCGATACACCTAACGGACTCGCCCATTTTGAAATATCTTTGAACATGGGGACTTTCTAGAGGCACTGTTTTAAATTTATAACAGATCCTTATTGACAATGTCTACTCCAACACTACATTACAGTCCTTAGATCTACTGGCATGACCAACTGGGACTTGTCTACTTGGAAGAAACTGGAAGGAGATTATGGAATTACATGATCGTTCACTTTGAGTAGCACAACTCAAATTCTCTTACTTCAAGGTGTTACATGACTTGGACTGGTCCCCTTACAAATTACCAAAAACTCGTCTGCTACCACATAATAACTGCTGGCTCTGCCAGACCGTTGACTGTGAGCTTGTCCACATACTATGGTGCTGCCCTATTTTTACATCCTATTGGCTCTCGATATGGAGAACATTGCACAACACTAGCTCTATCCCCATCACAGACTCCACCAAATTGGCCATACTGTACAACTTTACAGACATAGATGATACTACATCCCATTGGCGTAGGTGAATAACTGCTTTGATGGTGGCGAAGGTGTGTATTTTGAGGCACTGGCAATCCTCTCATGTACCTACTCCCCAAGAGTGGTTCATTGAACTATATTGTTTAGCCACATACGAGACATACATATATAAACTCCAAGACCAACTGCCCCACTTTGAGGTCACCTTGGCCCTTTCCTCCAATTCCAAGACTCCTAATATGTGGCCGTGTTGGTTGCCCTTTACACCTTTTCGTTCAGTCACTCCTACCCCTTTCCCTGGATTTTGACCTTTGCGCTTAACCAGCACTGTTTGACATATACATTTGCCACGTTTGTTATGCCAGTGCGTCAGATACAGATCTTGATATTTTTTGATGACATGTACACCCGATATGGTTCAACCTTGTGGATGTCTGTTTCTTTATTTATCGGAAAACCTATATTTCAGTCTTTTACATGTCCCAGTCACTTTTGTGTGTTCTAAGATCTATACTGGCTGTGATTACATCTATTTCTATTATCATCGACTTAAAACGTCTTGTTGCTTTCTATTTTTTAATTTAGACTGTTTACATGCTTCCCATTTTCAGTGTCTGGACTATATTGTTACTTGATACTGACTGTGTTTGTTTTGAAATACCCACTAAAAAATGCTTAAATTTTTTTTTTAACAAAAGTGGTGGGATGTATTCCTTACCATTAATTGCAGTGAGCCAGACCTCTTAGCAGTGAGCTGGAGGTAATCCCCCAATGAGAATTAGTTTTAAAAAATGGTATCAAAGAGTGTTTTAAAAAGCTTAATTTTCACATAGATTTGCAAAAATGCCAAATGCTCTGAAAGGGCACTCATTCCTATTCAAGTTCTTTCAAGGTGTACTAAGTCAATGAAACCTGACGCTCTGAAGGAGTTCACACTATTGTTTTGAGAATGTGCTATGGATGCCCCCCTCATGTCAAAAATCCGCTCCATTGTGCCAGGGCAAGTGTTTTGTCAGGGATGACAGAATTTCAGAATTAATGGCATTGTATACCTTAGGTTACCCTTATGTCAAATGACCTCTAGTAAATCAGGTAAAGAATTTTGTCATGGTTGCACCCCTCCCATGTTTTTTCTCCCTTATGCCAAGAAGTATCTCCAATGAGCTCGGTCCAGCATTTTGCCATGGGTGCCCCCAACAATTTCCCCAAGTGTGCCAGTTTTTTTCCAAGGTTGGCCATTATGCTATGAATTACCTCCAGTATGCTAGTACCAGTATTTTTCACAGATGCGAACAATTGCCTCCAGTATGCCAGTGGTAGACGTTTTCCATGAGTGCCTCTATAAGTCAAGAATTACCTTCAGTATGTCTGGGCCAATGGCAGACTAGCATGCGTAGCATCACATTTTCACTACTCTCACTTACATTCACTCACGCACACTCATTCTCATCCATACTCCATCATTCATTCTCACTTTGCACTCATTTATTCTCACTTATACTCTTGCACTCACTTAAACACACTCTCACTCAATCTCACTCTGACTCAATCATACTTACTCATTTTCACTTGCTCTAACTGTCATTCTCACAGACTTTCACTCACTCATTCTCTCTCCTTCATTCACACCCATTCTCACTCATATTCACTCTAAGTACCACTCACTCATACTTTCTCACTCGTGCACCCACTCTTATTGTCACTCATTCTGACTCACTCATACTCACTGACACTCAATTTCACTTATTCTCACTCACTATCTGTCAGTGGCTCTCACTCACTACCTGTCACTGACTCACTCACACACTCAAACTCACACATGTAGACACACACTCACAAGCACACACTCTCTTTCACACAAACACACTCCCACCCACAGGCACGCACACTACTTACATTTAAAAATAATGTTTTTGCTTACAATATTAATTCCACTGAAAGTCTCATTTTAGCTTATGGTGCCCCCTTTTTCTTACACTAATATTGAATAATAGTGTAAAAAAAAATTGGCATAAAAATTAGGTGCTGATTTTGCTACCTCAGAAGCCAAGGGTCGCAAAAGCAGTGCTAAGGGTCACCAGGGGCAAGCCAGGGGTCACATCTGCGACCCCAGGTGACCCCTAAATGACATCCATGATCCAGAGGAGGGACAAGAAAGGCCCAGCACAGTTCAACCTGATAGCCCCGGCTTGGCCTCAGAGTCTGCTATTCCGACTTGCTGACCCTGAGCATACACCCGCCACTTCAGCTACCTCTTCATAAGAATCCGCTGCCGCAGAAACTCCACAATCTACACAACCATGCATGGATATTGAGCAGAACCAAGGGGCTATTTCAACTTCCTTATCAAACATACAGAAAGGCGGGTGAGGGAAAGTCATCATTCAGTGAGTTGGTGTGAGAGCTAGTCCACCACAGGTCCATGTAAATTTGGCAAGTGTATGCTCACTGATGTAAGAACAGAGGCACATTTCTAGCAGTTTGCAAGGTCTTAGAAGAAGAATCTCAACCCCCCTGGATATTGAAATGGAGTCCTATCTATTCTGTTCAACGTACCTGTGTATGTGGCCCATTGATAGGGACCATCCATGTACCGCCCACTTGCTTCTTGTTAGGAGCACAGCTCTCCACAGGCAGGCATAGGACTCTGTCTCCAGACTGGCTCACACCTATATGAAAGAGGACCATGTATGGAAATGTATTGGAAAAAGTGATCACATTAAGGCTAGAGGTGCAAAAGTGTGAAACAGAACCCCTCTCTCATTCCAGATGACCATAGCGAGAACCATAATGGCTGCTGAAACATGCCAATGGAGTGGGTTATAAGTATTGCTAAAGTTCTTTCCGGAAGAAAGCCTGAAGAAGATCTAGATAGTTAGGAAAGGGAAATGACACAGGCAAGTAGTTTTATGTTGATTAAAATTAGATAAAAGTGCCCCACACTAATCATGACACACCTCACACCTAGATGGCCTGTATGTAAGAGAATTTTAAGTTTATGACCTTGCTTATTGGTAAGTCGTTATTTCAGACATTCTCAAATGTCTACACAATCCGTAAAGCATAGCACATAAGACAATCTTTTCATTAATCATTTTGTGGATACCAAGTTAAAGCAAAGAACCAGTCTGCCCTGCTAAGTCTGACATGACATGGTTGTCCCCTGCTCACAGCACCCTGGCCCAGAAAAGCGAGCACTGCTTCCACCAACAATGGTAAATAATTTCCTTAAAGACATGATTGTCAGTCATAACAATAAAGGCAGAAGAGTTTGGGGAATATTCACAAGGAGCTATCGCCGAATTAACGGCACTTTATCACAGCCAAAGTCGTGATAAATTTACCTCCCCATTCACAAGCTGGTGTAAACAGCCCACAGCACCAGTTTACCCGCGATAGCAGCCACAAAAAACATCGCCACAGAGGACCCGCACAACTATCGCTAATGAGATGCAGAGTAGGCGTTCCCGTGCCAAAAGGCGAGACAACATCACACCTCAACATTCACAACGACCAGCCACATCGGCGATAAAAACACAAAACAGGCGATAAGGCGCGTTAGCACCAGGAAATTTACACCTGCTCTGACCTGGTGTAAAGTCGGACGGCAGCCAGCACCACAAAAGGGAGCACAGCCCAGGGCTACATCCAAAGGACAACAGATGCCCACGAGCAACTGAACATGCAGCACAGACACCCAAGAGGGCCACAACACCCACCGACACCACACCCAGGCCCGCAACACCCCCCCCCCCGGGACCACCCCCAACCCCGGACTAAGAAACTGCACACCAACACCACGAATCTCAAAACAAACATTTTGCCTGATGTCGCACAAGCAGGAAAATAAACATACATGCGTGGCCAGAAAATGGAGAATCAGCCATACAGCAATGCAATCACCAACACAAAACACAATACAAACAAAAGCAGAAACAACCCTTAGGATGAGTCCTAGCGGCTCCTCACTGGACAATCCGTAGCACACAGCCAGGAAGACCAAATCCAAGAGAAGAAGGTGTGCCATGCGCCCAACAAAGGAAAGAGAGGGAGAGAGTGAGGGAGAGAGACGGAGTGAGATAGCACAAGCAGCGCAAGGCCGCTCGGGCACCTGGCTCCACATGCCAACATGTGTGTGTGCATTGCCATCCGTACACCATGAGCCCAAGGCTGTGTCCCAATCTCAGCGCCAAAGCCACTTCACATTCCGAAAACACAAGTAGTAGTCAGACAAACATCAGGGATGAAAGCACCATTGTCCCAACGCAGAAGGCGGGAGGACACCTGCACCTCTGACCTTGTTCCAGAACGCGCCTGGAACACCCTGATAGAGATGCAATGGGGACGACTCCCACACCACGCATTCCGCAAATGAACCATCCGACTTATCCACAACCCACACACAGAAGCCCCTGCCTGTGGTACCCCCACATGGGATGCCCTTGACACACACGGAAACAGCAACCCATGACCCACAACGTTGCACACACATTCGAATCATTGCTCAGAGCTGTGGCATATCCTCCACACAACTGCCGCAGTTCAGAAGACTGCCGGTTCACGAGATGCACCAACGCAATGGCAGGCCATACCGGGCACATGCACAACCCCCGTCACGTGGAACAGTACCGTGCACGTATGCTGCAACTACTGGGCGCACTGCCACTGGCAGTGCTGCGGATCAGTTACAGGCTCAGCTTCCGCATTGCCCACGTCACCTGCGTCCAGCCCTGGTTCCACTGCCGAACATGCACATTCGAGTGTCCCATGGATGTCTGCCTATCCAACACAACTGTTGATAAATTGGACTATGACCTGTGTCTGCGCCCCCTGTTGGATCACGAACAGGAGTGTAACCGAGACAGCCGTGCATGGGATGCCTTGACATACTGCATATGTATTGGTAGTTGTGCATCGGAGATTGCACAATTCCTCGTGTGCAGTGACCACATCGAGGCGCTCCTCTATTGGGCTTTGTTGCAGATCGGTGAGACGGTGTGGGCTGAGCACACCTGCCCGGACCACCTAATGGATTGGCTCACCCTGGTGTTCCTTGAACACGACAACGACGTACTATTGGAACACATTGCACATGAAGCTGCACGGGCATTCATGGACAAGTAACTACGTTCCTGCTGCCACATCCGATTGCCACCCACAGCACATGGCCCAACAACTTGTTGCATCGTGGGGATTGCGCACATATCCCACCACAACAGAGGACACATCTGCCTTCGTTCGGGCTCTGGATGCATGTGCGTGGAACAACGCGTGTGTACACACACCTGTGCAAGGTGACGCAGGTCCATGGTCGGAGAAACACAGTGTCGTTTGACAACGTTGCCAATTCGGACACACTGCTGGGGGAGAGCACACACATGGCAATGTAGCACGACATGTGAACCTGTCGGACCCTCACACCTGATCACTGACAGCAGAGCAGACAATCGGCGCACTCCGGAGGCAGAGCACTATGCAGATCCCATGTGCAGTGAGTCGTGCCCCCTCACACGGGGCAATGGGCAGACACCAAACAACACATGACTCATCCAGCAAGGCAAGGTGGGCTGTGAGCATTGCCATCCGTGGTGAATGTTGTCCATTTTAGCCCCGACATTGTCTGAACCTCGACATGTACCCATGCTGCGTGTAAGTGTCTTAAGCATGTCCCTGCCTGTTGTGGCCGTTGCCTCGTCCGTACTGACACACACATGCCAATAAAGTCTGTACCACTCCACTGGTGACTGACTGTGAGGTGTGTTGTTTAGATTGTCCACTCGTGTGCCACATTGAGCATCCTCCCTACACAGGGAGGAACTGACTGACGCATGTGCAATGTGGGTGTGTCCCTTTGGCAAGCTACACCTCTGTGAGCCAGACATTGTTTTGGATATGTGCTGAACGACATGTGCACTCACGTGACGTCAGCAATGTGAGTATGGTGTCCAAACACTGATCATGTGGAGCAATGTCATATCACACTACAGAATGCGTCCACACAGATGTGTGTGAGTAGGCATGTGACGTGAAGTTCTGTTGTCACATGTGGTGTAGGACACCACTCCTGGCCTGCTTTCGTTTGGGTCAGTGCTACACACAGTCCTATTCAACACATGGACGTGTGCCTACGTTGGGGGGTTGTGTGATTGTTGTTGATGTGCAATGGGGACACAGCTAGTACTCACCTTCACAGTCATCCAATTGGCCATGTGTCTCAGGGATACACATGCGCATAGATGTCAGTTACCAGGGTATGCCTTCATGTGCAATCATCGTCCCCACATCCAGCCATACTTCCATACGTGAGTGAACATAGTGATGACACATCTGTGTGATTTAGAATGTTTTATTCACATTCAGGTGATTGACGGAGCTGGAGCTGTACATGGCCATCCAAACCCACATCACATGGAAGCCCAGTGGTGGGCCAACCAGAGTCCTTTGGGGATTGCACAGTGATTAGGAAGAGGGAGAGTGCAGTCCGCAGCTGGATTGCTGTGTAATTGTCCAGCGGTGAAGAGATGGCAGTCCGTGTCGGGGTCCAGGTGAATGTCGCAGAGTGTTCCGGGGGTCAGTAGGAGGTATTGCCCAGGGCATGATGCATAGGTCATAACCAGGCAGGGACAGGCCATATGGCGGTGATGGATGCTACTGCCTCCTTCCTCACACAGTAGTTCCCATCCCCTTCTCACTCCCCTGATATGGGTTCTGTGTCCGGTGTGTGTGGCGGGGTGATGGCTGCATCGCTGTGTGCCACTGACACATCAGACTGCGTAGGTGATGGGGCAGCATCACAGTGTGCCACGGACGCATCAGGGGTCGGAGCTGTGTGTGTCGATGTTCCCACTGCAGTCATCGGGGAACGGCTCAGTGGCAGCAATGGCAAGATGAAGTACTGCAGGGCATTGAAGTTCCCAGCTACTACTCGCTGGTTTCCAGCCGTGGCAGACATACTTCCAGCCTGCATCTGCTCCATGGTCTCCATTGACCTCCGCATCTGTGCCAACTCTGTGCTGTCATGGCTGGTGCCTGTCTGACCAGACCGTTCTTGTATTCGATTCATGGCACCAGCGAGGTCAGCCAAGGTCTGTGGCGGAGCATGGTCCGTACAGGGGGTGCCCGATAGGGACTGTACGTGGTCCCTGATGGGACTCAGACACCCACGTATGGCATCGAGTTTGGCTGCCACGAGCTCGAAGCCCACCCGCAGCTGATCAGCCAACTCCTCCTGGCAACCCAACACACGACGTAGGAATTCAATGTATTGTTTGGGGGGGTCCTGGGAGACAGCCGTGGTGGTGTGTGTTTCCTGCTGTGTGGTCTGTGCAGGTGGTGGGGTCACCTCCAGGCAGCTGGCCTGCCCTGCTCCTGGGGGTGGGGTGCAGAGGCTGTCCATTATCCGTTGGTGGGTGTCTTGACATATGTGCAGGTTGTCCGCTTCATCATCAATGATGGGAAGTGTGGTGTGCTCTGCAAGAGGTGTTGTTTGTCCCTCTGCAATGTAAAGGGGAGATGCAGGTTAACAGAGTTTCACATGTATGTTGATGATTTGCAGATGTTTACATTCAGACTGCATTCCAATGTACGTTGTGACTATTTTGGGGGAGCTGGCTATTTGATGGCAGTCAGTGTGTTTTTCGACTACATGACGGATGTGTGGTAGTACCTGTACATTATCATCACACAGTGTCAGGCAATACCAGATGTGTGTGGACAGTTACTACGCACGAGCGGAACCTGTTGTGAGCTCTGTCCTGTGGTGCTGGTGTTGCACTTTGTACCACATTGCCGTCATTGCTGATGTTCTGTGATTGCTATGTGTGTGTGCTGCGTTGTGGGAGAGTTGCCCCTGCAGCTCTGACTTCGTGTGGCCTTCTCCCTTTGAGGCGGGGTGCCTTTGAATTGTTTGCTTCTCGGGGCCTGATTTGCTTTTGACTTGGGTCATATGTGCTCTCGGACAGATTTTGTGGCCTGGTGCATTGTTCGTCTGCTGCGTGTATTGTAAGGCATGGGTTGTGGGTGCACGTGGACATGTCGGAGTATGACCTACTCCTTTACGGATGTGATCCGCACTGGGCTACCTCCATGTCGATTGGTGGGCCATGTAATATTTTTGGGGCTGCTGCAATACTATCGGACAGGCAGTGTTGCTTGCATAGTCAGTGTGGGTCACAGAGCCGCTGCTTTGCTGGGTTCAGCACATGTGTATGGGTCGGTTGTGATATTGGTGATAGGGGGGGCCCTCTGTGCACATTGTGGATGGGGGCCTACTTGGCGTTTCTATGTGTGCTGCAGTGTGCCAAGGCAATCGGGGACATGTTCCACGGTCATTGTGGGTGTGCTGTGTGCTACACGTAATTGTGCGTGTGTGCCATTGTGCCCATCTCCCCCCGTCCCCCCGTCCCTAGTCGTTACTCACCCTGTTGCTGTTGGGTCAGGTCGTATCGTGCTGTGTCCAATCCTGCCACCGTCTCCTCACTGCTGACTGTGGCCACCATTTGCTCCAGCTCATCCAGCTCCTCCTGTGTCGCAGGACTCCCACCTCCAGTCGCCGTTGCTGCCTCCCTGTTGGCGGCGAGCTTATGTTTGGTCTGCCTTTTCAGGTCATGCCAGTGCCTCTTGACCTCCTCCAGTGACCTCCTCGACACTCCGACTGCATTGACGTTGGTAAAGATGGCCTGCCATATTTCGGTTTGGTTTGCCAGTGGAGGTGCCGAACAGTTGTTGATGGTGTTCTATCACCTCCGTGATGATGATCCGGTCTTCCTGCGGACTGAACCCCGTCTTCCTCTTCCTCTTGTCCTTGCCCTTCCCCGAACGCGGGGTTCCTGGCTGGTCCTCAGTGGGGCTTGTGGTGTTCGGCTTGTCCTCTGCACTCGGTCCGGGTGCATCCATGTTGCTACGCAGTATGAATTGTTTTTGGGCTTTTTTTCTTCTTTCTTTTATGGTGCTTTTTCCCGCTGGACGCGTGGGATTTGCAGGCCTGTGGCTGGTGTTCACTGATTTCTGTACTGAGATTGGCCTCATCGCATGTTTTTTTGCGTTCGCGTTTCGCATTTTTTCGGCGTGGCTTTGATTTTCACGCTGACATTTGAGGCATTATCTGGTGTCTATCGCATGCTACCGCCTTGTTGTGAATTCCACGTTGACACAGGGTTATTTTCCCGAGATAGGCTGCGATATTGAAAGTTGCATTACGCTACTCTTGCAGTAGTTATCACACGTTCTTCTGAATATACCCCTTAGTGTGTCAGTTTAGCAATACCCCTCCCAGAGCCTTTTAACCCCAGAAAAATGTATTTTAAAAGTTCACAGCACTGCTGCAGATGGCATCAGTCCTGGTTGAGCTGTAGGGCATGGATGTTTCCTGTCGACGAATTCTGTGCATGCCTGCTTCACACTCATCCTGGAATCTCGACACTCAGTAAAACAAACACAGGCTCTGTTCCTAGAGACTGCACAAATCACCAAAAATACAACAACATCATCAAAAACACACATGCCACAAACACACATATACACACACACACACACCCAAACACACACACTCTCACTCTCTCTCTCACTCTCTCTCTCTCTCTCTCTCTCTACCTCTTATGGCATTCTAGGGTATACCACCTCATGGTACTGTTGAGTACCAATATTACCTCGATACGAATTGAATTCCAAGTTGAGGTGAGTAAGCAAAGGCCATCTCCATGCAGCACTTTTTATTTTAAAACATTACTAATAGTGCCTCGCATTTTTTAAGTTAATATTTTGATTAGATCACCCCCTTACCCCCTCTGCATTATGTCAATCTGCTTGCTCTTTCACCTTCCTACTCTTCTGCCAGTTTCTATGGCCTTGCCTGTTTGGTTTAATGGAAGGAATTAGAGTGAGGGGCTGGAGAAGGGGAGGGATGTTACTCTGTCCCCCACATGCTCACCTAGCCGTGCAGAGGATGCTACTGCTAGTGGTGGTGTAGGGAAGTGGAGGAGCGAATTTTTTATGTCTGGAAAACGTCAGCGTGTCACAGCCTTGTGACTGCAGAGTTTTAGGACAGTCAGTATCTGTTGTCAGTGATATTCGTATGAAACCTACGTTTTTACCTGCTTGGTTACTGGCTTTGTTACTGCTCATATGCTAATGTATATACAGCAATTTTACCAATCAGCCAAAGATTGTGGGTAAATACACAGAAAATACATAGGTAATTGCAACATTAAACTTGTCGAATAGATGTCAGTGTTGTGCCAAATGTTTCACTAAATTTGCATTGCCACATTTTTATGTACTTATATTTGTTTGAGGCACCTTTTCCTGTACTCGGAGTTTGCTTTTTAAAACTCCTTTACACAATGGCTGTTGTAAATGCACGGGGATTTATGGCGGTCATTTTGGAATTTGGGTTTTGGCCTTGCTAGTGCTTGTGAATCAATGCCCAATTCAGAGAAAGGTGGAGCTCGATCCTGGAGGGAGCAGGAGTCACTTCCTGCACTGAGGTGGTGGTGGAGGTATATTGGAGGGTTTGGGATAATTCATATTAACAGCAAGAGGGGTGGCAGCTAAGTGGCAAGATTATAACTGCAGAAGAGTTTAAACCCATGTAAACTTCTGATAGAGCGCTGATAGCACTCTATTTTGTATGAGTGCACTATACTCATGGTTTAAACGCACTCTCATGTATTCGTATTGTTTGCAGTGTTTTACGATTATTAAGAAACATTTATTTGAATCATTTGATGTTGAAAACTAGTGAACGCATTTAAGTAGAACTTTGTATGTATTACGATTCCTTCATGCAAAATGTGCAGGACGATATTATTTCTATACACCGAAATTGTGGTTAGTTTAAGTTGCCTGAATTATAGGCCCAAAGTCATAAGTTTCAATTCTCCTTGCTCTTGAGAAATAAATAATTAAATGTTGTTGTGTTCGAAACTAGAATGTTCTCATCCTACTGCAGGTGAAAGAATACACAACGTTATTTTCAGAGTTAAGGAGAGACCCGGAATGTCTTTGAAGATGGCTGGGAAGCGAGAAAGGGAGGATGCCTTGCGTATCTGGTCTGTCTGGAAGCCTGAAAGCCAAGGCCACTGGAAAGAAAATATCACTAATTAAAATTGTGTCATGAAAAAAAAGCTACTGCATAGAGGTGCAATGGAAAGTTTTAAGAAGAATGACGTATTGTGGGTTGAATCCCATCTTTTGTATGATGCGCAGGGACAGCGAGACCAGACTTCTGCGAGCTTTCGGAGGAGAAGGAGCATCTTAGAGCAAGCTCCATAGCCATAAGCTAAAACGACCCATTTGACGTGAGTACTTCTTAGGAAGTCAACACGTGCTGACACAGTTGGGGAATGATAGAAGAGAGACAGGAAGGGCCCTCATGTAGAGCAGTGTAGGGAAAGATTTTGATTTCTTTCAATGAGCCGAGAACTGAATATCGCATCTATTCTGTGTTGCGTTGTAATTTTGGAATTTATAATCATCTGTCTTTTGGGCCAAATTACTTATATTCGTAAACTTGGCTCTGTATTAATTTTTCTGTACCTCTATACTTTGCTATTGAGATGTATTTACATCCAATTATTTTTGGCCTTATAATAAATATTCAAACTGCACTTTGGAGTTGGTGGTCTTTTCAGGCATGACGACTTTGCTGATATGTGTCTGAGTTGTTTCCTTCCCTCAACCACTTTTAGTAGGTAAATAAAAGATTGATCGCTTACGCTATACTTAGTAGGGAACATCAGGTGTGCAATGTAGCGTAATCAAATGGTAGCAGAGGATGGTTTACCTCTAAAGTGGTTTATCTCTAAGGTGAGGGGAGTAATCAGGGGTAGGGTTGAAGGTCGAAGAGCCCTAAAGTGGAGTGGAAGACGGCGGAGACCGGTGGACGTTGATGGTGCGGCGGAAACAGTGGTGGCGTGAGTATGAAAGGAATTGTGGTGTTAGATTGCGGTGATGAGTAAGTGTGTGATGTCTTGCGGAGTTGGGATGTATGTTGAGTGAATGTGGTTTTTGGTTTACTGGTCCGGACACGTGCGGAGCAGGAAGTTTTGGTGAGCGGACTCAAGAGAAGTCCAAGATCCAGGGATAGTTTTGTATTGTAATTGTCTGATCAAATGTGGGTGTTGTGAAGCGCTATCGACGATCCACTTGTGTTAGGGAACTTTGTGTGAATGAGGAATAGGTCAGTAGAAAGCCTCAGGTACCGGGGGTGGACTATGGCGATTGAGTGACCAACGCAGGTCGGGGGTCACAACGGCTGAATGTTCTTGTGAGAGTGTTCTATCGATCTTTAGTGACAGACAATTACTTGTTTTATGTGACTGTAAGTTATTGTAATTGTGTAGGAACAGTTACTTGGTTTAATAACTTTTGGATATACAGTTACTTGTGGTACGAATGTGTGTAAGTGAGTTTGCGGTGAAATTGTAAAGGCGGGTGAGCCGCTGCAAGGAGTGAGAAGTGACGTCAGGGTGCGCCGCGCTGTGATAGGTTGGTTAGTGTAACGCCGTGCTGGGATTGGTGGAAGTTCGTTTGCAGTGGAATAGCGTATTTTGGGCTTGCAATTGATCGATTTTACAATGAGATGCTTTAGGGTATTGCGAGATTTGTGTAGAGGCGACACAGGGGTAGTGACTCAGGTACGAGAAGAAGCTCCGGCAGAAGACACACCTGCACATTACATGGCAACGAATGTAGGACTTCAATAGTGTGGCTCCAGAATTGGCATAAAATTACAGAGAAAGAGGGTGAATTGGCTTTCCCTCGTTATGGGTCTTTTCGTATGGAAGTGCTGACCCAGCTGAGGGGGTGATGAATGCACTGAAACCTCCCCTAGACCCACACAATTTGAGGCATTAGATGCATGGATGAGAGCTGCCCTAGCAAAAGGAGAGAGGCTTCACAAGGAAGAATGAGGAAAGCAATGAAGGCATATCATGATGCTAGATGGGATGCCCAGTTGAAAAGATGGAGAGTAGACACCATAGAGGGAAAACGCTTGTACCCATTTCGTATGTTAGAAGAGGGGGCTGAAGGGAAAAAGACGACAGAGGAGGACAGTGATACAGATGACAGCTTCATCGATAGATTGCTAGCGGAACGTCCTCCACTGTGCGACTCTAGATCAGAGACAGTGAGGTTGCACCCATCAGAAGAGCTTTTAGGTGTGGGACAACTGGGTTCAGAGGAACAATCGGCAGGAGTGAGAGGCAAGATTACAATAGTACATATTCCGGGAGGGTCTGGAGGAATGAGGTATCTAAACCCTGAGCCAGTACAACCTGCAGGAAACATGCAGTTACCAGATGCTTTGTCAGTACCAGTCACAATAGGGCCAGTGGTTCCGATATATAATCCTAGAGAAAGAACCGATGACAGTCAACAGCAAATAAGTGAAGGGGAAGAGACAATGTCTGGAGGGAGCATTGCAATGAGTGGGACAGGTTTAAGTCGGAAGACAGTGGAATCTAGTACTCCACTTCCAGCTACAGCTGATCCATCAAGAATGGATAGTGGGTCAGAACGAAGATGGACAGGAGCTCTAGCGAATTCTAGGTCTGACCTTCGAATGTGGGTTCAACCAGTGAGAGAGTCAATGATGCCGAGGGAAGAGACAAGCAAGAGACAAGAAGCGCCTAGAGTACTGTTTGAGCCACAGGTTATTTGTGCAGGTGACCATTGGAGAAGTCGAAGCTGGGAAAGAGATAGACGCCCAGCTTCGAAGATAGAAGAGGGTGCAGTTCCTAAGAGAACCCAAAGCTGTGACAGGGAAGATACAAGAAACGAGGAAATTCAGAAAGTGTTAAAAAGTGCAATAAAAGCGCCAATGCTAGATGTGGTACGATTAAAGGCAGAACTAGACAAGGTGATTGAAGGTAATCTACCTCTGAACAGAATTGAGACGTATGATTCGAGCGAACTACTGTTCGTAGCAAAGGACATGACAAGAAAGGCCAAACGAGCTTATGATGCATTGTTGCTTTTGGCACAAAGGTATGAGGTTGATTTGTCAAAAACCAAGATGATACAGGATTCTTGCAGATTAAATTACACAGATAAGGATTTGGAAAAGAAGCGAACGATTGGATTAAAAGCACAAATTAGAGAACTAGTGATAGGGATGCGGACATGGAAAGAATTAGACAGATGGAAAGAAAGATGGGCCAAAAAGAAAAGCTTCAAGACTGGAATAGGAAATACTCCGCCTCCGGGTGGAGGGACGGGAGCTGCAGGAAATTTCCCCCTCAGGGAGGTACAGAATGGAGGGTATGTATACGTGCCATGGAGCAGGGGTGATTTAGCAGCATTTACGAATGATTTTCCTCGGCTGAGGGAAAAACCTGCTGAGTGGTACAAGCAAATAGATCGGTTTGTAAAGATTTCAAAAGTATTGTGGATTGATTTAAACACCTTGTTTGATATAGTAGTGCCAGCGGATTTGTGGGTGGCATGTAAGATTGTCATTGAGTGGCCTACTGCAGAGCCACCTAGAGATTCATTGACTCATGGTCCTTCACCTGAGGTAATGAGAAAATACGAGCAAGTGATTACATGGTTGCAATCGAAGGTAGCTCCTCAGATTGTTGATTGGTTGAAGATTGATCGCACCACTCAAGACTCTAAGGAATCAGTACATGATTATTACGAAAGATTGTTGTTAGCTTTTAAGCAGCATAGTGGATTGGATACAATTGAACAGAAAGATATGGGACAATTTGTCTCGAAGTTTGTGTTGGGACTGAAATCTGATATTAGTTTGATGATACAGCATCACTTGATATGTTGGCAGAATAAGTCGGTGGACGAGATTCTGCGTTATGCTAAATATTGCAGTGATCAAGTGGAGTCGACACAGAAGAATTTGAAGGACAAGTTGTTGTTGGTGCAGTTGAGAAATGCTGATATGATGCAAGGGAGTGGAGGAGCGATAGGTAGAGGTAGAGGAGGTGGAAGAGGAATGGGACAACAGATGGTGACCCAACCTGGTCAGGGTAGAGGAATAGGAATGGATCCAGGTGCAAGTGAATGGGTGGCCCAACAGAAAAGGGTCACTGCCTGCCATTATTGTCACAAAATTGGGCATTGGAAGCGCGAGTGTAGATTGAATCCAGCAAATCAGATACAGATGGAAGGAGAGGGACAGCTGTCCGAGACTGTCAATACTGTGACAAGACCCAGGTCTATGTATGGAGGAGGATATGAGCCGCAAGTGCAAGTACCTCAACCTCCTAGGATACCCATGCATAATCAGTTATACCATCAGATGCCTTATTTTGAAATACAAGATAGATTTGACCAAAATCAAGATTTACAAGAGTGTCAGAGGGGGGTGCACGAGGAATGCACCTTAGATGCGATTCTAGAAGCAGATCAGAGTGGGCCGTTTGTAGATGCAGATGTGAATGGATATCCTGTTACCTTCTTATTAGACACTGGAGCTGCTCGCTCCACGGTGAGAACGGAAGTAGTCCCAAATTTAACTCTTTCGGGACAATCGATTCAAGTAGTGGGGGTTAGTAATCAGAAAATGACCAATCCATTGACAAACGAATTACCCGTGAGAATAGGACCATTTCGGGATAAACACCAATTTGTAGTGTGCAATTCAAGTCCGGTCTGTCTTTTGGGACGAGACCTTCTGTGCAAGCTCAATTGTACTATATCGTGCACTCCGAGAGGTGTGGAATTGCAAACATATGATGATGATGCTGATTTTAAAATGGCTAACATGAGTCTGTGTGCAGAAATGTTTGTGGTGCTCACAATAGCAGAATTGCCACATGACTTGAGAGACTCAGTTGATCCGAAAGTGTGGGATTTTACGGGTGAGGATGTAGGTTTGATGAGAGGGGTTGAGCCAGTTAAGATATAGGTCAAACAAATGCTGAATTCCCACGAACGCCACAATATAAATTGACTCCAGAAACTGTGGCCGGAATAAGACCTGTGATTGAGACTATGATTGCCCAAGGTATTCTTAAGGAGATAAGAGGAAGTCCCTGCAACTCACCTATCATGGGACTGCAGAAGCCAAGTGGCAAGAACAGAATAGTGCAGGATCTGCGTCGGGTAATGAAATTGTGATCCCATGTTGTCCTGTGGTACCAAATCCAGCTATTATTCTATTTCAGATACCATGCAAAGCAGAATGGTTTACAGTGATAGATTTGTGTCATGCATTTTTCTCCATACCATTGCATGAAGAGAGTCCGTTTTCATTTGCGTTTAGGATGGACAATCGTGTGTTAACATGGGAAAGAATTCCTCAGGGGTATACAGAAAGCCCCTCCATTTTTAGTCAAAGTCTGAAAAAGAATCTTGAAGGACTGGTGATGCCCCAAACCTCAGTCTTAGTGCAATATATAGACGACCTTTCGGTCGCCTCAGAGACTGAGGATGCTTGCAGGATTGACACTGTGGCATTGCTGAATCATTTGGGAGAGAATGGACACAAAGTGTCTCCAAACAAATTGCAGTATTGTTTGTCTGAAGTTCAGTACCTAGGTCACCGGATTGAGAAAGGAAAACGAAGGGTGTCACCAGATCGCATAGAGACGATTCTGCAAATGGGAACTCCGAAAACACAAAAAGAAGTCTGCATGTTTTTGGGAATGGTCGGCTATTGTCGACAGTGGATCCCAAATTTTTCTTTGCAAGCAAAGCCTCTGTTGAAACTGACTCGAAAGGATGTTAGTGGTCCGGTACCATGGGATGACGAGTGCTTGAAAGCCTTCCGTGAGCTGAAGGAAAGTATCTGTCGTGCTCCAGCTCTCGGAATGCCGGATTATAACAAAGCGCTTTCGCTCTTTTGCTGTGAAAAGGAGGGATGTGCGTTAGCAGTCCTTGTACAGACACATGGGGGTGCCCGTAGACAAGTAGCTTACTTCTCAGCTACATTAGATCCTGTAGCTTCTGCGTTGCCCGGATGTCTGAAATCCGTTGCTGCAACCGGTGTCAGCATTGAAAGATGTGAAAGCGTAGTGATGGGTAATCCGCTCATTGTTTATGTGCCCCATTCAGTAGAATCGTTGATGACCAGAATGAAAACACTGTATCTGACCAACAACAGACTTACCAAGTATCAGCAGGTTATCTTGGCCGCTGAAAATGTTACCCTGAGACGTTGTACCACCCTGAACCCTGCTACATTGTTACCTGTTCCGGAAGAGGAAGGAGATGAGGATTGTTAAGAGCATGACTGCCTAGATGTTACTGACCTATCTACCAAACCCAGACCTGACATTGTCGATGAACCTTTGCTCCAATCTGATTTAATCCTTTTTGTTGATGGTTCATGTTTAAGAGACAATGAAGGGTATTTGAGAGCAGCGTTTGCTGTGTGCACCATCATGGGAGTAGTGGAAGCTGCCTGTTTAAATAGAGTATTCTCTGCTCAGGTGGCCGAAATTGTCACTTTGACACATGCCTGTATCATTGCAACTGATATTCGAGTGACTGTGTATACAGACAGTCAATACGGATTTGGTGTAGTTCATGACTTTGGGCATTTATGGTCACAGAGGGGGTTTCTAACGTCCTCAGGGTCACCTATACGTAACGGCGAGTATGTGCGCCAACTATTGGAAGCTTTGCAGAAGCCCAAAGAGATAGCAGTCGTTAAATGTGCAGCTCATGGAAAAGGAGAAGACTTTGTCACTAAGGGCAACAATTATGCAGATGAAGTAGCACGATTTTGCGCTGAACATGCTTGTATTTTCAATGGAGAATATATAGGCGAGAGCACAGAAGAGACCGAGCTCAGCATGATGTTAGGTATAGCCGATACTTGGGATGAGGTGAAGCGGTTGCAGGATGAAGTCCCAGAAGAGGAAGCTGCTTCATGGGTCAGAGCAGGTTGCACAAAAAGAGACGCTGGCATTTGGGTGTCCACAGATGAGAGAGCAGTATTACCCAATTGTCTTCTGAGCCCAATGGCAAGGCAAATCCACGGAGCAGTTCATCTGGGAAGAGATGCTATGGTGCAAGTGTTTAGGCAGACGTGGTTTAATCCACGCTTTCGTGTGTGGACTGAAGCGGTTTGTCACAGGTGTGTTACTTGTCAACAAATGAATGTTGGAAAGAGAACTGTGGTTGCAATGAGTCACATTGGAAGATCTGGAGGTCCCTTCAATAGGATACAATTAGACTTTATCGAAATGCCGAGGTGCAATAGGTTGAGATAAGTTTTGGTGGTGGTGTGTATCTTTTCACGTTGGGTGGAAGCATATCCAACTAGACGATGTGACAATCTCACAGTAGCCAAGTTGTTGTTAAGAGAATTGATTCAGAGATATGGATTTCCGACATCAGTGGAGACAGATAGAGGAACTCATTTCCACAGTGAAATCATGAAATTGTTGTGCTCTGCTTTGAACATTGGTCAGAGACTGCATTGTAGCTACAGGCCGGAGGCTTCAGGTCTTGTGGAGCAGGTTAATGGCACCATCAAGTCAAGAGTGGCAAAGGTGTGTTCGTAAACTTCATTGAAATGGCCAGATGCGTTGCCTCTGGTGCTCATGAGTCTGCGTAGCACCCCTGATAGGAGAACAGGGCTTTCTCCCCACGAAATTTTGACCGGAAGAGCTATGTGTTTGCCTATGGTGCCAGCTACAGCATTGATAAACATCACTGATGATTTAGTGTTGGATTATTGTAAGGGACTTGCTGATGTGGTTACTTCTGTATCCCACCAGCTCGAGGCTGCGACTGCATCCACCTCGAGAGACCTGCTGCATGATCTTAATCCAGGTGATTGGGTACTAGTTTGCAAGCACGTGAGGAAGAGTTGTCTTGATGCTCGCTGGCGAGGACCATATCAGGTGATATTGGTCACAAGTACCGCTGTGAAGTGTGGAGGATTGCCGAACTGGATACACGCTTCCCAAACTCGCCTAGTTCAAAACGCCTGGAGAGGAAGAGAGTCCCCTGGTTCCGAGAAGCGTGTGTGGACCTGCCACAGACAACGATGAAGGCACAGGCCCAGCTGTAAGAGTTTCGGATGAAACGGAACAGCCAAGTGAGCACGAGAGACGAGAGCTGAGTGCTCCTGAATTGAGCCCAGATCCTGAAATAGATGATGTTGTAGATGTGAACTTTGCACCAGATCAAGGTGAGTGGTCTATTGCAGAAGGATCAGATCAAGAGGAAGAGAGGAGAGCAGATGCCAGAGCGGAAAAGTGGCCAGCAAGAAAAGAAAGGCTGAATATAAGGCTTGCATACGAGAAAATTCTCGCTCCGATTCCTGAAACATCTGAATCAGATCAAAGTGACGCTGAAGAAAGACCGGATGGTCTGAGACGCTCCAGAAGAGAAAGAATAGCGTCTCGAAGATACTCATCTCCTGAGTGGACATACCTGGCTGCAGATGCAGAGCCCAGCAAAGTCCGGGAGGTTGGGAGCTGGTACGGTGAGCTACGGAGGGGACACCCTCTCGATTGAAATACAGTTGCTGGTCCCAGGCGTAGAAGCGTTTGGAATACTAACTCTGCAAGTTCCAAATCCTCCAAGGCTGAGTGGATTGCGTTACCTGATCCTCCATCAGGTTGTCTTCCCTTCATTTGGCTGACAGCTCACCGCGCAAGAATTAGGAGAAATTCGTGCGGAGATTCTGCAACTTGTCCTCGAAATACTTTGATCAAATATCATTAACGATGAAGCTTGAATTATAACCAAAGAAAGCATTAGGCCTTAGAAAGAAGACCCCAGTTTAAGAAGATTTAAAATTAGGAATTTTCTAGTAGATGATGGAGTGAGGAATAGGACTGACTACATCAATAGGTTTAGTATCAATCGAATGAACTTTGACATTAATTGCATGGGAGGAGAGAAGTGAGAAAGACATTGTTAAAACAAAGGAAAACAGAAAGAGACTGTATTTTCCCTTTTGTGCTTCGGAACGGATCAGTAGAAACCATGGTGTCCGAAAAATCAACACGCAAACAGAAGTGTATCATTGGCACCCTCATTGTAGTGGTGCTTATTGTTATAACTGTGGTGATCGTTACATCTCTAGTTGAATCTCAGGATGTCGAACAGAATAGGGTACAGGCAACACTCACTACAGCAATCTCCGAGATAGATGAGGATGCATCCGCAAGGGTTCTAGAAATGATTAAGGAAACCAGTCGTAGATTACATGTTGATTTGTCAAAGGGTGATTTCACTTTGAATGCGTATGCTCGATTATTGTATGAGTATGTGGATACCATGGAAGCGAAGGATTGCTATGTGTGTATGCAATTACCAGCCTCAGTAGAAGAAGGCATTCAATACCATCATTTGCCTTTGACCTATGGCATTACATGTAGTGTGTTGTTGAGCATGTTTTATAGCAAGGCACACTTCGAGTACTATTTCTCAAATTATGATGTGGTGCTCTCGGAAGTCCCAGTTCTTAAATACATGAATAAATATGATTATTATAAGGAAGTAGAGTGAATGTCAAAGTATTTCGTGCCTACCATTACTTTAGATACGTCCTATGCCCATAGACACAATTTAACCTGTATGATAACTGACATTGAAAAGAAATTTATAGATCAGATAGAAGATCGGCATAGACAGACTCTATTTAGACCAGATCCAAAGCACAAGGTTACCCATGGACTAAAGAAGAATTAGATCATAAAGCAAAGGGGAGTTTTGGACCCATAGCATTAGATTTCCAGCAGAAGGGGAAGTTGTGTATTAGACACCCGACTACATACTACGATAAGATATTTGTGGGTGAAAGTGATTGTGAGCACGTCTTCTTGATCGAAGAATCAATTAGAAAAGCATTATTGGACAACATAACAATAGTGCCCAATGTGTATTTTGTGTGTGGAAAGAATGCCTATGTGAAGTTGCCCAAAAATTGGTATGGCACTTGTTATTTGGCTGTGGTATTTCCCAAGATTTTTCATGTGAATGATTTATGGCCCCTAGAAAGAAAAAGACCTCACAGAGGAAAACGTGGTGTGAGTGCAGGAGAAGTGATTGGAGACATATTTGGGGCTATGATACCGAGTATGGGTGTGATTCTGAATGATTTAAAAATCAGAAAGCTGGCAACGTTAGTGGATAAGCTCTCAATAAATACAGCTCAGATCTTATTACTTGTAGATGGGGAGATGGTTTCGATAAGGGCTATGGTTTTGCAAAACCGTCTTGCCCTAGATGTGCTGCTAGCAAAAGCCGGAGGAGTCTGCAAATTATTGAAAGTTCAACAGTGCTGTACTTATATTCCTGACAACAGTCGGGATATAAGGAAATATATCAACAATATTTCAGATATACACCAAGAGTTACGTGAGATGGCTGCTGAAGGACTCTGGGAACAAGTGGGGAAAGAATTTGGCAAGATAGGCAGTTGGTTTGGAAGTTTGGGACAAGGTATAATGGGATATATCTTGAAGCCTATTATAATAGCTGTCATTTGTATAATTGTCCTACTAGGAGCCATCAAGGCTTGCAAATGGCAAAGGGCACGACATCAGGAGACTGTTTCGAGAAAGCGAGAGCACCAACTTGAACGACTGCAGGACAGTCATTACCAGCACCTTAAGGGGCTAGAACGATTCAGACAGGGACGGCAAGCTACAGCTTCTGTTTAGGTCGGTCTCTTCTACAAGGAGAACAACTACAGAAGAATAGAAAGTTGGTGTTATGACAATAGTCATAAGAGGGGGGAACTGATGGAGCGCTGATAGCACTCTATTTTGTATGAGTGCACTATACTCATGGTTTAAACGCACTCTCATGTATTCGTATTGTTTGCAGTGTTTTACGATTATTAAGAAACATTTATTTGAATCATTTGATGTTGAAAACTAGTGAACGCATTTAAGTAGAACTTTGTATGTATTACGATTCCTTCATGCATAATGTGCAGGACGATATTATTTCTATACACCGAAATTGTGGTTAGTTTAAGTTGCCTGAATTATAGGCCCAAAGTCATAAGTTTCAATTCTCCTTGCTCTTGAGAAATAAATAATTAAATGTTGTTGTGTTCGAAACTAGAATGTTCTCATCCTACTGCAGGTGAAAGAATACACATCGTTATTTTCAGAGTTAAGGAGAGACCCGGAATGTCTTTGAAGATGGCTGGGAAGCGAGAAAGGGAAGATGCCTTGCATATCTGGTCTGTCTGAAAGCCTGAAAGCCAAGGCCACTGGAAAGAAAATATCACTAATTAAATTTGTGTCATGAAAAAAAAGCTACTGCATAGAGGTGCAATGGAAAGTTTGAAGAAGAATGACGTATTGTGGGTTGAATCCCATCTTTTGTATGATGCGCAGGGCCAGCGAGACCAGACTTCTGCTAGCTTTCGGAGGAGAAGGAGCATCTTGGAGCAAGCTCCATAGCCATAAGCTAAAACGACCCATTTGACGTGAGTACTTCTTAGGAAGTCAACACGTGCTGACACCATTGGGGAATGATAGAAGAGAGACAGGAAGGGCCCTCATGTAGAGCAGTGTAGGGAAAGATTTTGATTTCTTTCAATGAGCCGAGAACTGAATATCGCATCCATTCTGTGTTGCGTTGTGATTTTGGAATTTATAATCATCTGTCTTTTGGGCCGAATTACTTATATTCGTAAACTTGACTCTCTATTAATTTTTCTGTACCTCTATACTTTGCTATTGAGATGTATTTACATCCAATTGTTTTTGGCCTTATAATAAATATTCAAACTGCACTTTGGAGTTAGTGGTCTTTTCAGGCATGACGACTTTGCTGATATCTGTCTGATTTGTTTCCTCCCCTCAACCACTTTTAGTAGGTAAATAAAAGATCGATCGCTTACGCTATACTTAGTAGGGAACATCAGGTGTGCAATTTAGCGTCATCACTTCCACGAAGTGTCATGGTTTTAAGCACCGCCCAACCAGCCAATGGCAGCCTTTAAAAAATGTCTGCAGCCAATGACTGAAGGAGGCTGTCTAAAACCCTCTATTCTTCTGTACATATTGGTAACTTGAGGTTGTTGAAACTGTCTGTAGGCAAGACCTATAAAGGCTGTCACTGACCTCTCATGAGCTATTCACAAAACCCAAACAAGCTTTCTCTTTTTCTCTCTGTCCTTTATGCAGCAGGTAGCAGGCATTGTGATCCAAAGGGTGTTATTTCACACTTGCAGTGCAACTAACAGAAATGGGGTATGTAGTCCCAGTCAGGGCCGTTGCCCAGCGTAAGCTGCAGCGGTTTCAAGAAACTGCCCAAATAGTGCATTTGATTCTTTGGATGGGGAGAAACAGAAAGGGACCAAAGATGCAGCTCACTTTATTCAGGTTTTCATCAAATTACCACCAAAAAATCAACTTATTTTCATGTACAAGCAGTTAACTTTATTCACACTTCTCTAATCTCTCTTGTCCTCGCGCTACGAGTAGTGAAATATCACACAGGCTCCCTAACCTGTTGTCTGCTTTTAATTTTAGGTGTCAAAAGGGCTACATTGGTGAAAGATGCATGTATTTGGAAATCGGCCCTGTTACTCAGCCCATGACTGAAGAATATGTGGCGCTCACCGTAGTTCTGAGCGTTCTGTTCATCACTGTTCTTGCCCTAGGCGCGTTCTTCGCGTATAAATGGTAAGTCATCTTTCTTGTTTAAGGTATTTCTGCTTGCTTCTTCTTTCACCTGACTCTCAGTCTGTGTTGTTGCATCCAGTGACTGTGATGTTATGAGGAAACACCTTTACAAGTTCTTTAGGAAAGTGACTGGCTTCATAGGAGGTCAAGGAAACGTGAAGCTCATATCTGGCAAATGTCAGACTTTCTTTATCTTGTAGCAAAGAGATAGAAATCCGGGTGTGTTTGATCTCAGTTTATATTTCCCAGGAATAGTACTACGAAGAGTGGAACTATACGCCAAAATATACAAACGCTCTTATTGATGCCAATATATGCCTTGTACATCTTCTAATTTTTAAAGACAATTCTACGCAATTACTTTATAATACAGTTATATTCCTGAATCTGTGGTAAGACTGCACACATACCCAATTCCCAAAAGCCGCCTGTTTCTGAGTATGTTTCTAGTTGATGAGATCTTTACCAGATGTAATGGAAATGTCCACAAAAAAGCATGTTCATCGATGCTGACAGGGGAGGGGAAATGCGCCTAGGAAAATGTGTGTGTCTAAGCAGATGCTAGTGTCACAGTGCACTTGTAGCTCCCTCTCATCTCTGTTTTCCAGCTCCCTTCTAAATATGCAGTTCCAGACGACCACTGTCCCCTCAACTTCTAACATTAAATATGGCAGGGACATTTGAAACGTGATTGAATCTACCAGAAAATAGAAGGGAGCAATAGGCAATGAAGTGACAGTCAGCTGATGGGCGGACACATTTGTAGTTACAGGCAAAGATTGGAAGTTTGCTGTGCTATCCGATCACGTCCTTTTGAAACTGGAAACATCTGGAGCAGAACCTGCCCATTCCCTCCTATTTGGATCTGCATTTCTTCGTTTGTGCCAGGTTATATTATCAATCAGCACTGCCATCACATGGATTGTTTTGATGTAGAACACATTTGTCAAGGTTTGGTGCTGGTATGTTTACCTATCTCTCTTCCTATGGTGTTCGCCTGTAAAAGGAATGTGTCACTACAGGGAAGTGCCCCCTCTGGTGTTCGAGATGCAGGTATTACCCTAAGTAGGGTATCCTGGATACAATAACTCTGGTATGAGAGCGGTTGGCCTCATCACAAATATTCACACACATTCATGACAGATCACTGTAGATAGCTAGGGATCTGTAATGTGCTATCACCCTGAAGAAGGCCTTTGACCTGATTTGGAATCAAAACAGGTCAAAACATGTTGGTGCATGGATGTTTGAATCATTATATTCAGTAGACATCTGTTAGACCTGGCATCTTTGGCATGGTTCCCCCTGACGTTTTGTCTTCTGACCTCCTGTTTTGTTGACTGCATTTTTGCTTGCTTTAGGATTCTGAACACTTAACCACAGCTAATCAGTGCTAAAGTGCATATGCTCTGTACTCTAAACAAGGTAACATTGGCTTATCCCCAATTGGCATATTGAATTTACTTATAAGTCCATGGTAAAGTGCACTATATGTGCCCAGTGCCTGTAAATTATATGCTATTAGTGGGCTTGCAGCACTGATTGTGCCACCCACTTCAGTAGCCATTTAAACATGTCTCAGGCCTGCCACTGAAGAGCCTGTGGGTGCAGTTTTAAACTGCCATTTCGATCTGGCAAGTTACCCTGCTTGCCAGGCCCAAACCTTACTTTTTATTGCATATGTCACCCCTGAGGTAGGCCCTAGACAGCCCTGAGAGCAGGGCACAGTGTATTTTAAAAGGTAGGACATCGATTTTTAAGTTTTACATATCCTGGAAGTGAAATACTCTTAAATTGTTTTTTTCACTACTGCATGGCCTATCTCTACCATAAGTTAACATTGGAATTGCCTTACAACATCTTTTAAGTGCAATTTCCAATTGGAAAAAGATAGACCTTTGGAGTTTGGTGTCTCTGGACTCGCAATTTAAAATCTCTACCAAGTTGGATTTTAGGTTGCCAGTCTGAAAATGCCACTTTTAAAAAGTTGGTATTTTCTTACTTAAACCTTTCTTTGCCTCTTCCTGTCTCTGAATACACTTCTGGGTTGGGTGACAGCTGGGCTTTGTGCATTACCACTAGACAGACACAAACACAGGAGGCTAAGGTGTGTATGAGGACTCATCTGGATTCTTATGGCTCTTCCTGGGGAGGAAGAGAGGGAGGGGCTGACACATGCACCTGAATATGAGAGGTCCTGTCCTTACACAAAGGGCTGATTACCCCCTGTAGTGAGTCTGGAGCCAGGGCAGGAAAGTCAGGGACCTTGTGCACTTCCAAGGGGCCTCTTTGAAGTCTCCCCCACTTCAAATGCACAACTGGGTATGAGTACTGGACCCCAACACCACCAATTCAGTACAATTCTCGGTCTGAGGACATTCTGTCAGGAAGAAGGACTGCTGTGCTGCCAGGAGAGACCACCACTCTGCTGAACTGCTTTGCTGTGTTAGTCTGCTGCCTCTTGCCTGGGAGTGAGAAGGACTGGACCTGCATCTCTAAATCCTCCAAGAACTTAAGTGACTCCAAGAACTTTCTGGCTTGCCTCCTTTTTTGAAGATCCAGGGCCATCAAGGACTTCCTTCAACTCTACTCAGCTGCTGGACTCTGCCAACTGTGAATCCTGCCCTGCCAAGAGGTGCCAATCCAGTCCTGGGCTTTGAAAGTGGGTTCTGCAGCTGTTGTTATACAAAAATCGACGCAGTGACAACTTTGTGCTGATCGCAACCAATGCAGTGCCCTTCGATGCCGACGCAGCACCGCTTCGAGGACATCCCTGCATGGTTCGATGGCGACGCAGTTCCCGCTATGTGGCTCGACGACAACACAGCGCCTGCATCGGAAGGGGTTTGACAACACCGTGGGACCCCAATGTGAGGCTGGATGACGACACAGTGATTGCATCGTATGAGGTACAACGTGCGACCCGACTGCGAAGCTCGATGACGACAGTGCCTGCATCATTAAGTGGTTCGATGATGACACAGGTCCCGATTGTGGAGCTCGACGACAACACATGTGCCCAACTGCGTAGATCGGAACCAATGCATCAAGTCTTCTACGTCGATGAATGCTCCATCCAAGATAATTTGTCGGCGGGACCTGCGTGGATTCTGTAGCTGGCCTACCCTCCATCGTGGTTGGCCTGAACTTTGGATTTTCCCCAGTCCAGCGCGATCTCAAGTAACCTCTAAGTGCTATTTGCTTTTAAGCACTATATTGCAGTTTATTCTTTAGAAATTCATGTCTCAATTTCTACTTATTGGATTTTTGTCATTTTGGTCCTGTTTTACTCATCATAATATTCTTTATTTTTCTAAACTGGTGTGGAGTCTTTTTGTGGTGTTTTCACTGTTACTGTAATTTAAATGTTGCACAAATACTTTACACATTGCCTCTTAAGTTAAGCTTGACTGCTCTGTGCTAAAGCTACCAGAAGGTGAGCACAGGTTAATTTAGGTTGTGTGTCTGACTTACCCTCACCAGGATTGTGGTATTTACTTGGATAGGATGTAAACCTCGACCAACTAGAGACCCAATTTCTAACAACATCCCACAAATATCCCTTCTAACCATACCACAGGAATCACATAATAAAGAGAAAAACACTCTGGGTATACCCATGAGGATTTGGGTGTAATATATAAAGTGGCTGTGGGACCTTATCATGTAATACACTCACAAAAACTGTCTTGGGTCCAGTCAGGCTCATTTGTAAATCTTAAGCTCAACCCTGTGTAGCTGTGGTTTTGAGCAGCAAGGCTTAGCAAAGGAACAATGTATAAAGCATTTAACAGCACCAAACAATGGAAAAAGAAATTCACACAACAAGAAAGAGACACAACAACAATTTATAGAAGTAGAGCATATTTTTATGACTTTTTAGAGACCATGTTGATCAAAATCCACCGGAGCGTTCTGGAGATACAGGTTTTAGAACTTTTAAATGCTTTTAAATGTAACCGCAAACAAGCATTAATCAACAAAAAAGTGTGTAAACTTTTGAAAAATTTGAAAGAGTTAGTTTGGCACTCCGGCCCGGCTTGGGGAACCAAATCCTAGGGAATGGAGGTCTAGGGGGCCAGAGAGGATCCTTTGAACAGTTACTTGGCCACCAGAGTGTTTTTAGGGCACGTTCTAAGCTCTACAGGATGACTGCAATAGACTATAACAGAGTGGTCCTGAGGCTGGGGATGCAGGCTAAAGATGCTCAAGGATGTTCCAGTTGAGGTACGGTCAATGGGGGTGTCTTTGTGGTTGTCCCGTGGTGGATGAAGGGCAACTAGACTCACAATGATCAAAGTCCCTCGAAGTCCTCTGCATTGCAGTAGCAGGCCAGCCAATGCTGGGTTATTGGTTTTTATTGCACCACGTTAGGGGCAGAATCTTTAGGTGGGGGCTAGTGTCCCTTGAGTGTGATGAATCCGGCCTCTGGTAGCACTCCGGGGTCCGGCAGACACAGGTTTAGACTTTGCCTATCTCGGATTTGTCCTTTTGTGCGCCATCGGCGTCTGATAGCGACAAAACTTCTGTGGTGGCTACCAACTTGTTGGTTTGGACTCTTTCAGATCTTCTGTCCCTGGAACTGGTTCCAGGGGATCAGCCACCTGATCCTTGGAGTCACTGAACTGAGATGAAGCCGGAAATCCACTTTTCCTTGGGTCAGGTGCAGCAGGCACAGTTCAAACTTCACTAGTCTAACGTGTGGCAGATGCAGTCCTTCCGACAGTAGCAGCACAGTACTTCTTCAGTCCTTTCTTGAAGTCAAGAGTGATCTGGCAAGCAGGGTGCCAGATTTGTCCCAGGAAAGTGCTCTAAGAGGACCACCCAGTCACTAGCCAATGAGCTACTGGGTCCCCTCCCGTCTAGTGATGTGTTTTCTGCAAAGTGTGGCATCTAGCTATCTCAGAGTGCACTATTCTAGCCACACTAAAAATGTCGGACCCGTCCACAGCTGCCAAGAGCCCATTCTAGAGGTGTGACTTCCTGTGGGCTACACGCACACTGGAAAACCAGTTTGGGGATGAGTTTCCCCTCCTTGTCCATGTCTCCAACTTGTCTGCAGGAACAAAAGGCATACTGTCTGGGAGTTTTATTGCAGGTGGCCTTTCAAAGGTGGCCTCACCTTTGAAGGTTGCCTTTTGGGCTAACACCCAAAGTGGACTTCCTGGGTGAGGAGGTAACACTTCACTCTGCAGCATCTGCCTTTGTTCTTTAGCCTGGGAGCTGTTTTAAAAAAAATATATATATTAAAATTGTATTTATTAATTTTCAAACAACATAACACCGACACAGTCGGCCTTCTTTTACAATAGAAAAAGAGCAAATAAAGAACGAAGGACAAGAAATAGAAAACAAGCACAGTTCTAAACGCATCAGTTGGATACACTAGTACAGAGGAAATTTGCAAAATTCAAGTATGCAGTAGCGTTTTCATCACAGCTGCGTCTCTCATTGCTCTGAGCACAAAACAGTAAACATTCCTTATAACATTGACCTAGGATTATACATGCATTATTCCCCCGACTCCTCAATGGTGAGGAGGACACTGGGTTCATCTTCCCCTGCTCCACCGGACTCCCCCGATTCTTGGCCCATCAAGTATTTCTTGAACAGTCCCCAGTAGGATTTGTGTCTGCTCTGTGTGGGGAGGAGTTTGCTATACGTGTCCGCCTGGGTATTACAGTATACCATATCCTTAAGCCACTCCTCTATGGTAGGAGTCGGGCCACGGGCCCAACGCATTGCCACCCTTCTTTTGGCCAGCAATAAACCCATTGCCACTAGCCATCGTTCTTCCTTGCCTACTCCTTTATTATAGCCCAATAATGCCAAGAACGGGTCAAGTGTGAGTGAAAGGCCAGTGATATCATTGAGTGTCTGAAAGACCTTTTCCCAAAACTGTGCAATTCTGGGGCAGTTCCAAGCTACATGTATAAAAGTGGCTTCCGTCTCTGAACAACAGTAACAGGCAGCAGAATCCCTCAGACCATATCTGTGCAGCTTAGCTGGAGGGTAGTATATCCTATTGACATATTTGAAGTGAATGAGGCGGTGCCTGCCATTCAGGGAGGTTCGCTTTGTGACCTTGCAGCAGTATCGCCAGGTGTCATCATCTATTACTCTGGCTAAATCTTTTTGCCAATCCAGCCGTGATTTAGAGAGTAGTGGCCTTCTGTTTTTTGCGTATTATTATATATTGTGGAGATCAGCTTAGATGAGGATGGGGTACGTATAGCGAAGGTTAGGGCTACCATCTCTTCTGGTTCTAGCATGCCATCACCTATCAAACTGTGCATTGCATGATTAACTCTAAGGAACTGGTATTGCTCTAGCGGCGAATGCACTTGTCCCTCTCAAGAGACATCTTCCCACTTACGCAATTCGCCATCCTGGAACAAGTCACCAACTACTTCAATACCCACTCTTTTTAAGGCCTTGGATACTTCCTTATCTGTCCCCGTTGGGAGTCAGGTGCACCATTCTATTGGGATTCTGAGTGAGTACATAGGCGCACCTGCTTGTCTGTCTAGTAAGTTTCGCCACAATTGGTCAATAGAGTTGAGGGAGTCTAATACGCTGTGTCTCCGAGGAGGCATGTTAAATATAACTTGCGGTAATGTGTTCTGGTCTGCAGCCACTTTCGCTATGTGTAGGTGTGGGAGGTCCTGCGGGCCATGCAGCCAAGCACGAACATGTGAGCTCAGTGCAACCCTGTAGTATAATTCCAAATCAGGCACGTTGAGTCCCCCCATGGAATACGGAAGTTTAAGTGTTTCCCACTTGACCGGGGGTTGCTTACCCGCCCAGGCTAGCTTTTTTTTTTTTTTTTTTTCCTCATTCGCCATTAGATAACTAGAGCTGTTGAATTTCCTCCTGTGGCCTCCCTCTCAAATAGCACCAACTGGAGAGCTCTATATCTAGATGGTAATGCTTTACACAGAGCCTCTCTACATACTTGTTCTGTATAATCCTGGGCACCCAACAGAACTAGAGAGATGAAGTAAAACAAGTGTAAAGGCTTAATCATTGGACTGATTTCCCTATTGATCAAGAGTGGCCAACCATTCCTCACATGGACCCCAAAAATCTATTCTATTATCCCTATTATTTTTATATTTTACTAATTTAACTTTATCCATCTTCATTGTATATTTAATGGAGATCACCCAGTCTAAAAAAGTTGGGGAAATATCCTTTATCCACTTTTTGCAAATTTCTCTTCTTGCAAGCAAAATCAAATATAAACATAACTTTTTTTCCCACCTGGAAAATGACTTATAATCTGAAAACAAGCCTAAAAAAACTAAAACTGTGCTTACCTGGATATTTAGGCCAAAAAGATCTTCCATGCCTTTATTAACCTCTGCCCAGAAATGCCGAAGCTTGGGGCAAGTTAAAAACATATGAACATCATCCGCATCCACCAGGAGACACTTTGGGCACTTAGGCGCTGGACCTTTCGAGAATTTTGAGAGCTTAAGGGGAGACCAATACACAAAATATGTGATTCCTTCTTAAATTTGCAGGTTGTACTGTAGTGTACAAGATGTCATGAGACACTTGCCATATATCTTCAAGATGACAGCCGGGCAAGCTCTCTCCCCACAGCTCCGTCGGTAGTTTAAACTCTCCTTCCTCCAGGTCCAGCATTAACCAGTAAAAAGTCGTTACCTCTTTCTTTTTTTCAATTTTTCTCCAAAGTACATTTTCTAGTTCATTGGACAAGCCCACTTCAGTCCCGATACTTTGATACCAACTTTTTATTTGCCAGTACTTGAATTTGGAAAGCCGGTTGTTTGTAAGTGAATTCAGCTCGTCCCAGGATAGCAGTGACCCTTCCGATATTATCTGTTCCCAATGCATAATTCCTGCCTCTATCAGAGGAGTTGACAGAGAATCTCTAGTCCACCCTGGCGATCCTGGAGCATTCCAGATAGGAGCAAGAGCACTAAAGTAGTTAATCTTCAAAGTTTTCTTAATCTTGGCCCAAGTACCAGCAAAACCGCTTAGTATTTTTAAGCGAACTTTCTTGAAAAATCTCGGGTCTCCGTATTTGTATAGAAAGCCCTGACTCCCACTCTCAACATCCATGAGCATCTCCTTAAACATCACACCCACATCCGAATCATCTGGTATGTCCATGAGGATTTTACCTGCCCTCAGTGAAAATGTCCTTGCATACAGAACTGAATCAGGTAAGCATAGCCCCCCCTTGTTCTTTTTCCTATGCAACTTCCTCCACGATATTCTAATACCTTTTGAGGCCCAGATAAAGGTATTTAATTTCGACTGGAGAGTCCTCAAACTTTTTTCATTGAATACCAATGGAATATTCTGTAATATAAAACTTAACTTGGGCAACAGCATCATTTTTATTAAATTCACTCTACCAATCAGAGTCAGAGGTAAGTAGATCCAACCCAATAAAGAGTTATGTATTTCTTTCGTGATCTTTTGGAGGTTTGTTTCTGCGATCTTATCTATATTTTGGGTAATCAGTATTCCCAAATACCTAATCACCTTTTTTGTTGGATAAGCACAGGTGCCCACATTCCATGCCATACATTCAGTTTTTGTAGCATTTATTTCATATCCCGAAACACTCCCAAACTTCTTTGCTTCTTCATATATTAACGGGATTGAGACATTCAAGTCCGATGTATAAACCATTAAATCATCGGCGTATAATGGGATGTATGATGTAACAACGCGATCATTTAGATCGCGGTACATCACATCGCTGTTTTTACAACGCAAGTCGTTACCACGACTTGCGCTGTAGGGCGCTGGATTTAGGAATAGTATGATTTACTATTCCAACTCCAGCCTACGTACAGTAGGGAAGGTGTTGGAATAGTAAATCACACTATTCCTTAGTCTAGAGCGCCCTCCAGTGGAAGTTGTGGTAACGACTTGCGTTGTAAAAACAGCGATCTAAATGTACTGCAGTGTTTTGACCGCGTTGTTAAGGTCGTTTCCCCGTATAACGCCACCTTCTTTTCCCAATCCTTAAATTTAAAAGATTGTATACCTGAATGTTGTCTGATTTTTTCAGCCAGAGGCTCGATATATAAATTAAAAAGCATCGGGGATAAAGGGCATTCCTGCCTAGTGCCTCTCTGGATTTTAACAGGAGCAGATAGATTACCATTTACTAAAATTCTCGCTATGGGGGCTTGATATATCAGAGAGACTGACCTACAAAAGTTATTTCCTAAATTATATTCTTTTAGTATGTGTTTCTTTTAAGTAGGCCCAGTTTACTCTATCGAAAGCCTTCGTAGCATCTATCGTTATTATAGCTAGCGGGATTTTGTATACGGTTGCTATATCAATCGCCCCAATCAAATTATAAGTGAGCTCCCCTATTCCTCTCCCTCTAACAAATCCCTTTTGGTCCCTATGGAGAAGGCACTCTGATACCCCATTCAACCTCTCTGCCAATATTTTTGCAAAGATCTTATAATCAATATTGAGCAGAGAGATGGGCCGATATGAATCACAAGATCTTGGTGATTTGGAGGGTTTAAGGATTAGCGAAACCGTTGCTTCATTCCACCAGGGTGGGATATCTCCTCCCTCTTCAAAGATATGGGCGAATAATGTCATCGAAACCGGGGCAAGAACATCCCTTAGAACTTTGTACAGTTCCGCAGGTAACCCATCCGGGCCTGCAGCTTTCCCAGATTTGCCCAAATCAATGGCTTTCCCAATCTCAGTTCTAGAGATCGGCATATCCATATTGTGAGATTTATCATCGGTGATCTTTTTAATAGGAGTCTGACCCAGCCACTTTCTTATTTCACCTTCTTGAACATTTAAATCTTCATGATAGACTTCCTCAAAGTATGACTGAAAGGCCTTTTCGATTTCATCTGGGGACTTAAGTATACCCCCGGGACAGCAGAATTAAGCTCATTAATGGTACCTCTGGCCAGGTCTTGCTTAGTCTTCCATGCCAGAAGCTTCCACAGCTCTCCCCATACTCAAAGTGAGCTAGTTTACTGGCTTGCCATTTCTTTTTCAGCCTTGAATCAAGAACAGCTGCCATATCTGATTTAAGAGATTCTAACCTTGCTGTCATGTTCGTATCTGAGGGGTTACTCTGATGTGTAATGATGTGATTCTCTATTACTTGTATTTCTTTTTCTATTCCCTCAACTTCAGCTTTATACTTTTTATGTCTGGCAAGCTGTAGAAAGGTTAATAAACCCCTTAAAAAGCCTTGTAGGCATCCCAAACCATATGTATCGGGGCAGTACCTAGATTAATTTGAAAGAAGGCCTCTCTTTCTGATGTTAACTTCTCAATTATTTCTTCTTCCAAAAGGATGGCACGTTCTACAGTCCATCTCCTGGAAATCGGTCTAATTGGTACCATAAGAGTTAATGACACTGCTGAATGATCAGAAACATGTTCCCCTACTTGGTTGACATCCTGAACCCATTTCTTTAAAACTGTACTGAAGAGAAAGTAGTCTATTCTAGATTTATGATTTTCGAAGTGGATCCCTCCCACCCTACAAAACCTAAACACGCCACTATGGCGAAACAACCAAAACTAACATTAATATCTGGTGTAATACACTCGGGTGCAGATGTTGCCAGCAATCTAGTTTGATTACCACTAGTCCTGCCCTTAACTAAAATACCATTTTAAGCTTCCCCAAATGTTTAAACATGCACCTCCACCCTCAGCCATCACATTAAATCACTCCCCATTACCATATCTTCCCATGCATCTGTATTTCCACTGCACCATCATATAAGGCAGTGTAGCTAGTGGAGAAGCCAGCTAGTGCTCCTTTTTAGTGTCCGGACCTGAAGACTCAGTCGTGAGCCGCAGCTTTAGGCAGCTGCGAAAGCGAGTCACGTCCACCAGTCTTGAGGAGTCGAAGTCAGTGGAGGGGATGGAAGAGGACCAGGTCACAGCCTCCATGTTTGATCTTAAGCGTTTTCAGTGTCTGAATTCTCCAACTTAGATTAAACGTACCACATCCTGCCCATAACATCCCCCCCTTTCTTGAGTGGAGATCTATATGCAACACATATCCTGTCTCTTCTAGTGCAGCTTGCAGCATGTCTCATTGTTCCTCTGGGTCAGGAGAGGCACCCTCTCGCCCTCCCCGAGACCCCGGGGATCCCCCACGGTGGCTTTCACTGTCTCGTTTTTTCAAAAATTGCAGGGCTTGCTTGGGTTCAGCAAAGACGTGTGCCTCACCATCTGCACGTATCCTCAGTTTTGCCGGGTAGACCATGTTGTACTCTAGGATAAGTTCCCTAAGTCGACGCTTCACAAGTAGGAACTGGCGGCGCGCCTCCAGCACCTGCTGGGTAAAGTCTGGGTAGATGGATACTTCCATGCCCTCATACCTCAAAGTCTGCAGTTCTCTGGCTTTCCGAAGGGCCGCATCTCTATCTCTATAATTGAGTACCCTCGCAATGATGGGGGGCGGGGGAGCACCTGGGATCGGTCTAGGGGCCAGCGATCGTTGCGCCCGCTCTATGATGAAAATGTCCGAGAATATATCTCCGCCCAGTAGAGATACTAACAGCTTCTTCATGTACAGTTCCATATTCTGGATATTGGTGGACTCCGAAATGCCAACTATGCGTACATTATTTCTCCGAGAGCGCGCCTCCAAGTCCTCAGCCTTAGCATGCATATTGAGCAGTAGTTTCTCCATTTTCATGGTTGATAGCTAGTTGGAATTCAAAGCATCTTCCGCATCCGATACCCTTTTCTCCACAGTGTCTAGCCTTTACATATGTTTATCTAAGCGCTCAGATATCCTATCCATCCGAAAGGTGAGTGCGTCTATCTTCCCATCTATCTTGGTCAGGCTTCGCTGCATGGCTGAAAGTATTTGCTTTAGATCCGTATCCGCAGCTGAGTCACCTACTTCGGAACCCGATTCCGAAGCGTTTTTTTCTGTGTCTCTCTGCCTTGAAGTTTTTTGTGGATCAAATTGTAACTTGGATTGGGACTTTTCTGTTTTCCCCATGTTGAGGATGTGCAAGGCTGTGGGTTCGTAGGGAGGGTGGGTTACCTCCTCCTCAGCAAGTCTCCACTAGGACTGCCACTAAGTTACAAGCAACGACTCCCCCACACGTCGGCATCCAGACCTCTGTCTAGCCCGATCCGCAAGGCCCCACGTCAGAGCAGCAGGTGAAGGGATGCGGCAGCCGATCTCTCTTCCCCCTCCCCCATCGGCAGGGGGACAGACAACTCTTCACCATGCAGGTTTCGGACTTATCATTTCACATGTGTGCCGTCTCCACAAGTTGAATCTACAGTGGGCCTGGAGCTAAAAAGGGAACAATAGGCTATCTGTAGCTGGCAGTTCTCTGAAGGGGCCCTCCTGGTCCTTCTATCATCTCATTGTGTGGGCAGCGCACTGCTCTTCAGGCTTCCTCTCCCTCCTCCAGTCACCCCTGGCAGGTAATGGCCCTCACTGCTCCTGGTCGGCCCACAGCAAGGCATGCAGTACCATTTGAGGCCTTCCAGTGATTTCAAAGCTGCGCAATCTCACTATGATCAGGGGGAGGGTGACACAAGCTGCCGGGAGGGCTGCGGGGGCATCAGGCTATGGGAAGGCTCGCCACCTGCCTCCTCCCTTCCGCAGCGACCCCCCTACCTGAGGTGTACGTATGGTCAGCGTATCACCCAGCTGTGGCACTCCCAACTCTGCGCAGCAGCGGCTCTTCAGACCCCCGTGGCCTCCGCCGCCTCGTGGCAGGGTGGGTATCTCGCCGCAAATCCTTTGATGCATGCCAAATTTCAGGGAGGGGCAACCTGCGGCTCCAGATATCACCCCGTCGGGGCTGTCTCAAAATGCGAACGCGGCCCATGTCGTTCCGGAAAAGCTTCCACCTTCCGGCTGACAAGTCAGAGGCTCGATCCACCGGGGCGCATCCGTTACCGCTCGGAAGCCTCCTGACACACCAGAGGCACTCTCTCCAGGGGTCCGCCTGCCCACGGGTTCTCCTGGGCTGGTCGTGGAACAATGGGGTAATTCACTGCTCCAAGTAAAGGCTCCTGCGGGCCCGCTCCAACACGCAAGCACGTCACAGGACGTTCACTGCCAGTCGTTTCCCTCTAGGCCTGTAGCAGGGTCCGCACTGTTGGCTCTCCCACCCTTGCTTTTCGGCCAGAATTCCGGCAGCGTTCGTCTCCGTCTGTTATCTGCACTCCCACGCTGGGGGCGAAACAAGGATTTAACTCTAGGGGAAGCAGGATTATGAAGGATATTTTAGTGGGTTTACGGAGCTAATCTAAGCCGCGGCCATCTATGAGCCAGGCAAGCTCTGCCCCCCCAGCCTGGGAGCTGTTCACATATCTCCCCAGGCAGGCAGAAATTTGTCTGTGAGCTAAGGCCTTTATAAGACCACTGGACTAGCTGGACACAGAGTGAAAACTTTCTAAAAGTTGCTTAACTTTAAAAGTGAGATAAACCTCGACTTGGGCATCAAGTCGGATTTAATGCCATGATTAATTTGAAACCTTACAGTACACAGTTAGGTAATCCCATTCCGAGGTTCGCCGGGTTGGGATGCCAGCCAGTAACCCTGTGTTGGCCAATGGGGCTACTCATGTTTCCCCAGCAAAAAGACAATTTCAAAGTGTTGCTGTTAAGACATATAAAATATATATGTCTTACTTAATAACATACAGCTCCCTGCCGTAGGATTTCCTAGACCTTCCGTAGGGAAGTCATATATATGTTAAGGGGATGATGCCTTTGCCATTGGCTTTAATGGCAAAGTCGAACTGGCAGTGTACACACTTCTCTTCCAGTCTGCAGTGGCAGGCTGGGAGCCATTTTATCCTTTGTCACACTTAGGGTGGCACAACCAGTGAGGCAGCCCTGTGTGGACACGCTGCCTTACATGCCTTGTGTACCATATTCTAGTTACTTATAAGTAAGTGAGTACTTGCCAATTGGGTAGAGGCAATTGGACCTGCTGTTGTTAAGGGTTAAGAACACTGGCACTGAGTTCTGGTTAGCAGGCCTCAGTGCACTCTCAGAATCGGAAAACCAGCAACATCAGTCCAACAATGTGGGGGTAAACATGCAAAAAGAGGCATTTCCTTACAATACCCATAAGGCATTTTTAAACAACTGCATCCTAGCTCTTACCTAGAAAAAAAAACATTATCCTGAACTCCCACATTTGGGTGAGTCCCTCAAGGTTGTATTAACTTTCCTTGAGGGAAGGGACACCTATGATGAAGCATGCCACAGTAATGTAGGTGAGGTGTCCCTTTCCATCACCCCATCCATAAGGTTGTACAACAGCTGCACTTAAATGAACTGCCTAAATGACTGCAGCATTTCTCTTCACTGCATCTTCTCAGTCTTTCCTCTGTTCATACCTGCCTAGCTGTTGCACATGGTAGTGTAACAAAGGCAGACCAGAAGCTCTAGCTGAACAGCTCCTTACAGTGGTAGTGATTGAGACCTTAGGCTTCAAGAGGGAGGTAAAAGAAGTACTGTCGTGACATCTAGAATTTCAGTTTCAAGGTCCTGTCATCACCACTAGCCAAAAATGTCCTCATGTACTGTCAATGAAGATTGTTTCATCAAAGATAAGCTGTCCCTTAAGACGTTTGTAAGTACGAATAGCGTTACTATAGACACACAACATACCAGGATGGGATAGCTGCTGAACGTGGAATGTGGTTATGTTGCACAGGCAGCTGGTATTTAAGCTTGCAAAAGAAGAACTTTAACCTGGTATGTGTGGTACAAAAGCTGAAGAACTAAGCCAAATAGCATACAACAAATGCTGCTATACAAGATTCCGTTGCCGTATATGATTAGCGCATCAGCAAACAAACAGAATACAAGGCCCACAAAAATACATTGTAAAATAGGCTTCATTTAATTAAGGAAAAGTCAAAATAGCAGAAATACTGTAAGACATGCAACTAGTTTTGGATTTTGTTGGCTCCTTCTAAAGAATAAGAAGTTCGTTTGTTCTCTGACTACTGTAATATAAAACAGGTTTGATTGTATATTAAAAAAGAAGTACTGTATAGCAGCTCTTTCCTAAGACCTAAATTGTCCTCTTATGAGACCACGCTATTCTTCTTGGTTCATTTGTGATCTCACGACTAATCATACTCCATACTACTGATTACACTTGACATTCAGTTATGGAAGTTTCTAGCTATTATAGAACTTCTGATGTCCTGCCTCGGTGATCACAAAGGCTACTGAAGGCAGGCAGTTTTCCCCCTGCCTTGAGATTTTCCAGGTATGCAGAGAAAATCCCCAAGTTGTAGAGTTTAGGTGTTGTGGGGTGATAGGCATGGCTACATTTGAAATAAACAAAATAACCCGCCAGCAGAAAAAGTCTCACTTTGCTTCTTTGGATCACTTTAAAAGCAACAGGAGCCAGGTGAGCTGCTGATGTAAAGGTTATTTAAACAGCAACAAATATTGCTCTGGTGGGCAGTTTCTCCTTATTAGGTCTTGCCTATAGACAGCTTCCAATACAGACTTAGGGGGTCATTACAATAGCGGTCAGAGGAGCGTCCGACTGCCATCGTATTGGGATTGGGACCGCCCGACAAGTAGTCGGCGGTCCCATCCTTCAAATTTTGATGCAACCGCCATGTAGGCAGTCGGAAACATCCTTTTTTCATTTGCGGCTTGGTGCCTGGCACACGGTGCATGGATGTTTGGGTGAACACCACGTGTGCCTCCTGGGCCCCATAGTGAAGGCCCATTGGAGATGGGGGCCCTGCTAGGTGCCCCTAAAGTCCTTTTGCGCCTGCCTTTAAATGGCGGTGGGACCACCATGTAAAGGCTGAGGGAAAGGGACATCCTAATTCCTATTGTCGGAGCCTCCGCAGGCACCGCCTCCATTGTAGGGATTAGGCTACGACCACCACCCTGACGGCTCCTTGAGCCTGTCAGAGATGGTGGTCTTTCCCAAAATTTAAACTGAATTGAAATTGAATTGAATTGTGGTCTTTCCCTGGCCCAAATCGCTCCGACCGCCGGGATTTGAATCCGGAAGTTGGACAGATACACTGGACATCGTAATCAGGCTCTTAGTGTAAGCTTTAGATCTGCTCCTTGTTCAGGATTTGATGGCCTTCAAGTTTACCTCAGTTCTCTGCTCCTAATGCAATGGCTTTCAAATATGCGATGTTACATCGCATGCGCTACAACGCATATGATTACAACGCGGTCGTTACAACGATCGCGTTGTTACAACGCAAACCATTACATCGCAAGTTGTTTCTACGACTTGCTGTAGGGGGCGCGCTGGACTTGGGAATAGTATCATTTACTATTCCAACTCCAGCGTGTGCAACAGTAGGGAAGGTGTTGGAATAGTATATTATACTATTCCTTAGTTTAGCGCGCCCCTTACAGCAAGTCGTAGAAACGACTTGCGATGTAATGGCTTGCGTTGTAACAACGCGGTCGTTGTAACGACCGCGTTGTAATCGCATGCGTTGTAGCACATGCGATGTAAACGCTGTTTCCCATGGCTTTCCTGCCTGTTGTTGTGCTTGGCCCAACCAAGGAGTATTTCGGTCTCACCATGTTGTGATTGTATGGGTTTTATCTTTCCACTACTGACATCAGCACCTTGCATTACAGTGTAAGAGAGGCAGTTTGCTTTCCATCCTTGCACTCTCTCTTCCCCTCCTGCCCACCCCTGCATCTTTTATTTGAAAATTAACAAATAAGCTCTCCCTCAGCACCCACCTGACCTCACCCTGCTCTGCCTGCCACTGATAGAGTGGTGGGCAACCATCATGGAAGGCTTTCTCATAAGCTTTATGAAAAACTACTCCACAATGTCAGCCATATGCGCAGGCATGGGCAGCCATCTTGGAATAGCTTTTCATAAACTTTTAAAAAGGCATTCCAAGATGGCTGCCATGTATGCACACATACAAAAGTCATCTTAGAATGCTTTTCATTTTTCCAAAATGAACCCTACGGTAAAAGTACATTAAATTACTGCCCACTTACACTATAAATTAAATTTCTTCACTGAAAAAGTTGAATTTTATTGTCAATAGAGGAGAAAGAACATTTTGGAAAATGATGGTGGTTTCATAAACAAATCTGTAATGCAGTGGAAACTTTTCACCCATGGAGGAACTTATATTGCCTTTAAGCTGCATAATAGCCCTGCAGCAATATTGACTTTTTGCTTGCACAATAATATCTCATTTGGACTCTGTGGATTAAACATTTGAAGTTAGCAGTAACTATTTATCCTTCTGTCCCAACTGTCTAACCATAACGAGAGGTTTTTTACTCATAGATTTGAAGACAACTGTCCTTTAGGAGATAGTTGAAGTTTGATTACAAAGGTCCCAAACGATTTCTCAGTGTAGTCTTAAAACCGTAATACCAGGCCACACTAGCTGGAACAAGTCATAATAGGCATTATTTATTGTGAGCTGCTTGTCTGTCTCCACTGTGAATCTGGACTGATGGGCTCAGACTGGAGGTCCACTCTTCAGTAAATGAACTGAGCCCAGAATTGCTGTGGGCCATATTTAGATCTCGGGGAATGGAATACTCTGTCACAAACGTGATAGATATCCTGTCCGCCGTATTAAGATCTCCATAGGATATAATGGGATCACAATATAGCGGACAGGATCTCCGTTATTATGATCTCCATAGGATACAATGGGATCACAATATAGCGGACAGGATCTCCGTTATTATGATCTCCATAGGATACAATGGGATAGTAATAAGGCGGACGGGACCTCCGTCACGTTTGTGATGGAGTATTCCCCTCCGCCAAGATCTAAATTAGGCCCTGTGTCACAAACAACATCCAAACTCCAGTGTTAAGAATTGTCTATTTCACATACCGTGCTTTTTGTCCTGAAAAGGGAAGAATTATTTTTCTCATTACACCTTTTAATTTATTGCCTCTTTTAATTGTAGGTACAGGAGCAAGCAGCGCAAGAAGCAGCACCAGCCTAAGAAGGAATACAAGGAAGTCACTACGTGCAGTGTATAGACTGGATGTTTACACCAAAGGAGTGTGTAGTACGACACTTCAGTAACACCCCCATTCCCTTTGGTGAAATGATGCAAATGATGCAGTGTGAAGTGCCTGTAAGAGGAACAGAAACTCCATACTTTACCTCCAGAGAACCTATGCTCACCTTGAAACAGTACCTTCAACATGGACGCCAGAAAACCCAAAAAATATTTGCAGCTGAAAAGTAAATCACAAACGAGGCCCGTCGGTTAACCAGCCCTGCTGGATTTATCAATTCTTCGGGGAAGTGCCAACTACCCTTGCCGTAAAGCTGTAAAGAAAAAACTGTTTTTATTCTTCCTAATAGGCTGTGTGTGGTACGTCGAAAGTATGACTGAAATAACGGTATACTCAGGGGTTGCATTTAAACTTTGCTCCTTGTTGGAACTGCACCAACATCCATGATTTGCCCATCTGTTCATTGTTGCTGTTTCTCGTCCACATTGGCTTACTGAAGATGCAAAGCTCGCGTACCATTGAGAGGCCATTACATGCTAACAACATTTAAACCCACACGTGTCATGGAGACAAGAAGAGACATGCAGATGGACCTCAATAGGATTCTGGGAAGGGCAGGTTCACAAGCCACTGTCAGCTGCTGATAATGTCACTCCTCTGCTAAGCTCCCAAGCTCCCACTACCAGTACTGGGATTCAGGAAGACAGAGGAAGAAAGTACACATGGTTCAGGTCTCAAAGCCTCGTCAATCTCTCTTTATCACTCCTTTCCCCTACCCTAGTCTATCATTAGCGAATAAGAAACTGAATGGGGCAACGAGTGGAGCACTGGTTCACACCTGTGATGTTATCAGTGCTCAGCTGGCATGTGAGGTCAATTCCAGTACACTTGGCTTTTTTGATAAATTAACATCGTTTGCAGTCTCAAAACTACCATCCTATTTTCTCGAACATCTTTAATTACATATGTTATTTATTGTCTTGAAATCAAGGCAGACTATTCGCTTTCCATCTCATGCCAATTATTTTGGATATGTGGTCCCTCATGTACCTACTCTACAGGTCTGAACATGCGACTGTTTTTCATGTCTAGTTATGATCTGTTTACAGTTAGAAAAGTTTGTTGTAAGTACTCATTCGATCAATACAAAACCAGAACATGACATTTCAAGGATGGTTACAATGTGCCATTGACTTTTGGTTATGGATTTAGATATGTGTCAAAATAGTTTCTTACAGCATAGACAGCCGGCACAGATCTGTCAGCAGCAGAAACAGCTTCCCCAGTCCTGACAGGGGATTGACACCGGAAGCTTGCAGCCCCAATAGCTGTAATTGCCCTCCCTCCTACCGCTGAAAGCTGTTCTCCCCAAAGCTCTTCACATAGCGCATGGCCAATGTGTTGGCTTTGTACTTTAAGGAAGACACTAAGGGGCTTATTTACAAGCCCATTGCTCCACCGGTGCTTCCCTTTTTTTGACGCACCAGCTGCGCAATGGGCTTGCCCATATTTACAAGGCCACGTAAAGTCACCCTTCGTGACTTTTCATGGCCTTGTAACTATGGGCACCTTTCACGCATTACTCTGCGTGAAAAGGGTGTTCGATGGGTGTTGCTGTGGGCGTTCCCACGCAGCATCCATGGAACTTGACGCATTCCCAGATTTACAACATTTTGTAAACCTGGGAATGTATCCGAATCCTATGCCTTCCCAGGGGAAGTGTGGGAATTGTGCAACGAGGATAAATACTTTTATTTCTCCTTGTTTTTTCCTCTTTCTATGCGTGCTGCATTCTGCAGCACGCATAGAAAGAGGAAAATGCCAATAATTATTGTTTTGGGCAAGAAGGTGTCCCTTCCTGCACAAAAATGATCATCCCCGCAGCACAGGCACCCTTGCAAAATGACGCAAGGGTGCTTGCACTGGAGCATAGCAGCCAATTGTGCGCCAGCGCAGGGGAAATCACAGGGATGCGTCGTATTGTTGTTAATACGAGCTATCGCTGTGCTTTGAAAATGACGCAGCACGGCACAGCTAAATGGCTTGCGGCAACGCGTTGCTCCATTTTCTTGTTCGATGAGGCCCTAAGAGTTCTGAGGTTACAACACAAAAGCTAAGACTCTGGGGCATTATAGCTAAAAGGTTTTGGTCTCAAAGCCTCACATGGCAGATCTGGGTTTCTTCAACTCAGGACTGCTAATTCAAAAGCAATCATCTTTAGAAATGGACTACTCTGTTTCCCCTTAGTTAGTAAACTTTATGTAAATGTGTATTTTTTAATTTTGTTTTAAAGAAGTTTATATTTTAAACCTAAAATATTAAGTCCATCAAATTATTATCTTTTAAAGTGAAATATGTCAAGTGTTTTTATATGGGGTATTTATGTTGCATGTGGTTGTACTTTTATTGTGTTAGTTACTCTAAAATAGCTAGCACTGAATTTGCTTGATAATATAATAACATGCCTAGTTTTACATTAGTTATTGTCATTTTTAATCTCAGCACCTGTGTCAATCAATTTAAAATTTAATAGAATTAAGCTGTTACCATGGTTGGTATGTGCCTATATGAAAACAGGAAAATTATTATTTTTATTTTTATCTTTTGATAAATGTATAAAATAACATTATGTAATTTTGGACACATGGCTGATGTCACCAGCATATAACATGTCGGTTCAAAGTAGTGTTGCTATTAATTAATTCAAACATGTCTGCCTCCTTTGCCTGATCGTGCACCCAAACGTCTGGTCTTCGTTAGTAGGCACAACCTTCAAAAGCGCTTGAGTACAAGTTGCATATGATTCAAAATCTTGAAAGAATTGCTGCACAGTTCATTAAGGAAGAATATCTACCCCCATAACACGAGAGGAAACTGTAAAACCTCTACTTAAAACAATAGAGGGTCATCACCCTTGTCTTAATCAGCTGTATAGATTAGAGTAGTAACTGCTTAGAATCTGGATCTAGATCTCATCGTCTTGGAACAATGTACATAAAATAAATTTAATTTCTCAGTGGAGATAAACTGAGCACTAAGAAAAGTGTGTTTTGGACAATTGCATTAATATAACTGGAACTAAGAATGTATTGTTTCCAGTTCTAGGTATCTTTGGTGCAAAATATATTGTCATCAGAGAAAACATTTAGGGGGATATTCTCAAGGACCGGCGATACCTATCGCAAACGCCAGTTAGCGGCAGTTTTTTTATCGCCGCCTAACCCTGAAAACTATCGCCATGTTAGCGGTGTATTAACAAGCCGTTGCTACATGGCCATAGTATCAGGGAAGGGCGGTGAAAACTGCTGCTAACATCAGCGCGATGGCGATAGGAAATCCGGCGTTAGCGGGCAAAAACTACCGATAGGCCCATTAGCGGCAAAAAAACTCACGTTAGTCAGCCCAATGTGAGTTTTTCTTGCCTCTAATGCAAAAAATAGCCTATCAGTCAACATCCAATAGAAAATAAGCATAAAAACCAAAAAGATGCAGAATGGAGCAGCCAGGGCCAAGTGCAGCACACATCAACAACCCCTGCAAGCCACCCAACATCCAGGATGAGAGCCAGGATGCCTCGCTGGACTTGCGTCTGGAGCCTGGATGCCTCCCTGGACCTGCGTCTGGAGCCTGGATGCCTCGCTGGACCTGCGTCTGGAGCCTGCATGCCTCGCTGGACCTGCGTCTGGAGCCTGGAGTGGGATGCGGAGGAGGTGTGGAGTCGATGAGCCGTGGCGGTAGACATTGAGGCGCGACGACCGCCCGTACCTGGTGGTGAAGACTGGCAGGTCGCATGGAGACAGGTTGCTGACCTGTGTGAGAAGACCGCCTTGCGCACCTAGGAGCTGTTAATAGTAGAGGCGCTCCTGCGCACCAATGTAGGGAGGTCTGCATCGCGTACTATGAGCCACCACTATACCGGGGTGCACGGAGGGGATTACCAATGGTGGGTGCCGCCTCACTGCATCACAGGCCGGATGATGTTGGGCTGGCCGGACGCTGTGTAGGGTGAGGCCCCTGAGCTGCACCGAACTTGTGTGGCAGGAGCGCTGCAACTTCACGCCTAAGGGGGCCCTGCTGCATCAACTGCATCAGGAGGTTCACCAGCAGACTTGGCGGCGACTGCTGTACCCAGGCTTGTGAAATCACACCTGGCTGAGGCTCCTGCTGGCTGAGTCACAGATTTGGAGAAAGTGCAGCGGATTGCGCCATGGTGTCAATGTCCAGGTAAGGAGAAGGTGGGACGCCTGGGGGTCGAGTCGCCCAGGCCTAGCACACGTAGATGATGCACCCCCAGTGGCGGCTCATCCACTATGGCGGAAGAGCGTTGCCCCACTGCTTTCAAGAAGTGCAGAAGAGGAACAATCATCACATGATGATAACTTACTGATGTAACCGTGCTATGTTTCCTTTACGGGTGGGATTGTGGGTAGGACTGCTCCAAGCACGGGGAAAGGCGTGGGTGGATTGGCATGCCCACTCAAGTGCGCAATGACTGTTTGTTCTGCCCACTCAGGCCGCCCAAAGCAGTCATGCGCACTTCCCTGTTCGTAATGCAGTCTGCATTACAGAGGACATGCCCACCCCTCCAGCCCCTGGCTGCATGCCTTGTCCCGTTGCCAATTACCAATCCCACTGCCGCATCGCAACATTGTGATTGGCTCAGGGGAGGGAGCCTGGCTGCCTACTTCCTGTTCCTGGAAGCAGACGCAGGAGAGCAGGAGCAACGAAGACATGGGACCCGGCTTCGAGGTAAGACTTCCCTTATTAAAATATTTACAACACCCGCTCACACACACCCCCCGCGTCCACGCCCCATCCAGTGTTCTTTGCGGCGTTTACCACCTCCCAGCTGTCCAGCCCCCCGCACTTCTCAATGGCGTCTGCTGTGCCCCCATGCGCAGCAGGCGTACCACTCGTGTGCCAAAGGTACATACGTAGTTACGACGCATGCCATTACATGGCATTCCATTCCAATGCATACTAATACTAGGCATATTGCAACAGTAGGGAAGGTGTTGCATAGCGGAGACGTAAAAATTACTATTCCCACTTCAGTGAGTGTACCCAAAAACTAACCTTTGTACCCCAAACCAAACCGTGAACCCTAAAATTCCTTTTTGAGTCCCCAAAACACACCCCAATATTCATATTTTACCCCAAAACACACCCTAATATTCATATTTTACCCCAAAACACACCCCAATTTCATGATCAGAAAACCGAAACCCATACCCACCCGAAAAACTATTAATTACTCCATTACTGTCCTCACAATGCGTTGTAATCAAATGCGATGTAAAGGCACCTGCGTTGTCAGAGTGGCGTTGTTAATGATGTACTGCCTGCGTTGTAATGGTCGTCTCCCGTGCCAAAGGCAACCCATAGGCTACGCCGTTTGCGTCCGTCTGCCCCTGGACCGCGCTCAGCACCAAGGAGCCTTCCTCTTGGACACTCCACTGCTACGACGCCAGCACCCTCCTCGCCATCAACCCTGGATGCCAGCTCGCCTGCCAGGACCAACCTCTGCTCCGGACCGGACGTCGCCATCGCCATCACTGACGGCTGCAGTATCACCTGCAAGGAGCACCCCGACCGTCAAGGAGGAGGCATTGCCATCACCTACAGAAGCACACTCCGACTGCCCACGCACTCTAATGACCCAAGGGTGACCATGGACCACCTAAACTTCCAGATCCGGACCAAGCCCAAGTACATCCTCTGCAGCACCCACATGTGCATTCTCCAATACCATTGTAGACCTCATTGCAACCCAGGGTCTCCCATCCACCGACGACAACCTACTCTGTGAACTCAAGTTCCACCTGGTCAATCCCAGTGACCAGAACACTACCCCCTCCTGGGGAAGGTCCCCTACATCAGACGCAAGCAGCAAGTCACCTCAACAAGCCCCATAGCAGGACACACGGTTGAGCACGTCACCTCCGCCAGCGGGAACTTCAACTACAGCCACAACACCGGACTATCCTGGACCGACCATCATTGGTAACATCACGTCTTCACCTTGCACACCGGAAGCCACCGCCATCATCGCACCCCCTCGCAGCTGGATCAAGGCCACCAAAGAACGTCTCGTCAACTCCCTCCGCACCGACACTCCACCAATATTTCCAAACGATGACACCACAGCGCGCAACCACCACCGATGGTTCTCCAACAGCGCCGACATTCGGGCACCCCTCAGGAACGGCACTGCTTCAGTGCCTTCCGCCTGCCTGATGGCAGGCGTGAGGGTGACGCAGTGCCACAGGGATAGGCTGGCCCCATGCATTGCTGGAGTTGCGTCATGGTTGTGACACGACTGCAGCAATGCGTGACTTTAGCGCAGACAGATACGTCAGGATTCCTGACATCTGTCATTACTTGCGTCATGGAGCGCTGTCCAGTGAATACAGCACATCCATGCTGTCGCAAGTAGGGCATAGTGAGAAGTGTTGCAACGCTGTCTTGTCATAGCGCTGCAACACTTTTCATGACTGGGGCCCAGGAATGAGCACTATCTTATTGATGGTGCGCATTCCTGCACTGTAGCTTTGTCGCAGGGCAGCGCTGCAACTTTGCTTGCAGCACTGTCCAGCACCAAAACCTGCTGAGATGAGGCCCCAAGTGTTATCCCCATTTTTAAGACCAGCTATTTTCTGGTCTTAAGTAACTGGCTCTAACTGCAGTTAGAGACAGTTTTTTTGGTCATCAGAACTTCAAGGATCCCCGTGTGAATATGGAGTAGTGGGGTTTGCGGCCGTTTTTGCACGGGAACGCCTCTCCTGCATATAATTATCGCTAACAGAAGTAGCGATCTTTAAAACGGACGTTTTCGCCTTAAAACTGTCGCTAACGGCTGTTAGTGACAGCTTGGTAATAGAGCGATAAAATTATCGCCGCATTAGCAGCAGAAAAGTGCCGCTAACGCGGCGATAACTCCTTGTGAATATACCCCATTTAGGGCCTTATTCACAAAGGTAGACTTACACTTTCGTGTAAATTTACGATTGTTTGCTATTCACAAAGGGATTTACGAATAGTATGTTTACGAGAGCGGAGTCTCTGCTCATAAAAAGATAGGTCTTTTAATGTGCTCACAAAAAAAATTGATCTTTTTATGTGCGGAGACTCTGAACTAGTAAAGTGAATCGCTTTGTGAATAGCAAACAATCGTAAACGTATACGAAAGTATAAGTTTACCTTTGTGAATCAGATCCTTAGTTTTCTGACTATTAGAGGAGGTGTAGGTCTAGTACAGAATAAAAGTCACAATTCTTATCATGAACAGATCAGACAATGCAAGAGAGTAGCTTTGGCTTACCAGGCACTGTCTCTTTTTTGTCCTCTTTCCCTTTGCCCTGGATTTTCTTTTCTTCCCTGGCTAGCCGTAGGGGTTGGATCGAAGATCAGCCTGCATTGGTACTCTTGTCATCCTGTCTCTGAGGACGAGACTTTCATCATGACAGACTCTTGGTTGACTTGTGCAGTGATGAAATATAAAGCAAGTTTCCACAGGGAGCATGGTGGAGCGGATCTGAAACTGCGACAAGTAACCTGGAACTTTAACCCGAGCTTACTGAAGGAAAGTTTAAAGTTAGGCACCTGCTTTCTGGAGTCTTGGATATGTTCATGGGAACATACAGGTTGTCATGGACACTCAAATTGCTACCTCGGACAGCTGGCTTATGTCTAAGACACCTCTAGCATTGAGGGTGTCACAATGGGAGAGTGTTGTTGGAAACTAAGGAAAGAAACTATTAAACCACGAAAGAGTGGGGCAGCACAAAAGCATTAGTACTGAAATATGTACTTCACTGGATGAAGCAGAGCTACTTCTGTCTGAATTTCAAAAGACCAATAGTCCCATAGTTGAAAATCCTTTGAGTCCCAGCTTGTGTTTCATTTGGCCAGAGGTGCTCAGGACTACTCTAACCACAAAATAAGCTGTTGATAAACATAGGCCCATATTTAAGAGGACCTTGCGTTGCTGCTGCATCATTAAACCACTAAATCATATTTATGAAGCCACGCAAAGCTACTTTGTGTGGCTTTGAATGGCCTCATAAATATGGAGTAAGGCAATGCAGCTAAAATCGCTGCTTTGCCTTACTCTGCCCTAGGAAGGGTGTTGTGGTGGGTGTTCCTACGCAACACCCATGGATTTTGAAGCATTTCCAGCTGCATAGGAGGACCTTTAGCCGTCGCTCTGCTCTTTTTGGAAGCACACACTCGTGCTTGTGGCGGCATCCACCTTGCGGGAGCGAGCAGGGGCGCGCCACAAGCATGAGTGCAGTGCTTGAAAATGAGCATGGCTATATGCAAATCAGTCTGACCCTGTGCCTCATGGGAACAGTCCAGCCCGAACTGCCAAGCCATGTCTTCCCTGGACCGGAAACAAGCATCCTGGGACCGGTTTCTGGCTATTCAGCCGTCATCAGCCAGGCTAGCTTGAATCCAGTGGCAAAGTGAGCAAGGGACCCACGTCTGATTTGCATATGGCATGTCTGAACTGGGGTGGTGGAGTGAGCTAAAGAATGATGATGGATTAAACCCAGATCAGTTGACTGGGGGTGAGTGTTTGATTAGCTCAAACGCTCCGTCCATCATCCCCTTTGGTATCGAGCTGCAAAGAAGATCAGTAAAATCCAGAGACTACAAAATCAGGCAGAAGACTTTTGCATTCAAAAATTTGGCTTACATCATCCCAGTTCGTAAGGACCTTCACTGCCTCCCAGTGGCACAGATTTGAAATATGACTCTTGCGCAATCTTTTAAAAGCATGTACAGGTCGCAGGCAAAAATTCTTACAGGCATCAATTCCAAGCTCCACTTTCAGCTGCAACCCGAGATCCAACAGTACATACCTGACCTCACAGTTCATATTTAACCTGAAAGATGCACCGAGACCTGTTGATCTAGGTGCTGGGCAGAATCCAAGTAAACACAGAAAAGAGAAGACACTTTAAAAAGGTCTTCCTTCTCATCTCAAAACCACTGGGACTCCTCCCCTCTGTGTGAAAACGGGGTAGGTCCACTGGAAGCACTTTTCGATCTCCTGAGATCTGAATCTCAACGTGACATCCCCCATACCTAACAAAATGCAGATTTTCCTTGACCTAGAAATGGAATTGGTTAACATATTAAGGGCCACATATACGTAGTTTTGTTTTGGTCGCAAACGGCCCGATTCACAGAATCGTGCAGTTTATGACCAAAAAATAGCACTTTCCTATGTACAAAACCCTATTTTGCTATTCGGTAACCTATTACTGAATCGCAAAAAGGGTTAGCGATTCGGTATTAGGAAGAGGCGTGTTAAGAGCGTCCCTTCCTAATAGCAACTCACAGTGCTATCTCTAAATATTTTGCAACCAAAATGCAATCACAAAACATTCGCTTTTTAACACCAATTTCCAAATGGGAAGGGGGCCCCAAGGGACTCTTTTCCCTTTCTGAATGCATGTGAAAAGTTTTTAGGTCGGGCCTAGAGTCAGCGCGCAAGCCGTGCTCTGCGAAGATCTGTGGTAGTTCAGTACGGGAGAGAAGCCACGCCCACTCCCTCGCCCATATTTTTCATTGGCTTCTGTCTTTGTTCTTCCTAAATGCTGTCTTCTGATTCCTAAATAGGCTTGTTAGTCCCTCCTTAGTACGGCCTTGTCTTCATTTGTAACCACCCATGGCTACTGGCCCCTTTACTTGGTTGGTAGACCGTACGTGTACTTTTCTCTTTTTCTTTATTGAGCTTCTCCTACGTTAGGCACGTTCGCTTACATTTAGCGTGCCACGCCCGCTTTCACTTTCGAAGAGCAGCTGGGACAATGTTTTAATGGTATTCTACCTGGGTGTCCCGTTCAGGGCAGTGATGGGGTAATGACAGCAGCACCTTAGATCCAAGCGATACAGCTTCTGTGTGCCCATGCCGAGGGCGACAGCTCCAAGGTTCGTCTGTACTTTGGTGGGTGGGGCTGTAGTGTAGTCGTCGGAGCTCTCCAATAGGGTAGACCTCCGAAGACTGCCGAAGAGCAAGGGATAAACGATCCCAAAGATTTACCAAACATATTTGCACGACACCGGTTTACCTTGTTGAAAACATCACTGCGTTCCAAAATGGCTGCGCAAGAGGCGTCATAGTCCTCTTTCTATTGTCCTACATGAGACTGCCTGACCACTGCTAGTTTCGGTCGAGACGTAAGAGAATCGGAAGAGACGTCTGAACACGCAGCCGCGATATTCAAACTGAAGAAGCAGGAAAACCTGTAAGCTTCGCAAGTGCTGTGTGTGAAGAGGCTGACACTTTACTGTCTGCAGTGCATTAGCCTAGAGATCGAACCCTTGCCTGCAGCCCTCTTCTTTCACAATTTCATGTTCACAATTATCCTTCCAAGACTGATTAAAGGAAAAGGTGAGAGCGCCTGCAAACAACATCGGGTATTATACTGAGCATGCACCTGCACCGCACTTTAATCACATCCTTTGCCTGCCTATACTTTGTACCCCATCCAAAACGAGTTTTACAGTTTAATCCAGGGGCTGTCCGGTCTGTGCACGAGACCTAACAGTGCCAGCTGAGGGGTGTAGGCTATCCAACAATTTATGCTCATCTACACGGTCCGCACAGTACATTTGTTCAGGTCTTAGGTCACAAATTGCGAGATAGAGAGGTGGGAACGTAACCAAATTCATAGTGAGAGCTGAGACAGAGCCGAACAAAATATAAGGGGGCATATTAGCAGGACCCACGATAAAATTATCGCCATTTTAGCGGCAGGAAACTGCCGCTAAAACGGCGATAATGGGCTTGCTAATATGCGTTATAGAATTCCAATAGAAGCCCAGGTTAGATGTGCAGGACGTCTAACCTGGGCTTCTATTGGAATTCCATAACGCATATTAGCAAGCCCATTATCGCCGTTTTAGCGGCAGTTTCCTGCCGCTAAAACGGCGAAATGTTATCGCCGGTCTTGCTAATATGCCCCAAGGTCCTAAACTAAGAGCTAAAGCGTCAGCTGCAGCATCGAAATATTTGTCAAGTAGAACATTCAAATAAGGGCATTTAATTAGGTGTTTAAAATCCCAAATGGCTTCTTTTTCTACAATTATGGATAAAAAGTAGGAATTCCTGTGAGTGGCAACAGACAAGTGATTGCACTACATAAACATTTAGTACGTATATATCTCACTCGCATTCTCTTTCTGAATCTAAGATATAAACCCAAGCACATTTGTTTCCGAACACTTTTGAACATTGATCTATTCAGTCTCCTATATAAGTGAAATTTCCGCAAGACAGGGTGCGGTGTGTGAAGATAAACATAACTATCCAGTTTCAGTGTTTTTCAGGTTTCGTTTCGTAACCGCAACACCATTTAACTGTTTTTCCTGGGAATATGAGTATTTTTTTTTTTAATAACAACACATGTAATGTCTTATGAGCAAAAGAAACAATAATTTAGCCTTAAAATTGTTTTTAGTGTGTGTGCTTTTTTTTTTTTTGTAGTTGGTTTATACTACATCCAGCTCCCAAGTTTCTCAATCCACTCTTCCCAACCTCCTGTGTGGTCAGCAATGGGTTCATGTTTCTTTGGCTGTGCGCAACAGGGATTAGCTTTAGGACATGGTCTGCAGCCAGATCCTGCACCCAACACACAACGTGGTAACCTACACACAACTTCGACCATGTACACAGGGCGTAGGCCACGAAGTGTCCAGCCAACTCCCGTGCTTTGGAAATCTACTTTCTTGCCCTTTAATCTAACGGCAAACATCCATGTTGGCCAGGCTATGCTAAAACATTACTCATTGCGCCCAAAGTTTTTTTTAGCTTATTCCTCTTTGGGTCTAGTGGGACATTTGATTTTTAATATGGCAATCGGCATATGACCGCCTTTATATAGCAAGGATCGACCCATGCATGCCTACTTGAATTTACCTATTTCTTTTCTCCCTAGATGTAAACTTTCTTTGTATAAATCTGGATGTAAAACGTCTGCAGGAAGTTTTTGGTTCTTATGTTTAGTGTTATCTTTCTATAGGCTAGAAACCACAAATCACACATAATGGGAGCAAAGCTAGTTTGCACATATTATTTCTCCATTCTTTTGTACAAAACCACTATTTGGGTGCACAAACACCCCCATATGCCCCACTAAATATACTTTGTGAGGGTATTTCTTTTGCACCCATTAATGCCCCGCTGGCATAAATGAACCTGTTAAGATACCATGCAGTAGCCGGACCTGCTGGGCAACTGACACCAATACAAGAAATCAAAACCGAATGCAAAAATTCCATGATGTAGCGTCAATCCGGGAATGGGCAGGCACAATGTTGGAAAAACAAAACAGGATCTGAGCTCCAAGTTACTAGGGCCCAGCTTCTTGCTGACCCTTGGGCCCAATTACTAGTCATATGGTACTGATGCAGTGGAAACTTTGCACCTGTAAACTTTGGTACCTTGCTTTAAAACCTCACCAGTACCATGTAATTACATATGAAACCAAAGAGAATGAGGAATAACTGCATTGAACCTGATTTACCAGCCTGAATACTACACAGAATTTACAATACTGAGGTACTAAATGCACATCTTTATCACCTAAATGTGTGCTGAGAGTCCGGTACAACATGGGGGGTGGAGTGAAATAGGAGAATGATGCCCTGCAAGGGGAGGCATTACATGCTCCCCAGTACCTTTCCTGAGGGTGGAGCTGGTGCTAAATAGTGGGTCCGGGCTACAATACAGCCCTTTCGAGTGTAAATTTGCCAGCTGGATTTTCCAGTAAGTAAAAATGGGCTCTGTATTCCTGCACCAGGAAAAATCTGAGAACGAGAACACTGCCAATTTATGATTGAGCAGACAGAAATTCCAAGCAAGAATTCTGGTCAACTCTTAACCAGCGTGTTAATGTGATCGTACCTTACATGGTTGATCTATATTTATGATTAGTTATGTACTAGAAATAATATCAGATAGTGTGGATGATTGTCAAATCTGCGTGACTGAGATATAGCTTTACTGTCTAAGACTTGAGCCTTGTAAGGTCTGTGTAACTAGAGTGATAGCTCTGTTGTCCAAAGTAAATATGTTCTGTGGTAATGGTGGATTGCACTGCTGCTGAAGCCAGAGCCTGTAAGGTTTGTGAAACTATATATAATTTTGCTGTCTAAAAGCTGCCACCTCTGAGGTACAGCTCTGCTTTCCAAACCGTATGCTTATAGGACCTGTGTAGCCTGAAGGAGAGCTCTTATGTATGATGCACAAGTCTGTGAATTCCGACTCGCCTGAGATTAGCTCTCAGGAGTGGAGAGTGGGCAGGCAACGCAGGAGCATGCACTAAAAATGACAAGGTCCCATCTTGCTGACGCTTGGTGTGATCCTGTTATGTTTGATCAGTCATGTAATGGAGTAGTGTAATGTTAAGGATTAGCTTCCTGTCTAAGCCCACAGACTGTTACATTAGGTGGTGACTTGAGGGATAGCTTTGCTATCTCAGCCCTGAAACTGCATATTCAGTGTAACCTGATGGGTGGCTCTGCAGTCTAAAGAAAACATCTGTAAGTCCTGTTTAGCTTGAGAACTGGCATTGTTAGCTAAAGCCAAAACCAAAGCACGAGAATTACAAAACGTGATGAATGGAATGTTTGAATTAATCTTAAACTCAGGTAATTACCCTGTCCTGTCTGAAGCTAAAGCATGTTTGTTCTGTATAACCACAATGTGTACTTCTCATGTGTGTTTCCTGATCTTGTGACTTCTGTGTCTCCTGGAGAAAAGCACTGTTGCCTAAAGTCAGATCCCGTTTGTCTGTGTATCCTCAGACATTGCCCTACAGGCAATGTCTCTGGGTGTAAGGTCTGTCGAAGCTATGTGATGGCACGGCTCACAGTGGCTCTGATGTATTCGCTCTGTGTTGCTTGTTACATATCAGCTGCTATCTTTAGCCTGAACTCTAAATTCTCTGTAGCCAGCAATGATCTCCCATCTAAATCATATTTAGCCATATCTGTGTGTATTAAAGATTGTTCTGCAGCGAGAAGACCAGAGTTCCAGAATAATCGGTGTGGCAAAGTGAAATCATTATTTCCTGTATTCACTGGCTGTGTTTCTGCGAGGGGGAAGTCTTTTTGTGGAAAGGCACTTTCTTGAAACGAATTAAAATAACCAAAGATAGTATTAAAATTGCTCCAATTTACTAACTCTACACATTTTAGTTTACACGCATTAAGGGCGAGAACGTGAGCCAATGTTACGCATTTTCACAGCAGGAGTGGTGGTGTTATAAAAGGCTTTAGTTGAGAACCTTTTTTACGAAAAGAAAAAAGGAACAAAATGAACGTTCCAAAGTGCCTAACAATTAGTGCAAGGATGAGAATGTGTTTGGCTGGTCAGTTCTAAAGGAAATATTTGGTTTAAAAAAAAAAAGGCAAAATCAAAATGACAATAATAATGCAAGAAAACCAGCAGGCAAAATCAAAATAAATAAGAATGGAAGAAAAGCAGCATTTAAGTTATTACCTCAAAAGGTTGGGCAAAGCCGAAGGCCGTATATGTACTTGTTAAGGATAGTAATAAAAAATAAAAAAAATAGAGAAATTGCTCCCTTGGTGTGTCTTGTTTCTATCTTCACAACGTGTCTTGTGGGTTAAAATGCATATTTAATTTACCAAGTAAAAATGTCTGAGTGGTCAGTCAGAGAAATTTAAACCAATAGAACACACAGTGTACATTGAAAATAAGACATGCGGATAAAAACCTATATTAGTTATTTGAGTTCTGATCTCAGAAAGCTACACTAAGGAGACTAGATGGAGTTGCAAAGTGCCACGATTGAAAAATAGTTGTAGTAAGATATTTCTGTTTTCTTCTGGTTCTCATTTGGAGTGTGCATCATTTGTTTGGTGGATTTCAAAGGATCCTCTCGCACAAAGTAAATAGGGGGTCTAGCAATTCACCCTCCGAATGTCTTGAGTCAAACTGATTTGAACGGCTGTTTTAATGAATTGATCTGTGATTAGAATAGACCTGTGAATATGTTGGTGCTCTGCTTAGTGGCCTCTTCCTCCGCTGGTATGCTGAACAACCACTTTACTGATAACTCATATTTACAGCAAACATCTTCAAGGTGGTGATTAACTCCGTGAACTGGATAGGGTTATCTTGAAAACCGGTCTTGTAGCTGTAGCCTTAGACTTAGTGGGGCTCGAGAAAACTGAGAACACAGGAAAAGATGACAATGTCAGGAATGCAAGAAAAAGCCTGATCTGCAACACCATAGCAGACTTTCAAAGGGCACCAACTATTACCAGGGCTCACTGCGTCCCTTTTGCTCTCCCGAAGTTTAAATGCATGCCACAGGAGTATTTTAAATTTGCCTGACAGTCACATTGAACAATAAATTTGTGTCTAAAGCAATCGAAGCAAAATTGTTCAGGGCTGATAATGAGGAAATGTGCCTTTTCATTGTGGTCATTTTGGGTTTTTCGGCTTTTGCTGGACCTTATGTTTTTGCTGGCTTTAGAACTCTGAACACTTTAATCTTGCTAACCAGTGGTAAAGCACCTGTGCCTCCCCTTTTTAAACATGATTGCATTGACATATTAGTAATTGGTATATTTAACACATATAAGACCTTAGTATATGGAACAAGATATACCCAGGGCCTGCCAGACTGTTATATAAGTTTACCAGTTGTGGGATAACTTCAGCCCCATAAGAACTTAGAATAAATTCGGTTCCATTACCGATAAGCGTGCACATTTTAGGGAGGCAGCCGAGTTATTTTTACAGTTGTAGACCTGAAATGTGGGGCAAGCTGACCCCTCATTAAGAACAACAAGAGCCCTGCGCAATAAACAGACACCTTCAAAGCCCCAGCCCTTGCCCCCTGACCCCTCCCAGAAGCGCACATAATCGTAAACAGCCTTGTTAAAGGCACCCGCTGTGGAAGTTATAAAAAATAAATAGTACATGCACAGAAGTTTTATAAAACTAGGCCGTCAGGCCGTCTGGGTCCGGTGATTTATGTGGCTTTAGATTAGCTATAGCACTGCTCACTTCCTCAGATGTTATCGGTGCTCCCAGTTTAAGCGCTTGCCGGGCCCCCTTATACCTGGTGTGCTGGTGTCCTTGCGGGCCCCCTTCATGGTGGCCCTGCTTTCCATCTACCTTCGGATACTCGCTGCTCCTGCCCTGGACGCACTAAATGCTGCCCTTGCAGCCTCTCTGCTGTTATTTTGGGTCCCTGGCTGACCCCCCCTCTTCATGCTGTTCCTCATTATCCCCCACCTTTCCCGCAGCCCCCCAGTTCCAACACAGCAGGCTCCGCCATGCTTCCCCAGTCGGTGTCTGTGTTAGTGATGTGTAAAGGATGGTTGCAGGGAGAGCTGTTTGTGAGAGTGCATGGGTTGGTGTCTGTCTGTGAGCATATAGAGTGAGTTGTGCCTATGCGAGTATAGCATGAGTGGTCAGCAATGTGACTGTATGGAATGCCTATGTGGAGGGCATGAAAGTGAAGAGAGGATGGTGTGTCTGAGTTTGTGCAGGGTTGCAGCACATTAACGCCAGACCTATTGACTCTGCCAATGCATACATCAACATGGGAAGTATGTAATGCTGGGTCTTTTCCCTGGCACCATACAATCAAATGGAACACAGACCTGCCTCACAGATGCCTAACCCTATGAGCTATCCCTTTTGGCTGTATTTCTTGCACCTTGTATCATCCTGTCACACAGAGGCCAGCTGTAGAAATACATTGGGAGTTGCTTATTCTCTCTTCGTTTCCCTTTCTCTCCTCATTCTGCTTCCTATATAGTTGTATTCTTTCTCTTTCAGTCTCTGCCAACACTCTTCCTCACTCATTTCTTGTTCTGTCTAACTTGCTTCTCTCCTTTCATCACCTTGCATCTATTTCTTAACGCTTCCTTGCCCCTCTGTCCTCCTATTTTTCTTTCTATCATTTCTCGCTCAGTTTGCACTCCCTGTCCTCTCCCGCTTTCTTTTCTCTCCCCTATGGTTCCAACTTTCTACCTTTTCAGGCTTCACCTTGGACTGTTGCACCAGTGAGGCATCACCTCAGCACCAGCGCAGCACCAACTCTGCATCACTCAGCGCCACCTGAGCACCAGGACAGAACGACCTGAGCACCACCAAAGCATCACTCAACACCATCAAAGCATCACTCAACACCACCTTAGCATCACTCAGCACCACCTCAGTATCACTGAGCACCACCTGAGCACCACTTCTGCACAAGCACACCACCACCTCAGTATTACTCAGCACCAGCACAGAACCATCTCAGCATAAGTGCACCACCACCAGTGCAGCACCAACTCAGTGCCAGCGCAGCACCACCAGCGCACCATCTCCGCATCAGCACAGCACCACCTCCGCATAGCACCATCTCCGCATCAGTGCACCACCTCCACCAGTGCAGCTACACCTCAGCAGCAATTTAGCACTAATGCAGCACCACTTCAGCATCAGCACAGCACAGCACAATCTCAGCACAGCACCAGCTCAGCACCACCTGACTACCAGCATCACTCAGCATTACTCAGCGCTACCTCAGCATCACTCAGCACTACCTTAGCATCACTCAGCACCACCTCAGCATCACTCAGCACCACCTCAGCATCACTCAGCACCACCTCAGTATCACTCAGCATCAGCTGAACAGCACCACCTCAGCATCAGCACAGCACCATCTCAGCATCAACACATCACCACCTCCGCATCAGTGCACTACCACAAGCGAAGCCCTACCTCAGCAACAATGCAGCACCACTTCAGAATCAGTGCAGCACCACCTCTGCATCAGCGCATCACCTCAGCACAGCACCAACTCAGCATCACTCAGCACCACTTGAGCACCAGCGCAGCACCACCACCTCAGCATCACTCAGCAGCACCTCAGCATTAGTACACCACCACCACCACAGCGCCATCCTAGCATCAGCTCAACACCATCTCAGCATCAACACAGCACCACCTCCTATTCAGTGCACCACCTCAGCACCATTGCAGCACCAGCGCAGCACTAGTGCAGCACCAGCGCAGCACCACCTCAGCACCAATGCTGCACCATCTCAACACCAGCACTGCACGCAGCACTGCACGCAGCACCACCTCAGCACCAATGCTGCACCACCTCAACACCAGCACTGCACCATCTCAGCATCAGCACAGCACCATCTCAGCATCAGCACAGCACCACTTCCGCATCACTGCACCACCACCAGCGCAGCCCCACCTCAACACCAACACAGCTCCACCTCATCAGCAACTCAGCACAATGCAGCACCACTTCTGCATCAGCGCAGCATCACCTTGCCACAGCATGACCTGAGCACCACCTCACCAGCACCACTTCAGCATCACCTAGCACCACCACAACATCACTCGGCACAACCTCAGCATCACTTGGTACCACCTGAGCACCAGCACAGCACTACAACGTCAGCCTGACTCAGCACCACCACAGCATCACTCAACGCACCTCACCATCAGCACAGCACCACCTCAGCACAGCACCATCTTGGATTCAGCAAAGCACCACTTACTCATCAGTGCACCCCCACCAGTGCAGCACCCCCTCAGCAGTACTGCAGGACACCCTTAGCACTAGTGCAGCACCACCTCAACATGAGCACAGCACCATCTCGGCATCAGCACAGCGCCATCTCGGCATCAGCTCAGCACCACCTCTGCATTAGTGCACCATTACCAGCGCAGCTCCACCTCAGCAGCAGTTCAGCACCAATGCAGCACCACTTCAGCATCAGCGCAGCACCATCTCAGCATTGCTCAGACGTCCTGAGCACCAGCTCTGCACCACATCAGCTTGACTCAGGGTCAATTATGACCCACTGGGAATCGCTAACAGTGAAAAACACGCTGTTGTACATAGCTGTTTGCGATTTTCTAATAGCGAATTGTAAATATTCACTATTAGGAAATCACAAATCCAAAGCTACATACATGTGGCCCATAATACTTTCACATAAGTCTTTAGTAATACAAAGTTGCTACTTCTCACAAAGCAGTGTATTACAGAGCAATTAAATACATACATAAAAAGCAAATAGGTCTGGCTTTAATTTGACAGTATATGCAAACACAGGCATTCACAAATGCTGTTCATGTGTGTTACAGGCACACATGCTGTTTTTCACATTATAGCCTGCCACATTGGCTTTTCCAGTGCTGGGGAAAAAAGTAGTAATGAATCGTTGTTTATATCTAAGCATATAGGTTGGAAAAAATGTGAATGTGACAAACAGTGTTGTGATTGATTATATTTTTCAGATTTAAAAAACTCTCTCATGCAGCCAATAGTATGAGATTCGAGAATAACGCTCCACTGTCCGGAGCCAAACCCCAGTCAATATATATATTTGAAAGAATTGCAAGCAGTATGTCTTGAAGAAAGCTATGCTGTCAAGCCAGACTTTAAAAGGCACACTCCTCTGTATACTAATCACATTCCACCAAACAGGAGCATCTCCTAGCTTGTTGAGGGGGCAGTAGCCAATTTCCAGTATGAGTGGTGCTACATTTTGCATACACTCCCATTCTAGCAGAATGTTAGAACCTAAGGTGGGTGTGAAGAAGTAGGCAGGAATCCGGTAGAGTTGAACAGCTGCTTCTTTATTTCAAGATTCATCTACAATCTACAAGAACATAAGATTGACCAGATTTGCTTGTTATAGGCCCCAAGAGATCCAAAGCAACTTCTTGCCAACAGCGTGTAGGAGCATCACGTATAACCATGGGTTGAACCCTAGTCTTGTATATATTGTCACACGCATTACACTCTATGCAATCTCTCACCACACGTTCCACCAGAAAATCAATACCCAGCCACCCGAACTGTAAGCGAATTCTCTCTTTGGTTTTTGAAATGCCTTGGTGACCTTGATGAGCTAATTGAATAATTTTCATCCTAACCACTGTAGGGGGAACAAGTCTGGTACCCCTCCAAAGTAAACCACCACCAAGAAACAAATTCATCTCGCACATTCCAGAATTTGCAAACTTCCTCACTCAAGTTCTTTATACTAGACCAAACTTTTGTCACCATCCTACAAACTTCGCAGATCACAGCATCATTCTTCATGGAATCCTTCCACTCTTCCACTCTTCTTCACTTATTACTTCTTCCATGATCTCACACACTTTGTATTCATCATCCATCCATAGACTTTCTGTGTCATCAGATACATCACTAGAGTGTTCGGGAACTAGGCGAGAGAGACAGTCAGCGACTGTTAGATTTGGGGGTCTCTAGTTGGCAGAGGTATGTACCTTTGTCCAAATAGGGACCCTTGAGTCTAGTCAGGGAAAGTAGGTACACTCCCGAAATAACCCCTGCTCACCCTCTTGGTAGCTTGGCACGAGCAGACAGGCTTAGTTCAGAGGCAGTGTGTAAAGCATTTGTGAACACATACAGTAATCAAGTGACAACACTACAAATGGACACCACACAGGTTATATATTTATAAAAATAGGTATACTTTATATAGATTTATCACAAGACCATAAACGACAAAAATAATCCACAATACTGTTAAGAATACTTAGTTCTGATCAAAAGGCTTAATTCAAGGTTCTGTGCGAGTCGGTAGCCTCCTCCGGCTACGGCGATGTCGAGAACAAACAGAGTCTAACAAATCCAGCTGACCGCGGCGAGACGGGCCAACACAGCGTAGACAGACTCGGTCACAGTACCTTTTACTTGAAGCGGCAGGCACGGGCGTGCGAGCCGGATGGCTGTTCGTCGCGGTCGCGATGCAAAAAAATGGAAGCGTTGCAGGACGCGTTGTCCCTCGATGCGGTGCAGGCAGCGGCTCGTTGACGTCGTCGAGACGGAGTCGGTGAGACCAGGGCCGTGCGTTGCAGGGCGAGACGGTGCTTCGATGCGGTGCTGGCAGGTTGCGGTGCGGCGACGGAGCCGGATTCAGGAGCTGGCGTCGATCAGTCCGGACAGCGGTGCGAGTCGGGCGGTGCGTCGCAAAGCGTGCGAGCGGTGCCCAACTCCGGTGCGGTCACAGGACTCGAACTCAGCAGCAGTGACCGTGTCGGTCGGACCAGTTCGATTCGGCGTAGCGAAGCGTTGCAGGACGCGTTGTCCCTCGATGCGGTGCAGGCAGCGGCTCGTTGACGGAGTCGGTGAGACCAGGGCCGTGCGTTGCAGGGCGAGACGGTGCTTCGATGCGGTGCTTACAGGACACCGAGTCGGTCGTGAGAGTCGGTCACAGCTCCCTACCTCTGTAGCCACTGAAACAGGTTTTCCAGCAGCAATTCACAAAGGGGGTGAAGTCCAATGGTCCTGGGACTTCGGTCAGGGGGCAAGCTCTCTTCCAAGCCCTTGGAGATCCTTCACAAGTTGATGAAAGTCACAGCAAAGCAAAAAGTTCCTTTCTCCTCTCTTTGGCAGTCAGGCAAACCACTGCAGGCCAATCCCCCAAGCAGCACTTCAGGCTTAGGGATAGTCTCTCCTCAGTTTCTTCTTGGTTCCGCTCCTCAGCAAAGGTTTCTTCTTGTTCCCAAAAGTGATCTGATTTTCCTGGGGTCTGGGTGCCCCTCTTATACCCTGATTCTCTTTGTTCTCTGGAGGCAGAGAGGCCTCTGCCTAGTCCAAAACCAGTTCTGGTCAGTTCTGGAGCACTTTGTTTTTCTGACTCCTTCTTTCCTTTCAGAATGTGGGGCAGAGTGCTCAGCCGCCCGGCAGGAGGTGGAGCCAGCATTGTGGAAGGCAGGCACAGCCCTATTCAGACCCAGGTGCAGCTCCTCCCTCCACTCTGGATGCAGATCTTTCTATTCAGCCCTGCGCTGACTCACCCTGTCTCCTGTAGCCACCCCCAGCCCCTGTCACTCAATCTCTAGACAAGGAATACACAACCTAGCAGAGGCAGGCTTGGATAGTTAGGCAAGAAAATACCCACTTTCTAAAAGTGGTATTTTCGAACACAGAATGTTAAAACCAACTTCACTAAAAGATGTATTTTATCATCCTGAGTTCAGGCATACTAAATTCGTTTTTCTACCATGTTCCCTGGGTCAGTTCTGACTATAAGGTGTAATAGTCAGTCTGCCCATTCTGGCCTATGGGGAGCAGGTAGCCTTGCAATAGTGAAGAACGAAAATGGCTGTAATTCACTATTAGGACATGCCACACACACCAGGGCATGTCCTACCTTATACCTACAATGCACCCTGCCCTAGGGCCTACTTTAGGGGTGACCAACATGCAGTAAAGGGAAGGTTTAGGGACTGGTAAGTGGGTGTACTCACCAAGTCGACATGGCAGCCCGAGGCTGCACACAGGCTCTGCGATGGCAGGCCTGAGACACATTTTACAAGCCGCTTCTGTGGGTGGCACAACCAGTGCTGCAAGCCCACCAGCGGCATTGGATTTACAAGCCCTGGGCACACTGAGTGCGCTGTACTAGGGACTGACAAGTAAACCAATCATCCAATCATGGAGTCACTAATACATGTATCAATTAACGATAGGGAGCACTTGCACTTTGGCACTGATTAGCAGCGGCAAAGTGCCCATGAGCATCTAGTCCAGCAAAAACATATCGGCAACCATGGAGGCATTACTAAAAAATGGAAGGGAGACCCACGCCAAGGATGCCAGGTCTAACAGCGACTTTATTCTCTGCACTAGGTATGTAATTCACCACAAAGTCATAATCTTGTAGGGCAACTATCCACCTACAAATCCTGGATGACACAGCACCTAAACTCTTCTTACAAAACAAGTCCTTTAAGGGTTTGTGATCAGAACGGACCACAAATGAGCTTCCCCAGAGAAACTTTTTTAACTTTCTGATTGCCCAAAAGATATTTATTTATTTATTTTTATTTATTTGCAGAGTTTTATATAGCGCTGGCTAGACCCGGAGGTATCAGAGCGCTTTACATGAGGATCAGCGGGTTACAGGTTACGAAAATTATATCGGTTACAGTTACAGTTCCAAGTATAGGCTTAGGAGAAAAACATGAGATTACACAATAATATAAGTTATTAGCGCGTAGCATAGCCAAGACATGCGTCTTATGGGGAAAGGAAGGTGGGGGGGGGGGTAAACAGGGGAGAGGAATGCAGATAGAGTCAGGTAGACCGGAAGGGGGAAAGTAATTTAGGGGGAAAAAAGCAGTCAAAGCAGTCGAAGAGAAAGACAGATAAAACCGTGAAGAACCGTGAGAAACAATGTCCGATGTCCGGCTGGGTAGGTGACGGTCGCGGGGGTGAGCCAGAGCCAGACTCCTCTATAGCTGCATAGGAAAGCCCCACCGGGCAGCGGCCACGGGTACTCGGGCTCCGCGGTAAGTACAAACAGTTTACAAAGCAGTCAAAGAGAAAGACAGATAAAACCGTGAAGAACCGTGAAAAACAATGTCCGATGTCTGGCTGGGTAGGTGATGGCCGCGGGGGTGAGCCAGAGCCAGACTCCTCTATAGCTGCATAGGACAGCTCCACCGGGCAGCGGCCAAGGGTACTCGGGCTCCGCGGTAAGTACAAACAGTTTTGGTTTCCACCCATGGGGTAGCGTCATAGTTCCATAGAAGGCAACAGTCCCGGTGTTACTGGGACACGCCGTCCGCCTCATCCTCCAGCTCGCCCCATGAGAGCAGAGGTGGAAGAGACAGCTCCGAAGTCTGCAGATCTACCCCATTCCCCAAAGCAGTAGTGAGTGTTGGGCAATAGTCCAACTGGAAGCCATTTCCTCCTTCGTCCAATTCAGTAAACACAATGCGTTCCCTTAGATGCCACATTTTGTATATTCCAACTTCCACATGTTTCTGCTGCGGACCCCTGGCCTTCTTTGGTGCTGCACCTCTCAATTTCCCCTCTGCATACTGCTCCAGATTAGCCTACTGAGGTTCCTACTGCTTCTGCAGGTTGATTTCCACGTATTTGAGTACTCTGCTCTCTGGCACCCACTCATCCCAGTTCTTATTCCAACCGCTGTAATGTATAAAGTATTTCACTTGCTTCTCCTTTATGGAAACCTTCACACACTTGGCTTCATAAAGGAGAGGTCCGTGGAAACACAAAACATGCTCCCTTCTCAAATCAAGCAGTGATAAATCTGGAGTCTCCTTACTAAAAAACATTGCACTGATGCAACTGACCTTCAAAAGCAGGCGGTGGGCTTTTTTATTTACCTAACTTTGTAAAGCTCCACCAGTGGCCCCTTTCTTTCTCTACGGCAGGTATGCTCGACTCGCACATCGTACCAATACCGCAATCCTCAGGATGTGGCGCCCCTCCCCCACCAACTCACGGCGATCGAGGGGTGCACATCAGGTGCCATCGTCTGCGGATCCCTCCACCAAGGGCCCGGTCCCCAGAAAGGCTCGGTAGCGGGAATGCCACAGGTCAGACTCGCTGACCCCTCCCCCTCCAGCCGCATTCGCTCCTCACCGATAATACAGGCAGGCAGCTTCGTCGTTGAGGCAATCTTCTCCCCCAGGGGGGCCAGCTGATAGGTTTACGCTTCGGGTGGAGGGTAGGGAGGTGCGCTACCGGGCGCCCAAGCGGAGACCAGCGGCCTCGCGGCTCATATCTCCCGGTCTCCGGGAGCGGTCTCATAGTCCACCGGGCCCCATCTTAGCTCACTTTCTCACGGGGACATCGCAGCTCATAGCTCGGCTGATCATAGATACATAGAGCTTCTTTTTCAATTACAGAGTACTGTACTTCTGGTCCCACAAGTGCTCTAGAGAGGAACATAATAGTTACCTCCTTATCACCCTTTATTTGTTTGAGTACAGCACCCAAACCCTTGGAACTGGCATCTGTAATTAAGATAGAGCGGGCGGCAGTGTGAAAACTTTAGAGAGAGGGTGCAGAACTCAAGGCTCTCTTGACATCAACAAATTCAGCTTGGCAGTGAGAGGACCAAATACATTTTGTACCTTTCTTTTAAAGCGACCTTAAAGCAAAAGTGCGGCAAGCAAACTGGGGAACAAACTTGTTATAATATTCTGCCATACCTAAAAAGGTGACCAGATCATCCCTGGATTGTGGCACAGGAAGATCCTCAATAGTTTTCTCCAGATGATCTTTGGGTCTAACTCCTTTCTTTGTCAACTTGTGCCCCAGGTAATCAAATTCCAAAAGGTTAAACTTGCACTTGTTTTCTCGCAAAGTCAAACCCCATTACTTAAATCTCTCCCAAACTGCCCTAAGCCTATCATCATGAACTTTTTGAGATGGACCATGGACCAAAACGTCGTCTTGATATATTTTTACACCAGACAACCCATGCAAAACATCTTCCATGGCTCGTTGAAAAACAGAGACCGCAGAATTCAAGCCAAAGGGAAGACGAGTGAATTTATATGTTCCGAATGGTGTTATAAAAGCCGTTAAGTCCATGGATTCATCATCAATTCTTATCTGATGATAAGCGGCCTTAAGATCTAATGTGGAAAAAACTTTGGCCCCTTCCAATTGCGTTAGCATCTCAGTGATATTGGGGAGGGGATATCTGTCAGCAATGACGGCACTATTGAGGGCTCTAAGGTCCACACATATCCTCACCTCTCCAGACGCCTTGTGCGCAAGAAATACTGGAGCCAACCAATCACTCGCTTCTGTTTCCACGATTATTCCCTCCTTTTTCAACTTCTCAAGTTCATTACGCATAGACTCCCTTAGTGTTAAAGGTGCGCTACACACCTTGCACGTTACAGGAGTGGCATCAGCTCTAAGAGTGATTTTATACGTGTAACCTGAGAGACAGCCTAACTTCTCACTAAAGACTTGTTCAAATTCACTACGCAAGTCACCCACCTGATCAATCTTCAAAGGTTCAGTGGCAACAACATCCCCTAACACCCTAGAAGAGGAGATGCCCTTTAGAACAACACAGGGATCTCCCCGGAACTAAAATCTCTCCTAGATCAGTATGATGAACTCAGCTGACAATACTATCTCCTCTAGAGGAGACATAAATCTTTCCCGCAGTCAGTCTCCCTTTGTATTCAATATCACCTACGAAGTAACCAAAAAGTTTTATAGGTTGGCCACCATAGACAAGAGGCTTGATATCAGGTTTAAAAACTTTGACCTTCCCTTTCAACATGGTGTCAAAACATTTTTGGGGAACTAGAGAAATCTTAACCCCAGAATCAAAGAGCATATCGATGGGATGACCATTCACTTGAACATAGTCAACGGGATTCTTACTCTTGTTCAGCCCGACCTGAAGTAGAATTTCCCCACAGTGTAACTCATCACAATCTGAATCACTTTCGTTCTGTAAGCAAATTTCTTTCACACGCTTATTCTTTTTGTATTTCTGAGCCCTTCAAGCTTTTGCTAAATGCCTATTTTCCCACAACTGTGACATTTGGATGTTAAGGCAGGACATGACTTATCATTAGCTAAATGACCAACCATATCACAACGGAAACATTTCCCCATAAAGCCTTTCTGAGACTTAATCGAAGTCGAAGGTTCAGTTTGTTTCGAGGAAGACTTTGTCATAGATTTAGTCACACTTTGTACTTTGTCACTTAAAGAGCCATTCTCTTTCTTTATGACTTCTACACAGGCAAGAGAGTGCTCAGTTCTCTTTGCGATTAAGATAACCTCATCTAATTTTGCCACAGCTCATCCTTAATTTTCTCTATATTTCAGCCTAACATGAATTGGTCATGAATGCGTTCATCAAGAGACCTTTCAAATTTACATGTTGAGCCTAATTTCCATAGATCTGTCACGTACACTTCAACAGATTCTTGAGGCTTTTGTACTCGCTTTCCAAAGTGGTACCTCTCCAAAATAGTACTCACCTTCGGAAGGTAATGTTTGTCAAGTTTTTTAAAACATATTTCAAATTCATTTAGATTATCTGACTCAGCATCACTCAGGTCAGGGAGATGTTCATACACCTCTTGCCCTTCAGAGCCCAAACAGTGCAAGAGTAGAGCAGATCTCCTTTCAGCACTTAAAGAGACTCCACAAACTCTAGCATAATTAAGAAAAACATTTTTCCACTTTGACCAGTGAAAAGAGGGTTCTCCTGGATTCGTGAGGAAAAATGGAGGTGGTGTGACATTTTGCATATTGGTATAATAGGAAATACTAATTAATTACAGGGTGAAGTCAAATTAAAGTCACACAAGGTGTGCCTATCACCTTGGAAGAGTGTAGCTCGGTTATACAAGGCAGGCAAGATTGTATGTAGATCCTGAGGAAGTATTTCGTAAACAAGTAAAGTTAGAACTGGGAATGCTAAAAGGTGTGCCTATCACCGTTGAACAGTAAGTTTAAGGCAATGTTAAAAGGTGTGCCTATCACCGTTGAAGAGTATATATATATGACAGGCAGGGATAATCATGGTGTGTCTATCACCGTAGATAGTAAGTTTAAGACTAGGCAGTGGAAATTACTCAGCCTTCTGAGGTAACGAGAAGAGAGTGTGTCTGTCACTGGAGAAAGAGCGTCGACTTTAATTTTAATTGTGTGCCTGTCACAGTAGAAAGCACATGCACTTAGACTTTGGAGGCTTTAAATAAAATGTATACGTTCTTTTCAGATAGGCAGGAAAGTGTGCCTATCACTGAGGAAAAGCTTGAAGTTGTACTTGTTGCTATTGAAGGAGGCTTCACTTTGATTGTTGGACAAGCGGTGTCATTGCGCTGTGAAATACAAGGTGGAGAGAAGCTTCATTGCTTGGTAACGGAGGGAGTAGCTTTCAGACAACTGGGCAGTAGCGTGACATTGCGCACACCTCTGTTGTATCCAGTCGTCAGGGAGACAGGGAAGAGTGCGCGTGCAACTGCGTGCGCCTCTGTTGATTCCTGTTGTCAGGGAGACGGTGCAGAGAGCGCGTGATTTTGCGTACGCCTCTGTTGTCTGAGTGCAGAGCGCGGCAGCGCACTGAAGAATGTCTCTGTAATAGCCATTGTCTAGGAGATTAGTGGAGACAGCCAAAACTTAGCGCGCGAGGAAATGGGAAGCGCGAGCAGGTAACGGCAGAGAAATTAATAAAACGAAGGATATTTAACAAATGTGCTCACAGCTAGGAAGTGTGCGCAATATGTCCATCAAAGATAGAAACGGGAACGCAGGGTTTGCGCTAACAGTACCTAAGTTTTTGTGTAATCAGCTGTGTTAGGACGCTTCCGAGTTAACTGGTTGTAATAGATGTAAGTATCCTTTTTCCGCTAGCTCGTCACCAGTGTGAAGAAGTAGGCAGGAATCCCGTAGAGTTGAACAGCTGCTTCTTTATTTGAAGATTCATCTACAATATAAAAACGTCCAATCCACGGAGTCCCCAACAGCAAATGAACACTGGGGTTCTAGAGCTAACATGTTCTTCACACATAAACATTCCAGAACACGGAACACTTCTAAATGGAATGTGTCTAGGTAAATACAAGTTACATATCAACTACTACAGTGGATGATTGGTTACCACGCAAGAGAGAGAAATTGAAGCGTCTGCACCAAATGTTTCAAGCTAGAAAGGTCAGACCTAATTGAGAAATTGGTGTGTGGTGGAGCACCATTTACAAAAATGATCAGTGCCTATAACTGGAGAAAGTAAGAATCTGCTGGAAATGAACAAAATGAAACAAAGTGCATGATGAGCATTGAAGACATCAACTGTGCCACCGCAAACCCCCATCAATTATTGGTACAAACACATACCCCATGCAATTGGCACAACGTTATGCATAATCGACCCCCCCAAAACCCTGCCATGTGGCAAACCATGCTGGATTGCAGTTTACAGGCAGTGCAATGGAGTGCCGAAAAATGGAGATCCCATTACAAACAAGCATTTGCAATGAAATAGGTCTCGCATTTGCGAGAGTTTTGACAATGCCTTTTATTCATCTGTTTTCATAATTAACACATGAATTTAAGGCATTGTCATTTACAATGCCAATAGCTCAAACTCTTGTAAATGCGAGACCTATTTCATTTCAAAGAAGCAGCAGCCATTGTCTCGGGCTGCTTGAAAAGTGAACGCGTGCATGGCGCGCTGAATGTTGCAGGAAATCATGTTGTGCCTGCAGTAGGAGTAACTCTTTAAAGAAAATAGTGCTTACAGATAAACAAGACATACCGTGTAACAACAGAAGTAAAAAGGCCAGTCCTCATGGGAGGTTACAAATGAAGACAAGGCGGTACTAAGGAGGGAATAACAAGCCTATTAACGAATCAGAAGCCAGCATTTACAAAGGACAATGACAAAAGCCAATGAATCAGAAGCCAGCATTTATAAAGGACAATGACAAAAGCCAATCAAAAATATGGGCAGGGAGTGGGCGGAGCTTCACGTCCTTAATCGAATACAGCATGCCTCGCCGAGCAGTGCATGTGCTGCTCAGGCTCAACCTAAAAAGCACATTCAGACAGCCGCGGTCCGTGCAGGTAACAGCGGTGGGGCGGTGGGGCCATGTAAGGGGGGATTCCGAGGGACGTTGCATACAGAAAATGAATATCTACCATGACACAGCAATTTCAGCATGCTGCAACAGACATGAACTTTGAAAAAAGTCTCACTATTGTATTCTCACAATTTACATGCACCCTAATCTTATCCACATAGATCACATGCATCAGAAACACATCCATGCAGTTTACAGGAACAGCTAACTCATCACTGCAGTACACAAGCCCAGAAACACATCCATTGGTTCCCATGCACCAGAAGCTCATCTCCGCAGTTCACACGCACCAGCAATTCACATGGCAATCCTTCTGTTTATATGTATTAGAATCAAATTTATGCAGCTTAAAAGCACCACAGCCTCTTCACTGATATTCGTGGGCATCAAAATCTCATTCCTGAAGTTCACATGCAACGAAAATCTCATCTCTGCAGTTTACATGCACCACAGTCACACCCACCATTTTGGCATCTCATCTGTTGGCTTGCAGCAGAACCACATTCATGCAATTCCCAGGCACCACCATCTCACCTGCAGATCACGCAGACCAGCACTTCTTTCCCACAGTCCACTTGCACCAGAATCACACTCATGCAGGTCTGTTCCCTGCAGTTAACATGCACCAGAAACTCGTCCCCGCAGTTCACATGCATTCGATTAACTTTCATGAAGTTAAAATGCATCAGAATCTCTTCCCTGCAGCTCACATGCACCAGAATCACACCACCATAATGACATCCCACTGTTCACATTCACCCAGATCACATTCACGCAATTGACAGGCACCACAATCTGATTCCTGCATTGCACGTGCACCAGAACCTCATCCCTTAAGTTCACAAGCACCACAACCTCATCCGTGCAGTTGTTGTGCACCAGAATCTCAACCGTGCAGTGCATGTGCTCCAGAATTATATGCTCTATAATGACATCTCACCTGTTCAGATGCACCACAATCACGTTCATGCAATTCATAGGCACCACAATCTGTTCACTGAAGGTCACATGTACCAGAATCACATAGTGAAGTTTACAGGCACTAGAATCTGATTCCCCCCTGTTCACATGCACCAGCATTTCATCCACCCAATGCACATGCACCAGAATAACCTCCCCACACCTCACATGCACCAGAATCTTCACCACACACCATAATCTCATCCACACAGTTCACAGGCACCAGAATCTTACTCCCACTGTTACCAATATGTGCGGCTTATGTGGCCTGCTCCAGGAATCACTCGCTCACTTGATCTGTATATGTCCCATCTTATTATATGAGCGTAGAAGACTGCTCTGCCATCTATTAATTAAACAAGTGCAACAGTCAATTCAAGAGGCTGTTAAATTTCTATTGAATGAAACTCATCCTCAAGCAATTGCCAACCTCATAAAATTCCTGGACAGAGCGGATAAAACACTCAGGACCCCAGTCATTGCTCCAAGCTAAGCCTGTGCGGAATTCACAGAGTTCCGCATAGTGACAAAAAACTCTGCCAAGCTACGCGGAGTTCCGGGAGCAGCGGAGTGGGTTACCTTGCGCCGTTCGCACTGATTTTCAGTGCCAGGTGTTTGTCCTGTGCTGTAAAATCAGCACGAACGGCATTGCGCACAGTGCAAGAGGGTGCTGCTTCTTAGTTCTACTCGAGCAACAGCTTCCTCAACGGGAATGGAAGGTTTCTAAACGCGAGCAGTAGAGCCCATCCGCGACCGCCGTGTTGAGAAATCTCGCAGGGAAGTGATCTAGCATTGGATTTTTCTCACTCGTGCTCGCCAACTTACCGTTGGCGAGTGAGGAAAAAACTCTGTGAGCTCCGCGTAGCGCGAAAAACTCTGCAAACTCCGCCAACAGAGCAGAGTTCACCACCCAGGCTTACTCCAAGCCCCCCCCCGAGAGCTCCTGCCTCATTGTAAAATGTCCAGATACTAAAAATGGGGACATGCAGCAAGCATATCTGATATCACAGGGTTCTACCGACTGATTAGCCTTCACACTCAAACATCAATATCAACTATTTGAAAATTTAAAGGGGCATAACTCTTAAAGATTCTTCATTGCTTGGTATGTTCACTTCAGGTCTTCTGAGGAGTGTCAGCAACTAATAGCAATTGCGCTCTACGGCTTCTACAAAGCTGAATAGACACTGTTAGATTACCTCCTCTCCCCTTGTATAGCAAAGACTGTAATAATCTGCAGGGATAAAAGGGAGGCTGCTAGGCAATTGCAGATACTTTAACATGGGTTGACTCAAGTGTATGATTTGGATCTGCATGAACCCATTCTCCCAATTTAAACATTTATAGCCCAGATGGACAAGTTACTTACCTTCAGTAATGCCTTTTTTGGTAGAGACATGATCTAGCCGCAGATTCCTTACCTTTGAACTTCCAGACGTCAGGCTGGATCCGGTAGATTTTTCTTAGCAGTACCCCTGCGCGCCAGTAGATGGCGCCGGTCGACTCCGCATGACGTCGTGTTTGGCATCGTCAATATAACCGCCACTCCGGCGCGCTGACGTTAGTACTTTTCAGGACTTTTCATGCCAGAAGTGCGAAGCCATGAAGTGACTCACCATGGTGAGTTAAAAAATTAACAACTTGGACCCTGAGGGGAACATCCCTGACACTTAAAACCAATTCTGCAGTGCGGGGAGGATGGGTGAGCCGGTAAGGAATCTGCAGCTAGATCCTGTCTCTACCAGATAAGCCGTTACCGAAGGTAAGTAACTTGTCCATCTGATAGAGACATCTAGCCGCAGATTCCTTACCTTTAAACAGATACCCAAGCAATACCATCCCAGGAAGAGGGACAGCGGAACGTCTTAGACCAGAAAATCCTGCAAAACAGATCGACCAAACAGGCCTTCTCTGCGAACCTGGGAATCCAGGCAGTAGTGTCTAGCGAACGTATGCAAAGATGCCCACGTGGCAGCTTGGCAAATATCGGAAACGGGAACAACATGCTGAAGAGCTGTGGTGGTCACTCTTGCCCTGGTGGAATGGGCCCCAAGCCCTTCGGGGGGATAAGTATAAACAGAAGGACTTCAGATAGGGGAGCAGATAAGGGGTCAATAGACCGGTCTGTACAATATTTACAAAAGTTGTTCCATTGGCAGGCGTATACCGATTTTGTGGTGGGACGCCTGGCTGTCAAGATAACCTCACAGACTTAAGGAGGGAGGTCAAAAGCTCAATCGCCATGCAAGGAAGCGGAAAGTGGACAGGTACAGGTGGAGAATCCACCATTGCTGCTGCAACAGAAGATCCTCCCAGAGGGGCAGCCTGACCAGAGGATCGATGCTCATGTCTAAAAGCTCAGAATACCAAACTCTCCATGCCCAGTGTGGAGCCACAAGAATAACTTGTGCCCGGTTGCCCCTGATCTTCTTGAGTGGTCTGGGAAGAAGTGGTATGGGCGGAAAGGCGTATAGGAGGCCTGAGCTCCTCTCACGGCGAAAAGCGTCGCCGAGCGAGAGCCGCCTTGGAAACGTGCAAAACTGCTGACATTGCATTTTCTCTTCAGAGGCGAACAGATCTAACCAAGGCTCTCCCCACCGCTGAAAGAGACCTTGTGCCACCTCCGGATGGAGACGCCATTCATGATCCGCAAGGCACCTTTGGCTGAGCTTGCCTGCCCTGGCCAGGTGTTGAACCACCAGGGAAATGCCCTGTTGTTCCAGCCAAGTCCAGAGATGCAGGGCCTCTTGACAGAGTCCACAACCCCACCCCGCCCTGTTTGTTGCAGAACCACATGGCGGTAGTGTTGTCCGTGAACACCTGTATGAGCCTTCCCTTTATTGACGGTAAAAAGGCTTTCAGTGTCAGTCGGATCGCCCGAAGCTCCACAAGATTGATATTGAGCTTGGCTTCCGCCGGAGACCAGAGTCCTCAGATCTACATCTCCCCCAGATGGCTGCCCAATCCCAGAAGGGACGCATCCATCACTACAGTAAGATATGGTTGGGGAAGGGAGAGGGGTCTGCTCTTGAACCAATCGTGGTCTGTTAGCCACCACTGCAGGTCTCTGACAGTGCCCTTTGAAATCTGAACCAGTTAGGTGAGATTTCCTCGATGCTGTGCCCCTGGGAAATTCATGTCGGAGGCAAGCTGCAGTTAGGTGGTGTGTATGGGGGAGTGGGGACAGGGTGTTACCTGCCAATGATGCAGCAGGTGCAGTGGCACCGGAGCCCAGAGCTTTGAGCATCCTTTCGCACCTCAATTATCTAACTTAACATGTGTATTTGTAAAATTCACTTTCACCCAAGGTTATCTTTGCACAGAATAACAGATGTTTATTGTTACCCAACTCAATGGTACTCATTTTGTTGACTTCAGAAGGATGAAAGGCTGAGTGGACCCACCAGGATTTGAACCAGTGACCATGAGGTCGAACACAGGCCCCTACAGTAGACGCATTAGTCCACCAGACCCGGCTGTTTCTGTGTGGGGATTCTGAAGGTGTTTATGTATTTTAGTCTGTGTATGGTGCACTCAGTAATATACTGTAGAAAGTGGCATACATTATAATATTCCCATAGTGGCAGTGCATGCCTTATTGCATAAGCAGCCACAAGGGAATCATAAATGTCCAAACATTATCTAAGAATAAATGTGGAATTATCCTCTCCAGATGAACACATAATTTTTCATGTAAAACTAAGAAAAACGATTAATGATCTCCTTTCATATAATGTCAGCCCCCTAATACAAGTGGTATCTAAAACAGACATTTTTCAAAGTTGTGTTATTGGATTAGTCATGTTTTATTATGGCTTTTATTATAACTCCCGCAATGTCAATTATTGTGTTGTTATAAGGGTTAGGGTCACTTGACATCACTTCGTAGGATGATTGAGGGTCAAAGGTCATATGATGTCACTTCTTGTGATGTCATTACGTTCAAGGATGTGTCATATTATTCCGCTGCCCATGGCATTTTGGTGAATCGATGTCCATGTGTAACTCTAGGGCTTGTAGTCTACCTTCAGAATTGTTATAAATTGGGCCCGCAATGGCTCACCCAAACGCACCCTTGGCCCACCTAGATAAAAATTCCTAGAACCGGGCCTGCTTGTATACAACACAAAGGGCTTTAAAGCATCACTTTTCCTTTAACTGTGAGCCAGTAGAGGAATTTCAGGGCTAGTGTGATGCTACTGTATCATTTCAGACCAAAAAAATTCGAGCTGCATGGTTTTGCAGTCTCTCTAGCTGTGACAGAGATATACAGTGGAGACCAGGGTATAAATCCACAGTTCACATAGCCACAGAGAGAATTAATGCAATTTTCTGAGAGTATTGGAGCTGCTGCAGTACAACATTTAGGAGGCAAAGATGGTGGAATGCTGATTTGAAGAACAACTTGATCTGGGGGGAAATGTTGAGCCCCTGTTTGAGTGCCCTCCCCACTTGCAGACTTCATTCCCAGAGACGGGGGCAGAGTGAGCAGTGCCCAATTCCTCCGGCCATACTAAGAGCTCCGAAGTTTCCTAGGCCATGCACGGGTAATTCACTGAGCCAGGTTTCCCCCCATTGCATTGTAGAACTTGTAGTTCTGTTTCCTATTATAAAATAGGATCTAGAAGTCCCAGAATGAAAAGTAGAAACCTGGACTGGTTGAGCTATTCACTCGCAGACATGGGAAACCTGAAAGGTCAATCAGAGTGGAGGAACAAGTGGCTGGACTGTCAGAGTCCGGAAGCAGGATTTAAGGAAGATTACTACAATAAAATGGTACTCGAACCAATAATTTAAATCAAATACATTTTCCTAGGAGATACGCATTTGCTTTGATGTCATTTTTTTAGATCTAATTTGGTAGTGTTCTTTCTGGGGGCGAAGGGGCTGGTTCTCCTTTGGTAGATTGGGAGGAGGGGTGTCTCGCTATGGATGGTCACTGAGTAGGGGTCTCTGAGTTGAAGCAAGTTGGGGAATCTGTTTAGAAATTGTTCAGGTTTGTGTGGGCTTTCTGTGTCTCAGACTGGAGGGTCCTCTGAATGTCTCTCGCTGTGAATGGCATTATGAAAAGTGGCATTCAGTGCTGGTTTGAAACATGATTGGTACATGATTGGGGGTGTCAGTTTAGAGAGAGTGTCGGGGTGGGCTTTTCTGCAGTGGTCTGACTCGCGCGGTCTCTCTCTGAGGGTCTCTCTCTCCTTCGATAGTTTAGTGGAAAGTGGTCTGCAATGGGCTAAAACATGACTGGGGGTTGTTTAGAGGTGATCCAGTTTGTGTGGGGGTGGCATGCTGTGCGCAGGCTCTGGTCTCGCTGTCAGAGTGGGGAGTCTCTTTCTGGGGGTCTCTCGCTTGGGGTGGTTTAGTGAGAAGTGGTTTGTCTCTCCTGGGTTAAAAGGGTTGGGCAATTCTGTTTGGAGAGGTGCGTGTTCATACAGGGTTAGCATTCCGCGTTTTGTCGGTGGGGGGGTGTCTTACCCTGCACGTCCAAGGTGAGCTTCTTCCAGATGGGGGCAAATTTCCAGCAGTGTATGCACCAGGAAGCATAGAACTCGGCGAACCAGGCACTGCTGGAGTTGAGCAGGTTAACGCAGGCCGAGTCAGAGTCCAAGATGACCAGCAGGTCTTCCCGGGAGTACATGCCGGCCCACCCGGCGGCCCACAGGGCCCAGAGGATCCACAGCACATGCATCTTGGGCATCATTCTACGGGGACCAGCGCTGCAGGGCCGGCCGGAGAGAAGACATGGAGAAGGGGGAGCGTGGATGGGATAAGGGAGGACGGGCCTCTGGAGGGACCTGCCGCAAGGAGAGAGGGAGGGGGGAGAGCGCGAGCTTGAGTGACAGGCCGTATGACAGGCTCGGAGGCAGGAGTACTAGTGGTTGAGGGCCAACGACTACACGGGCACTCGCAAAAAAAAGCGGCTTTGAAAGTGAAAGTGGGCGGGGCACACTAAATGCAAGCAAAGCACGTTGTGGTGCCAAACGTAGGGAAAACTCAATAAATAAAAAGTGCACGTACCATTTAACACCCAAGTACAGGGGCCAGTAGCCATGGGAGGATACAAATGACGACATGGCCCTACTAAGGAGGGACTAACAAGACTCATAATGAATCAGAAGACAGCATTTTCAAAGGACAAACACACAAGCCAATGAAAAATAAGGACTGGGGAGTGGGCGAAGCTTCTCTCCGTACTGAACTACCACAGATCTTCGCAGAGCAGCGCTTGGGCGCTGGCTCAGGCTCGACCTAATCAAGGACAAAGAACATGGACATGTACACATGCTAAAGATTTCACACATGGGGCCAGAATCACTAAATACCCCGCAACGCAGCAGCCGAAAATGCTGTGATGAATTGCAGAGGAGGAGAGCAGGAAAGCGCCATATCTACAGAGATATGGCTCTCTCCTCCCCTTTCCTGTGCAGAAGTTTGTGCAAGGGTGTGTGCATGAGTCTAGCATAGGTTTTATACAGGAAGAGTACCCTTCCAATACAAAATGCTCTGCCTAGACAACTTTTAAAACTGTTCATGTACTACAATGCAGCACATATGCAAAGTCAGAAGAGAGCTTACAGATCAGATGGTGCAGCAAAAATGCATCATGCCAGCACAATATCATAGCAGGCCACCAGGAAACAGCGCACTCTGCCCTATCCCAACAGCACAGCATCACCAGTGCCATCAAATATAGCCTTGAGTGGTATCACCTTGCCCAACAGAACAGGATTCATTTATGAATTCCAATGTAAAAGAAAGCACTCTCTGATGGACACCACTCTTACAATTTCCTCCCTCTCCACTGCATCGCCAAGCTCCTTCACTCCTTGAAAGCTTTGCCTCAAAATACATGGAATAATTAATCAAAAGTTCAAGGAAAATTCTGTATTCCAAGAGGAAACATTTTATCTATAACACAAACAATTATTCCTCGGACATCCTGGGGAGTGCATTGCTTTTTGGTTCCATGTGATTATAGTTCATGATACTAACATTGAATGGTAGTAGACGTTCTCGGTCAAGAGGTGTGGAATGCTCATTGTGAAACACAAAAATGTGTACATCCATGGCAGTTCTCAACAGCGAATTTCATCAGAAGGTATAATGCGTGAAGTCCATATCAATTAGTCTTGAGTATTAGTTGGACTTCCTTTGAACAAGACAGTGATCAGTGAGTGCTGAGGGGTTATGACCTTTCAGGCAAAAGGGCCATGCAGAATGGAGAAATCCAGGTGAAATGCCATTGGTGCATTCTGTGCTACCCTGATGACACCAAGTGCTGGCAGTGCCTCAGATCTTTTCGCCTTATGTTCGAAAATACATAAAAATAAACTACTAGACTTCTCCCTTCCGGGTGGACATTTTTAGCCTGCAAACACATTACCAATCTACTTCTTCCACTCCTACGCCCTATTTACTAGGATGTAGGAGTGGGTGACAAGTGACTTGCACCTTCATTGCATGTGTAATGATGCCGGTCACCTTCCACTGCTTCGCCACCCTGTTTCCAGGTGGCAATAGGGAGCAGGAGCTGGTTGCAACATACCTGTACTTTTTGTTTTTACCCCCACCCACCCTTGGGCAGGACGAGGGGTGAAGTGGACGATATTCTATTCTTCCCCTTGGACAAAGCGAGAGGTGGCACTGAGTCATTTCCTTCCTTACATTTGTGCAAGGTGGCGGTGGGAGGTTGAAGGTCATACCTCTTTTGCCCATGAAAATGTAAATCTGGGGTTGTTTTTAACTCCCCTCACTCCTCAGGCAAGGTGAAAGGGCGGTGTGGCTCACTACCTCTACCCTGGGCATTGTGAATGTAGGATTTATTTAAGTACCTACCCACCCTTGGGTCCAGAGTACACACCCGCCACTAGCACAATCTTTTTTTTTTTTTTAAACGCTCCTGAAGTTTGGGGATTTGGTGAGAGATTTAAAAAAATGCAGGGAGAGTGTAAAACTTACAACTGGTTTTATTTTTTATAAATCGCTTCCGAAACTTGCGCACTTCAGAAGCACATTTTTTTAAACACTGACAAAGCCACTAGGTCTAGCTTGCATTGTAAGTTACAAGCCAGATATATTGGCTTTGCAAATGTTGCAAACTGTGGGTCACAAGAGGTATATGACATTACATTATGGCAAATACAAGAGCAGCTAAGGTCACCCAAAGGCGTTGCATGGTGTTGCAGGGATTCCGTTTTGGAACAGAACTATGCCTGGAATCACAGAAAATCTGTATGTAGGGAATGAGTCGTCATACCACATCAGTACCTATGAACCCCATTCCAGACTACCTCATAGTGCCGCACCTGCACTCCTAACCTTCCCAGAGTACCAGGTAATTTAGCACCCCAGAACACGACACACTACCCCCCCACCAGTGAACTGCGGTAACACTGCTCACTCATGCATGTGCACAATAAACAGAAAAGATTCACAAATTTATTGAAACTATCGTACTCTATTATTATAAAGCAACTCTGCTCCAATTAGAAAACATGCAAAACATAGTAATGTAATTAACATCACCAATAGACTGTACACAATGAACAGTCCTATCATGGTTATTGGTGCATCTGCCTAAACATAGCCTCACAATATTATGTTAAAGATCTCTGGGATGGTGCTGGGCCCCATACCTGGCATTTGTCGTTAGCTGGTCTGCATCTCAGATTGCACAGAGCTGGGGCTGTGGTTCCGGGACCTCTCCTCTGCTAGAAATCCTCCCCTCTGTTGTCAAAACGGTGAGCCTTGGCTTATATGATAAGAAATGCTTTACTCGTAAACATCAGCTGGGTCTCTTCTATTGTGTCTAGGTGTTAGTGTCTGACCACAGAGAAAAACAGGGCACAATGTTGTTTGACCTTGTACCAAATGTTCAGACTGAATCTCAGCAGAAAAGCAGAATAATAAAAGATGTGCAGCCTATTTCTAAAATAATAGTAGGTTACAAAAAAAAGCAAAAGCAGCCTACAACGTGTGCAGCGTGCGCGGTTGGGCTAACATTAGGGAAAACGATAGTGGGCCCTAAAGGGGCAGAAAAGCAGAATAATAAAAGATGTGCAGCTTATTCCTAAAATAATAGTGTGTTACAAACACAAGCGTGTTGTTTCTGAAGGTGTACAAAGCAAAAGCAGCCTACAATGTGTGCAGCATGCGCGGTTAGGCTAACATAAGGGAAAACTACAGTGGGCCCTAAAGGGGACGTATGACACCCCAGTTCGGTCGGGACAGTAACATAATGACGAAGGAAAGGATACTACTCATATGCACAAGCTAAGCAAGTCCAAAGCATTGCTAATAAGCGTGCTGCAAAAGCATTACAATTTAAATGTAAAAAAGTAATATGTCAATTTTTAGAAAATGGTAGCCGAATTAAAGCATGTCGGAGGTATCCATAATGTCTTTTGATAGTTCAAAAGCCATTGAATACAGAACGGATTCCATCTCCGCAGATGATGATTGTTCAAAGGCCCAATTCACCAACTCCAGAGAACAGGCATGATCCTCTGTCTCAGCAGACGCTGAGAAAGAAACCGGGTAACCCACAACTGTGTCATTTGAGCCAAGCATGATAATTTCATGTGCTGATGTACTTGTTTCCGATGAAACAAGTCGCTCATAGCTGGCACTGTGAAGGAACCGTAGGCTCAGGGGACACTTTTGAAACTAGGGGGCATATTTACGTTCCCTGGCGCATCCCTGCATATCAGCAGGGATGCGCCAGGGAAAATGCGTCACGCAAGTTTACCCTTGCGCCACGTCCGATGCGCCGCATTTACAATGCGCAAGGATAAGCAGATGCGTGACGCGTCTGCCGGCGGAAGGTTGGCGCAGTGCTGAAGTTGTGTCGCAAGCGCGACGCAACTCCAGCACTGTTCCAACCTTCCCTATCCCTAACATGGTGCGTCAATCCTTACGCCTGCTTGAAGCAGGCGTAAGGATTTGACGCACCAGCGTCGGAAAAGTGACTGCGTGAAATCTTGTAGATTTCACTGCGTCACTTTTCCGAGGCGTTCCTGTGCCGGAACGCCCCCCCCTGCGCCGGTTCGCCCACATGAAACCTGACGCAGGTTTCATGTGGCGCAGGGGTTTACTACGTGACCCATCTCCCTAGATGCGTCACGTTGTAAATATAGCGCAACGCGGCGCATGGTTTGCGTCGCCGCTGCGTCACGTGCGTGACCCAACGGCGGCGCAAAAGTGGCGCAAGGGGCTTGTAAATATGCCCCTAGGTCGCTAATGGACTCATCAACAGTTCTATGTCCACGGCAGCTGGCGATGGAAGAGCCACGCAAATATCTAGTTCCCATTCGCAGGGGCACCAGAGGCAGCGAAACGCAGGTTGCACACAGGTAATCCAGGCTGGTCGGAATGACAATGACCAATCAAGGTCTAATTCCTGGAGCAAGAGGATTCCAAAGAACTGAAACATGAGCTCATGGTACAGTTGGGGCAATGGCAGTTCCAGTGGGCTGGCAAAGACAACATCCATTGCAGGGAACAAAAATAATATCAGAACACCACAAATGAGGAATAACAGCAGCGGGAAACCCCCAAACACACTAGAAAAAAGAGAATGAATGAAAGTTGGTTGTTCTCCAAAGATTGTCTGGAAGGAACTGACTGAGCCAGAACCTATAACTTTAAAAAAGTGTGCAAGGCTGGCCGTATTGGATACATTAAAAATGTGATGAACAAGTTTGCCAAAATGTAATGGGAAGTTAGCGTTGAGCACGGACTATATCTCGCTGAATATCCTTGCAACTTGTAATTCATAGGTCTCTCTAGCATATGTTAGGGTCACTTCTTTTTGAAACAATAGTGCTTTGAGTCTGCTTATCTCGTTAAAATCTGCCTTAAAGGTTGGAATGGAAGGCCCCAACAAACTATCCATACCACCTTGGGCAGGAGGGAAAAGTACGTTGTTGTGGCACGTGATAAGCTGGGAAACTTATAAAATGTATGGGATCCCAGCTCACATCCCACAACAGTCTTGATCACTTAACATTTGATAACTGCCATTTGAAACAACTGTAATAAGTGGGAGTATTGTGGGGGCTGGTATCCCTTTACAAAACAGGCCAAATTCACTACCGAAGCTCTACAATGCATTGAATGGTAATGTGCTTGCAAACGAGTGAATGTCTGACAGAAGACTAGTAAGGAAAACTTCTCTGTTTGCACGTTCAGAACGATAAGAAAATGGGAGGACTATCATTGAATAATGAAGCTGCCTCCTAGGGGCTCATATCTACCAATAGGGAAATGTTTAATGGAAGCTGTGAATTGAAATATTGAAATCGGCACAGATATTATGCCCTATATTAACCATACAGCGGACGGTGTTTCTGCTGTAGTGAAAGGGAGCTGTTCTAACTTCTTGGATGTAACATTGTGAAGGTTGCGTCCTTTTTTGCCATGAGCCATTGTTTATGTGTCAGATTGAAAGGCATGAATAGGTGATTTGAATTAAGATAATGCCAGGGGACGCGACCAACTTTGAGGGTCTGAAAGGTCTAGCTAAATTGCATGATGGATCTAAACTGACTTTGCCCATGGTACAATGTAGACTTGTCACATTGCTTGATATAAATTACAGATGACACAATGGTATTCAGATGGTAAATGTGAGAAGACAACATATTAATAATATTATCAACAACAGCAAGCACTTTATCCAAATTATCTTGATCAATTTGTCTGAAACGTGCACCAGCTTCCATTTGTGACAATTTCCAAATTTCATTATATGTAGCATAAATAAATCTTTTAGAACCCGGAGACTTATGACCCAACAAAAAAACTGATAAGTCCATGTCCTCCGATAGAAGAGAAAGATGTTGTATTACTGCAGATAGTGTGGAGTGTTCGGAAGGTACTTCCCCTTCTCCCTTTTCAAGCAAGGAAGGTGATGGTCCAGGCTCTCATCCTGTCCCGGTTGGATTATGCGAATGCCCTTTATTTAGGCGCCCCTGTTGCGACCTTCTCCAAGCTACAGACAATACAGAATTGGGCTGCAAGACTCTTATTAGGCATTCCTAAACACCACTCCGCCAAACCTGCCCTGAGAACACTTCACTGGCTACCAGTTCGGGAGAGAGTTAATTTTAAGGCTCTATGCATTGTCCATAAGTCTCTAGCCGGAATAGGCCCCGCCATTCTTCAGAGCACTATTCAGTCTTACCGGCCCAATAGAAGCCTTCGTTCTGAGAATATGAATCTTGTCATCGTCCCTAAGATCAGGAAAGCCAGAAGCGGGGGGCGGCAATTTTCTTTTAATGCGGCTAGACTCTGGAACTCTCTTCCCTCCCATTTACGTGCAGAATCTAATCACTTAGTTTTTCGTAAATTGTTGAAAACCTCGCTTTTCCCTAACTGATGAAACTCACTACTGCCGTTACTGCCAGCGCTGGGATGCTTCCGGGTAGCCATGCGCTTTAAAAATGTTATTTCAATTTCAATTTCAATTCAACTATTGTTGACACAATGTCCCCAATGAATAGGTAGTAACAATTCCTCAGTGTTGGGATTGAGAATAACGAGGGTCAAGTCAGCTTACTTGAAACCCCGGTGTGGAATTCAGAAAATGAGCAAGACAATGAGCAAGACAACTATTTATGTCTGAAGGCCACAATAACCACCCGTGAGGACCTGAAAAGTGTGGAATTAAATGTACCATTTTGCAACATACTGTTGAGTTGTTCCTCTGTATCATTTGTTAACTGTTGCCAATTTTCAAACCGGTCAATGGAAGGAATAGTGGATGCATTAATTTCTTTAATTTCAGCTAATCCTAGACACGTGGTCAGTTGAACAGTGTCATTCAGAAAAATCATTTGTGTTGGGATTAAACAGGCTCGAAACAAAGTTTCTGTCCCCTGAACTTGCCATGATTTGGTACACCAAATGGACTTCATGTCGATTGTATCTTTCCAATAGTCCTAACCTTTGACAGACAGTTGTGTAACAAACAAGTCCGTATATATATGACCTTATTTTCTGTAAGCATGCATTTTTGGGTGGTGCAGGGATGAGTTTAAAATAAAAGGATGTTAGATCTGAGGTGTCATATCCCGAAAAGCACCTGAGTTTGTCATTATATGTTTTGGAACTTCCTCGAGGGAGAGTGGGGCAATGTTCCCATTGTGTGTAATTAAAAATTGTATGTTGAACACTAGCTTGATGCAAATAATGATGTCAATAATGGTGATAACAGAACATTTCAGCATAGTTAGCAGAATTAAGGTACAAATCCTCTGATAAGAAAACCGTATAATATTCCAGCTCCGAGAGCATGGAGTTTACAGTTTCAACATCCCAATCATCTGAAGGTAACACAGGTACTATTACAGCCCCCATAGAAACTTTAAACACAAATGGTTATCTGCAGGACCTCCGTAGGGCCAAATATATTGAATGTAACTTTATCCCAAACAATTCCAACAGTTACTGGAACAGACAAAAAGTTCACGAGGGACAAGTCTCTTTTTGGCGGGCCAACACCCCGTCGACCAGTTCCGTACCAGAATGCTCTGGAAGGTAGTGGCCATTAATCAGTAGTAAAAAAACAGTCCCAAATCCAATACAAAGGAATAGAAAAACAAGGAAAGTGTTATCCAAACATATATCTAAGACAGGATCAGATAGTTGTATTTCAGCCAGTAAAAGAAAACACAGATCCGTGCAGGAGTAGTGTCTAGAACAGATGAACTGTTGAAAGAGTCAGTAGAAAAATCATCTTCTCCTACAAAATAATAATAAGTTGTTTGTCAAATAACAAGTGCTTCAGGAACCGCAACAGGACCAGAAAAATCCAGAGGAGATGGATCCAAAGAAGGTGTATCATTAAAAATGACCTCAGCTGCAGAAGATGCAGTTGTAAGAACAGGACTCTCTTCAATCGTGCCACTGAAAGTTTTAGCAGATGCAGGAATTAACTGTAGTGCATTCTTCACCCCCCCCCCCGCCCCCTCCCGCCGGGGAGAAACAGCTTTGGTGGTGCTCACTAGCTGTAAAGGAATTTTCTGCATGGTAACAAGAAGAGTCAGGGAACTACAAAGGACTCCCCCTGGTCTAAAGTTGAGAATTGGCCACATGATGTAATTTGATTTGATCAACAGAGACAAAACAAATGTCATTGGAACCAGGAAGCAGTGGCAAGATTACAGTTCTTGTACCGTAAATGCCAAAGACTGGCACCGGTGCTTGTCATTATGACCGAACTCCTTCTTGACCGCCATAGTTTCATTCCAAAATCCAGGGCAGCAGTCACCACGTGTTCGTTCTGTATTTGTTTTAACACACATGGCAAAACTGACATGGAAAGAATGCTGTGACTGATGATATAGACAGCTGCAAAGACTACCCCCCACATCTTGCAATCACCTATTCCGGAAACCATTCCATGTGGTAAGCACATAGTCAATATTCTGTGCTTGTCTTGTAGTCCCATATTGGGAAACACAGCTTCAATTTGGTTGATCTTTTAGACGATCCAAAAAGGAATTTCTTCACGATTAGTAGGAGTTTTCCCCATAACTGAATGACCAATTACAGGACTTACGGTGGGCACCGCCGACAACTGGGTGTGATCTGGCAGGCCAGGGCATGCTAGCATAGCCAACAATGTGCGTGAAACATATTGAGTAAAGAGTACATAAAGTGTAACAAGGGCAGTGTACAATTCTCTGTACTAGATTTTGATCAGCCAAGTCAGGGTAGGGTGTATGTCCAGCTAAAGCTGGCCAAGTGGCCCTGTCATTACTAAGGGGACCCAAGCAGATGGGTGTAGCTACATGTGGGAGGGTGCCAAGGAACCAAGTATGGTGTTCCCAATAAGACAAATATATCTCCATTAGTACATATGGTCTACTTAGAATCGGCGCTGGAGGTGTTGTGTATGTATGGAATGTGTTAGTATTCGGATCCACAGCTGGAAAATTGACCTAGGAATAAATGACTTGAAAGTGGTAAGCATCATTAGCCTCAACTACGAAGATAAACGAACCACCTGCTTTTGCAAGCCCATGATGAGTTAAATGTGCATGGACAGCATGTCTGCAATTAACCGTAATAGCAACAGGTTGTGTAGCCATATGGAAAAAAGAATAGGGATTCAAAGTGCGACACAAAAATGGGTTCCTTTAAAACGTTTCAAGCTTGAAAAAACTACAGAATTTCATGCTCCCTGAACACTGTGGAGAATTTATCCCCAACATCACGGATATCTCCGGTAGGAGGTGTAAGGGCTATTATGGACACACACAAGCTCTACTCAGAAGACCCGTGAATAAGTTCCAGACCACACATTGGTGGCACCATGTTGCAGGGATTTAGTTTGGGAACAGCACTATGCCTGGGATCACAGAAGGCCTGTATGTGGGGACTGAATCACCATAACCCATCAGTACCTATGAACCCCTTTCCAGACTAGCTCATAGTGGCTCACCTGCACTCCTAACCTTCCCAGAGTAAGAGGTAATTTGGCACCCCAGAACACGAAACTCTGGCCCCCCAGGGAATCGCAGTGACAGATGATCACATTTTGTGTGCTCACTCATGCATGTTCCACAATAATCAGAAAAGTCATGAAAACAGTTTCAAAATGTATTTATACTATTGTGCTCTATTATCATGAAGCAACTGTGCTGCAATTAGAAAACACACAAAACTTAGTAATCTAATTAGCATCACCAATAGACCATACACAATGACTAGCCCTATCATGGCTATTGGTGTGTCTGCCTAAACCTAGCCTCACAATAATATATTAAAGATCTCTGGGATGGTGACGGCCCCATACCTGGCATTTGCCATCAGCTGGTCTGCACCTCAGATTGCGCAGAGCTGGTGCTCTGGTTCCGGGTCCTCTCCTCTGCTAGAAATCCTCCTCTCTCTTATCAAAATGGTAAGTCCCAGCTTATATGATAAGAAATGCCCTATTCATAAACAGCAGCTGGGTCTCTTCTATTGTGTCTAGGTGTTAGTGTCCGACCACAGAGAATAACAGGGTACAATGTTGTTTAACCGTGTACCAAATGTTCAGACTGAATCTCAGCAGAAAAGCAGAATAATAAAAGATGTGCAGCCTATTTCTAAAATAATAGTGTGTTACAAAAAAAAGCAGAAGCAGCCTACAACGTGTGCAGCGTGCGCGGTTGGGCTAACATTAGGGAAAACGATAGTGGGCCCTAAAGGGGACACACAACAATGGGGCAAAGAGGCCCACAGAGAAGCTTCAGGACAAAGCAACACAAGAAGATAAGGGCGCAAGGAGAGGCTGCAGTTATCAGGGTGCATATAGAGAGGAAGGAGAGAAGACACAGGCTGCAGAACTGGGGGACTATGGAACATATGTGTACTTCAGGGGCAAGACTGGTGGCAATTAAGCTGCAGGGAGGCAGAGGGGCATACATAGGACCAGCATTTCTGAGCCAAGGTGTCACATAGGAGCCGTAGTGGAGATGGGAGTCTAATGAAGGGAAGCAGGGGCAGTGGGAGACATACAGTAGGGCTTCATGAGTGGCTGTGGGGCACAGAGAGGGTCTGCAGTGGCAGAGTGGCACATTGGGAGTGCTGGGGACAGTGGAGTATACAGAAGGCCTGTAGCTGCAGGACAGCGGACAGGCATGGTGGCTCATCATGGGGACATAAAAATATAAAGGATCATCAGGACGACATAGCACATAGAGGAGCTCACAGAAAGTATGTATGGGTGCAATAGGGCAGCATGCATTAGTTGCAGTAGGAATGGGGATACACAAATGGAATTAAGAGGGTGAGGTGAAATGAGGGGATGGTGGCAGGCTCAAGACATACAGTGAGGATGCAGAGGGGCAGAGAGACACATAGAGGGGCTGCAGTATCAGGGCAGAGTGTCAAAAAGGGGCTGGAGGGGCATGGAGCACAGAAAGGACTGCAGGCAGCCCTGGGCACAGAGGGGAGGAGGGGCACACAGAGGGGTGCAGAGAAAGACAGAGAGACATAGAAGTTCAAATAATGAGGATCAGTGACACACAAAGGGACTATATGGGGTGAGGGACACACTTTGGGGCTGTAGGGCAGACATGAGGGCACACAAAGGAGCTGTGGGGGCAAATAGGACCAACAGGCTTCGGGTCGGGCTTCACACAGGCTGCAGGGTCACAAGGGACCATGAGATGCATCATATGCCAGCACACCCACCATCAATCATCAACACACCAGTCATCATATGTATAGACAGCTAAGTTTTGCTAACACATCCACCATCATAGGCCAAACCAACCAACATCTTATGCCAGCATACTTACTATCATACACTAACAGGGATCCAGCACAATACCCACCAGCACCAAATGCCTATAAAGCCCCATCATACATCTACACAGCCAAAGTCATACACCAACACCTCTTTATACATCCAAAACACCCACCATAGTACATGCATATATAGACCATTAGATACACATACCATTATATTCCAAAGTAAACACACCGGCTGTCATGGACTTACAATGCCACCATTTAACAATGGTGTACACTGGCGCTTCAACTTAATCATGTCATTATTCATGCTTTTACACATTTAAAAGCGCAATCAATTGATCTGCCAAACATATTTCATTTTAGCTTTCCTAAAGGTAATAACAGGGTTGGGAGTTAAGGTTGAGTTAGTACAGCAGGGTTGGACATGGGTAAAATATTTTATATCATTTTTTGGAAAATGAAATCCTTGACCACAAAAGCAATATTATAAGAGCACCCAAACATCAGTATATGATCACACAGTCCCATCACATATCCACACAACTGTTTTAGTATGTCCACAGTGAGCAACATAGCATCTATGCAACTAAAATCAAATGACCACTTAGCCACCAACCTATGCCCACACACACCATTATACTTCAACACACCTATCTTCATACATTCCAACACACACCAGAGCACACATTTACAATAACTATAACAGCAACACACACAACATCATATTCCAGAACAGTTACTGTCATACACTTACATAGCCACTGATAGACCTGGCATTCTTGGTGTGGTTTCCCCTAACTTTTTTGCCTTCAGAACTCCTGTTTTTTCTGACTTCTTTTGGAATCTGCGCAATTTACAACTGCTAACCCATACTAAAGTGCTTGTGCTCTTTCTCTAAAATGTGGTAACATTGACTTATCCCCAATTGGCACATTAAATTTACTTATAAGACCCTAGTAAATTGCTCTACAGGTGCCCAGGGTCTGTAAATTAAATGCTACTAGTGGGACCGCACCACTGATTGTGCCACCCACTTAAGTAGCCCTCTAAGCATGTCTCAGGCATGACATTGCAGAGCCTGTGTGTGCAGTTTTAACCTGCCATATTGACCTGGCAAGATAAACCTTTTTGCCAGACCCAAATCTTCCTTTTTAATACATTTAAATAACCACTAGGGTAGGCCTTGGCCAGCCCAGAGGGCAGGGCGCAATGTATTTAAAAAGCAGGACATGATAGTGAAAAACTCTTAAATGTATTTTTCACTACAGGAAGGCCTATATCTCCCATAGGATAACAATGGCGTTATCTTATTATATTTTATGAGTGTAATTTTCCAATGAGAAGATATCACTGGTTCAAGTTTGGTGTCTCTTGAATTCTAATTTAAAATCCTAACTTATGGTGATGTCGGAGTTTAAATTACAATTCTGAAAATGCCACATTTAGAAAGTTGGCATTTTCTTGCTTTAGCCATTTGGTGCCTGTAACCTGCCTCACATCACATGACTGGGTATGTAGGTCTTGACTGAGATATAATGCCTGCCACTCTAAATTGCTCAGGATTAGCTAATCAAAGAGGATAGCTATTAGCCTGGTATGTATAATTTTCATATGCTCATTTAAAAAATAATGCATGAGGGGGACAAGTTTATACTATCAGCAATCTTACCAAACGCTTAAACTTCCAACTCATAATACTCGGAAGGGGTGTGCTTCAATGTGGATGAGAAAAGAGGCATAAATGTCAACACATCCAATAAAATTCAATTTGTGTTGTGAATCACTTTACCTGGGTTGGAGTGCCCATGTGAGAATCTATATATGAAAAGCCTACTCTTGTGCCACTTACGATCCACAGTTCTACAGTCCACCTCATTTGCGCAACTCAGCATATACATGAACTAGGCACTTTACCTATAATCAATCACTTGTCTCAGTGCTTCAGTAGAAAATTGTTGCCACCTCAACCAAAAGGACCCACTACCAAAATCGTTGCAAAATAACAATAGTGGCGAATAAAACTTTTTCATCGTTTTCAAAAGTTGTGTAAAATATAGTAATATTTTAACATGTTAGAACAATGTAAAGATGGGGAAATTCAGTGTGATGGATGTGTTGCAGAATGATATCACAAGTTAAAACTCATTTTTAGGACTGGATTATGATCCTGCATGTCAATTCACAAAAATCCCAGGTGTAGCAGAAGTGACATTACTTGCCCTTTGACCATACATGCCAAACCTCTCAATTTCAAGGCTAGTTTCCTACCTTCCGATTCCTGCTTGCAAAAACCCAATCCCTCGGCGGGCTTCATCTGACAAGGACTGGTTTCCTGTGCCTCCGGAGTATATGAACTGTCAGTAACCTGATACTGCAGGCCAGCGCACAACAATTTTGTCACGCTCTCTCTGCCTGCCAAAGCGCTTTCTCCATGCTTCTGACAGGTAAGGGAAAAAACCCCATGTATTTGCATTTCTGATATCCGATCCTGCAGCAGCACACTTGCAAGCACCATACATGACAACAGACCTGATTCAGGCCTTAATTGAAGTCAATGGGAGAAATACATTCTCTTGACTATTTATTTTTCAATCTCCCACTTTACTCTTTTAAAATATTGCTATGCATGCCTTTGACCCTCAATAACATCACAGAAATCGATATCATTGTAACTTTTACCCAATGTCATCCAAGGAAGTGATGTCACATGACATTTTATTCTGATGATATAAGAAAGAACATCAGTGCACCTGTTTGTATCTCTCCAACCTATATCTTTTCATCCCTCTATTTCTCTCAGTGATTTATTTTTCTTTCTCTCTACAGCTCTCTCTCTCTCACTCACACACACACTTTCCTTTACCTTGCGGTCTCACCTATCTGTTGTGTTCTCTTCCTCTCTTCTGGTCTCTCTGCTGCTCCATGTTCGCGTATTTCCACTCTCCCCTCTCATATCTAGAGACAGGGGCCTTTTTTCCCTCGCCCCTCTCAATCAGCAACAAAAAATGATGTTGCAAGTTTGTTGTTTTCAGTTTCAATGCGCCATGCTGGTTTCTTGCTAGAGATGCACATTGCAATAGCAGCTCAGCCCATTGTAATGGGTTTCAGTGCAGTTTCACTGCTGAATATTATGGATGCCAAATGTTAATGTTGGCTTTAAGTTAAACATATTTTTTTTAAAATGCTGTTTAAAGTTTCTGGCACTGCTTTAGCGATACCTTAGTACAAGGGTCGCAAGGGGCAAGGCAGGAGTCACAAAAGGGACCTTTGGCGATGCCTTTGCTTGCTGTTTGACCATGTGGTCGGTGGCCATTTTGTACAGCCAGCCAGTGTGCCTTTGGCATAGGCTTGAATGTCTTCTTTGTAGTGGCCATGCCTTCTTACTGGCTGTTGTTCTGACCATGTTGCTCATGGCCATTTTGCATAGGCAGTCAGTGTGCTTTTGCCATACGCCTGCATGTGTTCTTTGTTTGTGGCCATGCTTTCTTGCTGGTTGTTGTTTTTTTGCATGTGATTTTTTTTTCTTATTTTGTAAAGAAAAAATATTGCACAGTTTAGTACATTTTCTCCATGATTTTTAAAATAAATTTGCTGTATTTTTTTAATGCACTATGTGGCCTACTCTGCCAATGGAATGGGCCTTCTAGCCGGTAGGCCCAGTGCTAGACATGGGTTTTTAAAAAACAATTGTTTCTGTTGTGTCTGTTAAATTGAAACTTCATCTAGGCCATGGATGGCATAGGATTAAAATACAAAAAGGATTTTTTTGTGGTATTTCTCATTTTTTTCCCCCTGCAAACAGTGTATAGGTGGGATAATGCCTTTGGAGGATGTGTGCTGTTGTAAAACGTTTCAGCCATGTTGATTTTCGCTTTTGGCATTGCTGAATTAATCAATGCTGTGTTCTCTCTGTCTAACTATGCCTTCTGAGTGTGTTTGCCATAGTCCACCATTTGCCATTGTTCACCATGCCATGTGGCCAGGGGCCATTTTGTATAGTCCTTGTCCATAGGCCTGCATGCGTTCATTGTATTCCAGGCCTCCAGCTTCTTGTTGCCAATGTGATAGGGGGGCTGTTTGCGTAGGCAGTCAGTGTGCTTTTGCCACAGGCCAGCATGTGTTCTTTGTGGCCATGCCTTCTTGCTTGTTGGTTGCTGTTGTTGTGTGACCAATGACCATGTGGCTGGCGGCCATTTTGTGTAGCTAGCCAGTGAGCCCTCCCCATAGGCCTGCATATGTTCTTTTTAGTTTGCTCCCCATGCCTTCTTGCTTGTTGTAGGTTGTGACCATGTTATTGGCGGCCATTTTGTGTAGCCAGTATGTTTTTGCCATAGGCCTGCATGTCCTCTCTTTGTTCCCGATCCCTTCTTGCTCAGTGTTGTTGTTGTTGTTGCTGACCTTGCGGCAATAGCAGGCAGCCATTTTGTGCATCCAGCCAGTGTGGCCCTTTGCTTTGCCACAGGCTTGAATGGATGGTTGAGCAATGAGATAGCACTTTAATAAATTATCATTATATCTTTGAAGATAACTTCACTTATTTATATAATTTTTTTATTTAATTTTCTTTTCAGATTTAGTTTTTATTGATTTTTAATCTTTATTTTTTAAATTTATTGTTAATTGTATTTATTTTAATTTTTTTAACATTTTTACATTTTTATTATTTTTTAATTGTTTTTAATTATTATGTTTTGTTTATTTTTTTTAAACCATTTTCATTACATCTGGCATCAATGAATCAACAGATAATAATATGTTCAAGAGAATGGGTTTGACAGAGTGCACACCAATTTTTTGTTTGTTATGAATTCTTATTCCTCCTTTATATCTGATTGCGTGCTAGCCCGAAATCGTGGTCTGTCCTAGCCACGTGGATAATTGAACATGTTGAAATGGGGCAACGTGTCACCCCAATGTCGGACGCACAGCATTATCCAAGCATAACTCTGATGCCAAAAGTTAATCCAATTTCATCATATTTATTCCGTTTTTTCGAATTCCACTTTTACATCCGTTTTACATTTGTTGTCCTCTTGTCACATGAGAGACATCTTATGTATTATACTGTATCCTTAACAAACTGCAGACATGCCGATCCAGGCCTTAAACTGTAGTGCGGAGTTATACATAAGCGATCCCCATTCGTTAATCCTGATCACCCAATGCATTTCGGGCCTATTCCTGGCCCTTCGTCAGGGGTACTCTACAATTTAAAAACATTGTTGTAAAACAGTGTATTCCAATCAGTGCAGCATGTTAATAAGTGCGCTAGATAAAGCTGTACTTGCCTTATATGCATTAAATATAACCAACGTTTTCCCGCTAAATGTAACCAAAAGATTACCACTAAGTTGATGCCCAGAACCACCTCTCTACTCCTCCCACCTTTCTCTCCTCTAGCAACCCTGCGTTACAAACCCTTAAACCTTCATTCCGATAAACCCACATCAAACCATATTATCACCCAACAACGGTATCTCCCCGGGCCTTCACCTTTAAAATCTGCTTCCGTGAACACCTCCCAGTTGAATTTCACGCATCCACGTATTTCGTATTCTCCTAGATCTGCGCTTTAAACACCTGTACTCTATCACCGCCCACCTTTCAGTAACTACCTCTATTAACCTTATATCTCCCTAATCCATCCTCCATAAAGCAGCTGCTTTGCCTTCTAAATACTTTAATAGTAGTTTATGATTCGTTTGAAGTGCCAACCTTATTTCTCTCTAATTGTGTAAATCAAACTGCTTGATAAACAACTCATTGACATATTTTATGTTGGTACACGCAGTGGATTTTGGGACATGTAGTAATCTAGTTTCAGTAACACTACGGATAACAGACTTAGAGGAGTGGGGCCGGTTTTGTTGAGATCTGGTTTATGAAAGAAGAAAGAAGGGAGGTAATTAGAGAGAAAACGTTGGTTATATTTAATGCATATAAGGCAAGTACAGCTTTATCTAGCGCACTTATTAACATGCTGCACTGATTGGAATACACTGTTTTACAACAATGTTTTTAAATTGTAGAGTACCCCTGACGAAGGGCCAGGAATAGGCCCGAAATGCATTGGGTGATCAGGATTAACGAATGGGGATCGCTTATGTATAACTCCGCACTACAGTTTAAGGCCTGGATCGGCATGTCTGCAGTTTGTTAAGGATACAGTATAATACATAAGATGTCTCTCATGTGACAAGAGGACAACGGATGTAAAACGGATGTAAAAGTGGAATTCGAAAAAACGGAATAAATATGATGAAATTGGATTAACTTTTGGCATCAGAGTTATGCTTGGATAATGCTGTGCGTCCGACATTGGGGTGACACGTTGCCCCATTTCATCAATGAATCAACCCCATGTCTGCTTTAGGTGTAGAACAGCATTAATTGTCTAAGGATTATTTCATTGTCGTTTGTCAGCTGCACCTCCCTGAGTGCCACATCCCACATGATGCACATAAAGAAAACAGTTACATCTGTATGTTGTAGTTGCTCTTTCTTATCCTTCCTGAGTGTACAGTCAGTCACCATGAAAGTATAAGTTGGTGTGGTTTTCCGCTTTACGAATGGATGCACTGTATTGTTAATTATTTATAATAAGAGTAACCTGTGACCAGACTAAATGATATTGTTTGTTTGTACTACTAATTGAAATGCAACAATGCCACGTTTCACTGATGTTCTTCTTGCATCTTTTCTTTTAGGTGCACAAGAGACAACATCACCCACAGTACTGCCAGACAGAAGGCCTGTGCACGACGTGACGCGTGACCCACACATCACACAGACATCTCTTCAACTTGTGTGAAGCTAAGTGCCACTGCTGACTGACAACTTCAAGATGGCCCAAAAGAAAGGTGCTACCAAGAAAGTGGGCAGTGAGAAGAAGAAGGAGCTTATTACCACCACTGGTATGTCGACCCAGACCTTTTTGGGGAAAAAAAACGGTGCCTGCCACATTGGCCTCTGAGGAGCAAGCTGGGATCAGCACCCCCGCATCAGTGGACCCACCCCAATCTAGGCCCAAGCCCATGTCTCTCACAGAGGCACCAGTCTAATTGCGTCAACGCCGATGAGCAGTGATGTTGAAATTGACTTATCTCTATCGCAAAGTAGTACCCAATCATTGCAGGTAACTCAGAGAAGTGGACAACAACAACAGCTACAACCACCAATAGCAGTTTATCCCGAAGTAGGAGCAGTTCAGGAAATTGAGCTTCATGCTCTGGAAGTAGAGGAAGCCACTCTTTCAGCAGAGCCATTGTCTTCCAGATCTCCAGCTAGAAAAAGGAGGGTTAGTGCATCATCTTATTCTCCAAGCCCCCCTTCTGAGCTAGACACCACTTGGATCACGCCTCAGTCTGAGAGGAAGGCACACCATGAGATGAGGGTAGGGAAAAGGAAGTTTCCTGAAAGCCTTAGAGTTAGGGAGGCAGATGTAGAAGAGGAGGATGACGACAAGCCAGTCATCATGGATGTTAGCCCAGCCCCAGTGGAGACCGATGTTCCCCATCCCAACTTGCTGTGAGGGATGTGGCACCACAGATACCACCACCTCCACCAGCTGCCATGTTTGCAAAGTCCCAGAGTCACAGATACCATCACCTACCACCAGTTCGTCCAACATTGGCAGCGGCACCAGCGTCAGAAAGTTTACAAATAATAGAACCTTTTGTGTAGCACTCTCTTTTAGGTAAATCAAAAGACAAATAAGTCCTGAATCTGATTACAATGTGGATTCAATTGTCCACAACATTCCCATTGAAAGAATCCCGGCTTCACACACATGATTGATTAAATAAACACCAGCCATTTTCCGCACAAAGTCACAATCCCGGGTGGAAATCATTGACAGGAACAGAACGGTCGGCGCACCAACAAAGAAAAAAAAAAAAAAGAGCTGGAGTTTTTACATATTTGAAAAGGCTCGCCACTTTGGAATTTGATGTATTGGGTTAGCCGTACCGAAAGGCCAAGGATGCCTTAGAAAACCAGAATTTTTTGAATTGCCTTGAAAAAGTCTTTTTGATTAAGACGAAACACGTGTCGGCTGATGTTTGCTGAATCACACAACCAATAAATCAACAATGGAATGAACAAACTTTCTGGACTCCTTCTGTTCATGAGAAAAGAAGATTTCAACTTGGGATTCTTTCAATGGGAATGCTGTGGACAATTGAATCCCCATTGTAATCAGATTCAGGACTTATTTGTCTTTTGATTTACCTAAAAGAGAGTGCTAGACAAAAGGTTCAATTATTTGTAATGTTTGTGGTGCAGTAATCTGTGATTGCGCAAGTAGCACCTTTTGGTAGCAAGGTGCAGAGCCTGCATAGCACCTCGCTTGAGCTTAAACTATTTTCACACAGTATTGGCATTTAGAAGGACAAGATAATTTTTTGATGTGCGGTCATTTCCCTTCTGGGAACCACTACTACCAATCTTGTGAAGTTATTATAGCGTCAGAAAGTTGACCTCCCCAGTTTGGGACTTCTTTACGGTTAGCAAGAAGGAGGTGAACATTGCCATATGCTCCCTTTGCAGAGCAAGTGTTAGTTGGGGTAAGCTTGGTACAAACTATGGTTCCAGGGGACAAAAAACCCATCTGAGAAAGCCCCATATGATCAGTGGGAGGCGCACCTTAGCGGCCAAAAAACTGCAGGTGTTGTTGGTGAAGGGAGTGAAAGGCTGAGCAGGGAATCCGATCCGATCAAGGTGGAAGGTGAAGAAGAAGAAGACATTTTCATTACGCAAAGCAGCCCTCTCCCCAGCAGTGCAGTAGTATCGCTCACATCAGCAACATAGCAATGGCACAAGACTCAGGTCAAGACACTAAGACAAGAGAGGACAGTGACGGCCCAGCAGAAAATCACATTGAGCCTACCAGAAAATAAAAAAATCCAGGCTACTAATCCTGGCATGAATTTGTGGCAGCCATCTGCCCAAAATGGAAGGTTTCCAGCTGGTCCTATTTTACCAGAGTTGCTGTTCCAGCGCTACATCATGGTGTGCTGGAATTTCTTGGACAAGATTTGCAGCAGTGTGCTGTTCATAGTATCCACCTGATGACAGACATGTGGACCAGTTGCCAAGCCATGTACCTCTACATCACTGCACACTGGATCTCTTTTGCTGGGTTAGAGAAAAGATATCTGCAGGTGTTGACACTGCTGAGATTTTTAATGCGGCTCAGAAGCATGCAACAGAAGCCATGTTCACCATGGAGAAATCCCATACTGCTGCAAAGATTTTGAAAGACTTTACCCACAAAGTATTTGAATGGCTGTGACCAAGAGGGCCTAAAATTGGATTTGTTGCCACAGACAATGGCAGTAATATAATTAAGGCTATAGCCGATGGTGGCTATTTCAGGTTCCTGTGTTTGGCACACTGCATCAACATCATTGTATAGGACTTTCTCTAAAAGGAAGACCAAGTAAGCAACTTGCTGTCGACCTACAGAAGAATCTGCACTAATTTTAGCCATTCATTTAAAGTGCAGAAACAGCTAAGGGTCATTCAGCATGATAATAGAATGCCAGTTAAAGCACCCATACATGAGGTGCCAATACGTGGGAACTCAACTTTTTGCATGCTTGAACGCCTGTTTGAGCAGTACAGACCGATCAACGAATATGTCATGCAAAGAGGGGATGCAACTGTGAAAGGCATGATCATTGAGTTGAACTAATGGTGCCTAGTCAAATGCCTGACAGACATGCTTGCTTCCTTCACATGGGACGTCAGCAAGGAGGCAGTAACATGGGCTAAGCTATCCCGTTGTTGCACATGCTACAGGAACAGCTAAAGGAGGTTCTGCAATGTAAGCAGGTTTGGAGGAAAAAAAGATGCGTATGACTCGGTGGAGAGCTTAATCCTTCGCTTATCTGTTAATACAAAGGTGCAAGGATACATTGTGTCATGCAAACATTAGATCTGTGCCACAATTCTTGATCCATGGTATAAACCATTATTGTCCACTTACCGTCCTTTTTCAGATGGGGATGTTGCAAAACACAAAACAGGGTTAACTGAGCAAGCCAGTGAGCTAGAAAAAGAACACCAGGGAATTTGAGGCCCACTCCTCCAGGGCACAAGTTCTGCATGGCAGACTTCAAGTTCAGAGTCTGAGGGCAGTGCTGATGGCTCACAGCAGCCAAAACCAACAACAAGAATACAATCAACAACAAGAACAGGAGCATCAGTCCCAAAATCGGCAAGTGAATGGTTTCTCCTGGCAGGGCTTAAGTCCAGTGCAGAGGCGAAGGCAAAAGAGGTCAAGCAAGGTGGAGCACCAATGACCATTGAGCGTATGGTCGAGGCCTATCTGGATGACCCAACAGAGGTCTACCTCGATCAAAATCCATTGGTGTATTGGTATGGGAAGAGGCATCAATGGCAGTGCTCAGCAGGCTGGAAATACACGATCTGTCTTGCCCAGTAGCCAGTGTCTCAGCTGAGCTTGTTTTCAGTGCTGCTGGTGCTGTTGTCAGAGTGAGAAGGACCAGTCTCTCACCCCAAAATATAGAGAGATTAACCATGATTAAAATGAATCAGCACTTTATACCACTGGATTACTCCATACCTGAAGTACGAGAGGAGGAAAATGAGGGAGACTCAGGTCATAGAAGTAGTGTGGTAGATGACCTACTTCTGGGCAAAACACCAGAGTTTGAGGATGAGCTCTACTTTCCTGACTACTAGGAGTGGGCCAACAACCATATAACTTTCTCTCTCAGTCTCTATCACTGATCTGCTGTTTTTCTTTGATGCCAAAAAAAAGATATAGCTAGGGGAATATCATTTACTTTTATTTGTTTGTGTCTGGTTGACTAATTCATCCCCACCATCTTACTCTTAGACACAATTTATTGCTGGATTGGAGTTGCAACAGTGTGCAGTGAAGAAGTCCCCACCCCCACCCATTTCCCTGAAGGACATTGGATGGAGAGATACAAACAAATGGGCGCCTGCCTCCAACCCTGGGCCGTGACTGTCTATCCTTTCCTAGTTCAGTATTACCCTAGCCGGTCTGCCCCACATTATTTGATTTAGACTGCCCAATGTCTGCTTCATGAACAATGGATCTGCAATGTACCAAGCTCGCGGTGACCACGCCTGAATTAGAAGAACAGGTAAATGGCATGCATTGCATGCTGAGTGATTGTTGTTTGTGAGTGTGTTGAGATGATTCATGTGGTGGCAGCCAGTGATACTGGGTGTTTGTTTATCTGTAACTATTACGCTTAAATGTGTTTGTGATGATTTACAATGTTGGTGGCCTAACAATGGCTGATCATTTTTCCCATGAAGGTAATTTTTTTTTCTTTTCCCTTTGAGAGATAGCGATATTTCTTCACCGGGTCCACTCCACACTGCTTTGTTTAATTGCTTTCTTCTTTATACTCCTCAAACCAGACCCGACCAGTCCCTTTATAATAGATAATGCAAACACAAATCTAGTCCACACAAAAAATGACTCAATGTTTCTCTTGTTGCAAAACAACAAAATTGGACTACAGGTGGATCTATTGCATCTGAGTAGGGACACAGTCGGTATGGAGTTGGGCACCTTACTCGGAGTCAGGAGGAGCAGTGATGATGGAATGACTCAGGGTATGGGTGTGACTACTTTGAGAACTGCCACCAGAAGAAGGACGTTTTTCAATTCACTGATACCAACTGCTTTGGTGATGACTTTAAAGTGGCCTAAACAGTAGTGGTGGTAAGTGGAGACAGCGGTGCATTGATTTTACTTGATGAGGAAAATGCAATGTTGCTGGGTGTGTGTGTGCTCAGTGTTGTCTGGCTCAAATTTGAAGCTAAGTGGTGGTTCGGTGGGGGGCCTGTTGTTAAAGGTAACTGGAGACAGACATTTAGTCATGATCATCACATCATGCTTGTGCTGTTAGGCTACATATTATCGTTATTTGATTTATGATGATGAATTGATGATCATGATGGCAGTTGGGAGTTTGATCAGTCTGATACTGATTGTTGCATGCAACCACCATTTTGTAATTTCTGTTTGTTGTAAATTTCCCTCACCTAATTGTTCATACACCATGCAAAAATGAATGAGTGCAAAAAGGACTAGTCTTCTCTTCTCTCTTGTGCTGCCTCTGAGTCTTATTGGTGCACTCCTTATGAAGTTTAACTTCTTTCTTTCTCCTTGATTCAATAATATCATTTTTGTTTTTCAATCCACAGGCCCTCTTACCCTGCACCAAACTGGAAAATCAACATAACACTCATGCTCACCTTACCAGACCGTATCCGTCACGCACACGAGATTGACGGACAGTCCAAGAGGAATGCAGATGCAACTCCCAATTTGGCAATACAGTATAATTTTTTCTTTTAGTAATCATTAGAACTGTGTGTGCTGTTCACTTGACTCCTCAGACCATTTAATTTGTAATATATGTGCAATCTTTGAAAGCCCAGTAACTCAGAACATTTAGATATATAATGTAACTTGCGTCTCTCTGGGAGCAGATGGAAAATTTGGTTTGGTTTACCTGTACTCATCATTCCTTCATTACCTTTCCCTCTCATAACAGATTTATGACTGCCGGCTGCTCATTGCCAAGATGAATGTTGTCCTTGTGTAGTGTTTGTTTTTGCCAAAGCCCCCTTCCCAACCATTCATCAGACCCCTAACCCTCTTCCCCCGGGTTGTGTGATTTATTGCGGTGTGACTTAGTAATTTACACCTTTAATTGATCACACACTTGGTGGGGCAGATGTGGTGAAAGCAACACCAACTCAGTGCAGGAAAAGGATCTTCAGCTCTAAGTATATCCCACACTGGCCATAATTATTATTTCGAAAAAACACAATAGAATCCTTGGGTCTACTACAAGACAAAGAAGAAGACACTTACTATATCGCACAGACTTAGCTGTGGGATGATCCCTTTTCAGGACGAATTCCCTCACCCACCAGAGGTGGCATGCTTCATCATTTGGGATTCGCCTCTCAGAGGAAAAACCTAGTTCCTCTGAGGGCTACAACCCCCTCTCTGAGAGGGAGGAGCACAGGGATGTTTTGATGTCTACTCTGCACGGATATTCTAAATCCACCGAATGAGACACAAAGTGTGAGTGAGGGCGCAGCGCAAAAGAAGATATTAAACGTGGGGGAAGTGATGGTAAAACTAGCTAGAGAGGACATGAAAAGTGCTTTATTTATATGTCCTCGCTGCCAGGATTAAAAACAGTGCACCTGCGGTATGGATTTAAACCGCATGTGTGATGAAATGTACTGGTCAACATGTTTCAGCCTTGGTAGCCCGAAATTAGGCAAGGCTTTCGTCAGGACCTAAAAGATGCTGCTGCTTAAGTGATGAGTGAAATAACATAAATTAAGGAACAAATACGGAACCATTGATGCTGTAGGTTCCTCTTCCTGGAAAGGTGACTGTACCTAATAGGTACAGAACCATAAGTGCATGAGATACAGACAGTGGCTTGCACCACACATACAAATCAGAAGGCCATGTAAGTGGGATCAACAAATTCCTCTTTTTACATGTTATCTAAGTGCGCTCATATATGATGCAAAAACATAAACAAGGAAAGAATTGTATAGATGCTAGATAGGCACCGCTCTATAGGGAAATAATTTAGGGTACCTTTGTCAATAACACTGTTTCTTAAAACCACAAATCAATAGTTGAGAAAGGCTGACCAAGGTCATAAAAGAGGGAGAACCTATTCCTAATGAAACCCAACTGATGCTGAGACATAAAGTTTGTTCTATAGTAATCTACACGTAGTAACGTGAGAAAATACTGATGGAGCTCAACAAACCAAGCAATGATAAGCAAACTCAGAGGAATATTACAAGAGCATGTAATAATCATGATGAACAACACTAGCGGTGCCTCCTTCCCTGAGCTGTTGCCAGGTTGAGGTGAAGTAATTTACCCAGCAATTGCGGGTAAGCATCTATACAATTCTTTCCTTGTTTATGTTTTTGCATCATACATGAGCGCACTTAGCATAACATGTAAAAGAGGAATTTGTTGATCCCACTTACATGGCCTTCTGATTTGTATGTGTGGTGCAAGCCACTGTCTGTATCTCATGCACTTATGGTTCTGTTCCTATTAGGTACAGTCACCTTTCCAGGAAGAGGAACCTACAGCATCAATGGTTCCGTATTTGTTCCTTAATTTATGTTATTTCACTCATCACTTAAGCAGCAGCATCTTTTAGGTCCTGACGAAAGCCTTGCCTAATTTCGGGCTACCAAGGCTGAAACATGTTGACCAGTACATTTCATCACACACATGCGGTTTAAATCCATACCGCAGGTGCACTGTTTTTAATCCTGGCAGCGAGGACATATTAATAAAGCACTTTTCATGTCCTCTCTAGCTAGTTTTACCATCACTTCCCCCACGTTTAATATCTTCGTTTGCGCTGCGCCCTCACTCACACTTTGTGTCTCATTTGGTGGATTTAGAATATCCGTGCAGAGTAGACATCAAAACATCCCTGTGCTCCTCCCTCTCAGAGAGGGGGTTGTAGCCCTCAGAGGAACTAGGTTTTTCCTCTGAGAGGAGAATCCCAAATGATGAAGCATGCCACCTCTGGTGGGTGAGGGAATTTGTCCTGAAAAGGGATCATCACACAGCTAAGTCTGTGCGATGTAGTCAGTGTCTTCTTCTTTGTCTTGTAGTAGACCCAAGGATTCTATTGTGTTTTTTCGATGTATAATATTGGGGATGTAATCCTTTGCAGGTCTTAAAAATTTTCCCTAGGACCCTCCTTGTTACTCTCTCAGTGTGTAACATAATTATTATTTACCAACCCACGCATAAAAACAGTGTTCGCTATTTTCAGAAGAACATCATTGCCAGCATCATCATTCAGGCACTGTATTGCATCAAAGCTTACCCATGTCCACTCCATAGTTCAAGTTGACTTCATTTTGTAACTTTTTCTAGATCACCATTGATCTGATAAATTCGATTTAGCATTGCTTATCATATTTTCTCTTATGTCTCTCTTCTTGTGTACTAGTAGTCTAGTCTGGTGACTGTCTCAATGTTTTTTAAAGCTAGCATATAATAACGGCATTTACTCATTTTTATTTCAATTTAGTTAGTTCCCTGTGATGAATAGTCCTTATTCTGCAGTTTGAGTTTACCTAGGAGGGAGTGGGATCTTACTTCTGATGCTTTCACTGTTAGGGCACTAGCATGCTACTATTACCACCACCATGGCACCTTGGGAAACCATGCAGCCCTTGCTTCATCTAATCAGGTAGGAGAACTGTGGTTGATTGTTGAACCTCAATCTATATACAATGGAAAATCCCCCCCCTCCAAGTCCTTAGGGGTTAATATAGTTGCAGACTGTAGAGACTAGGAGCAGAGAGTAGTAGGACAAGGGAGGGTCCCGAATAACTATTTTGTTGTTACACTATCAGCAGATTTTAAAAACTGGCTGTGGCAAAGGCAGCATTGTGAAGAAAAACAGTAACACCCTAAAAAAGATTTAAATTATAATGTAAAACTATAAAAAATGTATTCCCCTAACAATATAAACCATACCCACAACTGGCCCACCCCTCTCCCTATCCCCAACCAATGTCCCAAGTAGTGTCCAACAAAGTAAAGTCCAAAAACGAAATTGTCCATAAAGAAAATCCCCAAAAATTACCCCAGCTCCTACACTCCCATGCTCTCCGCACAACAAGATCCACCCTCCAAAAAAAGGATTAAAAAAGGGGCAGAAGAGGGCACTAACAGCAGGCTAGGAGCTGCTTAATGGTATTCATTTGCCTCTCCAATGTCTCCATCCAATCCTCCTACCTGGCTTCCATGCGTGCCAGTCTCTGCATAATGCGGTGCTGGAATGCGAGGAATGGTGGTGGGCAACTGCCATCGGACCGCGGCGATGGTGTACTGGAGGCACTGGGGCCTGGTTGGGGTCCGGGGCATCTGCAGCTGCTGCTGCCTCCTCCTCTTCCTCCTCCTCCTGGACCACCAGCCACTGGTATTCGGCCCTGGTGGCCTCCAGTTTCCTCTGCTGGGTCTGGGCTGCTATCTTGTGCCTGTTAGGAGTCAGGTCAGCAGGAGTAGCTGTATCAAGAACGAAAAAAGACAAATTGTAAACAATGCTCTTAGCAAAACACATAAAATTGCATAGTGGCACAGTAGCAGTACATTTGCTGGTATCCTCAGGCCATTCAATTTTGATGTGATTAGAGTTTAAGGCTTTATGCACTATGGAGTACACAAGTATCCTTCTCTATCTTGTTGAGCTAAATTAATGGAGGCATGCTAGCTCAGCTGGCGCCCTAGGCATACTCGTTTTACTTTGCTACTGTCTGCAGGTGGGACAGCTGTACTAGACAATTATCTTATTCCTCATGGCCATGCTCTGTTAACCCCTTCCATGCTCATGACGAGCTCAGCTCGTCATGCTGCGCAGTGCTCGTGTGCGCATGACGAGCTGAGCTCGTCATGAACCCGTCCGCTCAATGCAATGCCTCGCACAGGGCGAAAATCGGCCGCGCATGGAAGGGGTTAAATGACTTTCAATTTCACCCTGACTACAAGGCAGATGAATACTTACTGTGAATGATATACATCACGTGAGGTACTATATAACAACAATCATGCAGACAGACATCCTCCTGTCTGCCCATAAGTAGACGGTGGGAAAAGCAATGCACTACAGTACAGGGAAGGGATTAAGGAGCAGGATATTGTATTTGGCACGTTCGTCACAGACTATTCCATCCGCAAAATGCAAAGGGACTTACTCTTAGTCCCACTTTACCTCCTTGCCTCATCCTCCATCACCACATTTTGACATTACTTTTTCCCAACAAAATAAACTTGCTTCACAGTAAGGAAAATAATTTTTAACTTACTCTACTGCGGGTAAATTAGAGGAATTAGGCTGGGTATGTAGACGTTTCACTGATCATCATCATCAAGTGCCTAAGCTTTTGCTAGTAGTGAGTCACTTTGTTCAGCAACTGTGAGAGGGAAAAATTTGAACAGACGTAATTCGTTATTGAAGTCATAATAAAATTACTTGGCCAGAAGAACATGGCGCATGCAAAGAATGTTTTTTCCAAATTGTATGGAAGGCTGGGACAGAAGGAATGTAGGAAAGGAGTTATGTTCTAGGAAGGGAATAAGTGGGCACTTGGAGTGAAGGGAAGCACAACTATTTTTCACATTGCCATGAAATTGGTAAATGGGCCTACACATTAACTGAGGCAGATGCCCATTGCACAGCCAACAATGCAGTGCCGCCGATGTAACCATGCAGCGAAATGCCATGGGTAAAGAGGGAGGGAGGTGATTGATGATGGGTGGGTAGGTGGAACTATACATAATATATGTTGCGCTTCAAAACTACTGTGAGTCAAGGGAGTAGTCTAAAATACCACCTCAACCCTTTGATTCGAAACCTCGATAATACCATTACAAGCAAGTAAAGGTGAGAAAAACACCACTCCAAAGGAGCACCCTAGTCCCTTGTTTCTTCTTCATTCCAAGGATTTTTCCATTCATCATTGCATTGTTCTTCCGGTATTCTTCTTCTTCACCCTTGGCTTTGCTACTCCCATTTAAGTTTTACATTCTCTCAATCAAGTCTACTCTTCACCATTGAAAACCATCCATTCATCCGTCCATCCATATATCCATCCATCCAAACATGGCTCTCAGTCTCAACAAACATTTCACGATCATACATTTACTCACCAATGCATCCTTTCACCTATCAAGCCCACCCGAGAATTCCTTTCACCCACCCAGGAAGGCATCCTTTCACCCATACACTTTAACCCACCCAGGCAGGCATCCTTTTACCCGCATACCCTTTCATCCACCCTTCACCCACCCATGCATCCTATCAGCCATCTATATGCATCCTTTCACCAACGCATCTTCTCTTGCAATTATTTTACTTTTCACCCATCCTTTCTCCTTACATCATATTTCCCTTTTCCATCAACCCAACATAGTTAAAGGTCTTTATGAAACATTGTTTGCTAATTTGCAGATCGAAGAGGCCATTACTCAACTCCCGCTGTATATGCTAAAGAGGGGTGTGTTCAACTGTTCACAAGTCAACAGTACACCCTTGCAGTAAATATATAATTAATTGGCAATAAGCAATCATTATTACATACCACTGCCCGCCACTGCCGCTGGATCACCCCCTACCGCTGCTGCATCTGCTCCGGCACTGGTGGTCCGTGCGGCTAGAAAAATATTACACATTTTTTAGATGCCAGATACGCCTCCCCCTATAAAAAATGTTTATAGCAAAATACAACCATCGACATCACTACAATTTGATTACAGTATCATCTATCAAAAATATCAGGTTGGTGATTTTGTTGGTGGCAATTTTTGAAAAGACTCAATACAAACTGTAATGGCTTGGCAGAGCTATTGATGAATCTGAGTTTTTGAAAATAAATAAAAGAGTGGACAACTGGGCATATGGTCTTGGTTGGCAAGGGCAATGGGGCTGTCTTTTTCATACTTCCTTCCAGCCATAGTGCACAGTCATCAGTTCACCAACTGCTGCCAAGTATACTAGGCCTAGCTAAGACACAACTTTGGGGTGTCCAACATGACCATGGCCACTTTCTTGTTTTAATGATTGAGCATGAGCAAGTAAAAGAAAGCCTTCTCATCTCAACAAAGGTATCGTGGACCGTCCTTTCCTATTCCAAATTTCCTAAACCTACCTAGCCCTATTCCAAATTTAGTATACTAGATTTTGGAATTACTAATAAATTGCAATGAATGATGTTTGCTTCTTGTCATCTCATTCGCAATCTCAACCTCCTTTGACGGGCCAATTCACTAAGCCTGCATTTTTCTTTAAATGCATTCATATGCATACAACAAATTGGTTGCTTGCCACTGTATGAGCTATAAAAAGGCTCTAAGAACTGAAGTGAGAGGATGCGCGCTGCTAAATTACTAATACTAACTACCACTATCTTAGTGACAGGACAAAGGAGTCTCTGCATTATTTCTTACATAATCAGCCCAAGTGAGCATCAACAAGTACGATTAGGTAGCGCCGAGCACCTGTCTAGAATAATGATCACATAATATTTGTAAACTTAACTTACCTGCGTGTGTGTTCAGCATGCTTGCTATTTTGGAAAAAAAATTAGCAATAGCATAGAACACAAGTAATAATAATATTAATAATTTCTCACCGAGCCCCACGACCTCCACTCCTAGCAGGTCCAGCAGGTCCTGGTCTCAGTCCAGGATGTCAGACCACTGGTGCATCAGCTGCTGCTCGGTTCCCCAGACCCGTAAGTGGCAGTACACTGCCCGGCACACAAGAGAACTCCGCCGAAACGTGAAACTCCGCGTAGCGGGGCGGAGTGTTTTTACAGCTTTGTGGAGTTCTGCATAGTTCCGCATAGCACAGCTACGCGAACTCTGCCCAGGCCTAATAATTACACATAAAACATGAACAGTCTTTCAAGGAACACCCTGTTGCCTTTCTCTGTGTAATTAACCCCATCACTTCTATAGATATTGTTCATGTCAAAGCGTAGATTGTTGTTGTAGATAGAGACCGTGTTATGGTCTCTGAGGAATGCAGAAACAGTTTTATTGACATGTTTCTTGGCTTTGTCTATCTGTGGACAAAATTTGTTAGACCACTTCCATTTCTGCCTTTGGCATGTGCTCAAGAACACAAAGCAGTGTGAGGGAAAAGTGGCATTATTTGATCAAAGTTATCCTTCATTTGGATTTACAGTCCTATACCAGTAAGTGTGCCCAGGTCATTGCCACCACAGTGCACAATCATGAGGTCTGGATGTTGGCAATCCATAATGCTTTCAACCAATGGAAGAAATTGATTCCACTTTAACTCTCTCTGAACAACCCAAGTAATATCCAAATTAGGCAAACCCAGGTCCCTGTCAATGCCACTCTTTCTAGCACACTCTCTAGTCAAAGCACAAAGCTATGTCCCACAATCCACACTCTAACCATTTTGAATAAGAGGAACAGTAGCACACAGGAGTAGGCTGCAGATGAATGAGATATATTTGAAAAAGAAGGCAGTTTAAAAGGAGCCCTGCAAGTAAAATTTAATAGAAGAAATTTGATTGTGATTGTATGGTGTATATATATGGTAGTCGATACAAGTAAGTTGTGATATTGAGATAAAAGTAAGTAGATGTGTGATTGGCTTTGCAGAAATTACCAAAAAGTAATGGTGTTTGTGTTAGAAATGGGATCTCTGGTTGGCTAAGGCTTGCGCCAAAGCCAGGCAGAGACCACCACTCTAGTCAGGACAAGGGAGTTACACACCCAAGATAACCCCTGCTCACCCCCTTGGTAGCTTGACACGAGCAGTCAGGCCTATCCCGGAGGCAATGTGTAAAGCGTTTTGCGCAACACACACACACAGCAGCAACACACTAGGCACTCCACAAAAGAAACTCCACACACGGTTATATAAAAATAGCCTTTGTATTGTCATAAAACACATTAGAATAGTAATCACATAAAATACACTGTGCCAACTGGCACTGGGCAATATTTACAGGGGATTATATACACATGACAGGGCCACGTGGGCCACTGTCAGAACCATCAGAAATCACCAATTGTAAATGTAGCACAAATAGTAAATGTAGCGCACAACCAGTAACTACTGGTAATGTTAGGAACTTAGCATGAGATCCTGCAATGAAAAACAGAGGATGCATAAATCACCTTGCGCATGAATCACCTTAGGCATAAAACTACATTAGGCCCAAACCTCATTAGCAACACACATTATGCAATAGGCATTACAGTAGGTATCACAAGCATAAACACCTTAGGAAATAATTGGCATAAAAACAGTGTGCCCCAATCGGGGGCACAACGCACTGAAACTGGCCCCAGGCCAACTGGCCTCACCCCGGGGCTCAAATGCCCAACGTCCAGAATGTCAGGGCTGGCTGCAAAAAGCAGCGGAAGCAAAGTGCGCAGTTGCACAACCTAAACGTGGCAGCTGCCCACTAATTGCTGGGCAGCTGTGAAAATGAGCACGGGCACCAGTGTGCCCCCTGAGCCCCTCTCTGGGACTCGCAACTTGAAAATGAAACTGTCCCCCAAGGTCGCAGCTGCCTGCGCTCTCGCAGGGCAGCTGGCAAAATGCGCAAATAAAGTCTGGCACTCCTCGTGCCTCTTGGGCCCCCACTGGGGCTTCTCAACAAAATCTGCCCCCACGTTGCAGTGGCCCGCAACTGCAGCGCCGCTGGGAAGCCAAAGGAAGAACGGGCACAACTGTGCCTGGGAGCCCCCCCTCGGGGGACTCTTGGAAACAAAGGCCCCCAACGTTGGAGTCCCGCTCTGGGACTCAGAACCACAAGAGTGCCAGACGTTGCAGCGGCCCGCAACTGCGGCGCCACTGGGAAGATGCACACAACACTGGCACTTAGGCTCACTCACCGGTCTCCTCTTGCTGGCGGCTGAAATGGAGCCTGCAACGCTCTGACTTCTCTGGGGCTGCGGGGCTCTCTCCTGACTCACGAGAGCCCCGCTCAGGCCTCCACCACTTCCGGGTCGCCTTCTCCTTGGGTCCGTGATGACGCGTGTCGGCGGAGTCTCGATCGCTAGGCGACGCCTCCCGCGGGCACCAATCCCAGCGCAGTGTTTTCCTGACGTCGCGGGGGATTCCTACCGGTGCTTCCAAGGCTCCCGGCCGGTCGGCGGTGATTTCTTTTTGTTTAAAGGTGCAACTATGCGGGGTGGGCACCCGCGAAGGAGGGCAACACGGGGTAGGCTCCCGTTGTCCAAATTAAAGATAATAGCGGGGTGGGCACCCGCTTTTTCAATGAGCACCACTGCGGCTGCAATCGCGGGGTGGGCTCCCGCTCGGTTTCACGGTCCTGTGGGGGAATCCCCACGCCGGGATTCCCTCGAGTCAAAGGGCAGCTCCGCGCTGCAGAGCACACACGCTCCTTCTCTGCTGCTCAGTGCAAAGCGCTCTCAGGGAATAAAAATACAGCGCTCACAGGGCGCTAGAGGCAAAAATCCAGGACAGTCCTTTAGGATGAAGGGGGCAAAGGCTGGGCCCAGGCAGGCCAGCTCACAGGGCTCTCCAGCAGGGAGGCAGTCCCTAGTGGCAGTTCCTCCTGGAGCCCGGCAGCAGCAGGCCCCCCTCAAGTCAAGAGAACAGCACACCTTCATGGGGTCACAGCCCCTTCATTTATAGGCCCTTTTCCTTTGTGACACAGCACAGGGCTGGGGATACCAGTTAGAACTGGTTTGGGGGAGCTTTGGAGCACTTTGTTTTGCTCAGCTCCTCTCTCCTTTGTTAGGTGGGGGCTCAGGGATCAGACACACCACAGGGGGCGGAGCCAGCATTGTGGAGGGAAGGCACAACCCTATTCAGGTCCCAGGTGCAACTCCTCCCTCCCATCTAGATGCAGATCTCTCTATTCACCACTGGGCTGACTCCCCCTGTCTCCTGGAGCCACCCACACCATCCAGCCTCTGTCACTCACAAGCAAGACATGCAATTCACATCAGGCAGGCAGACACATAGCACACAGGAATGCCAACTTCTAAAAGTGGCATTTCTACAATAACCACAATAAATCTGCGCACACCATTGCGCAGCATTTATTCACACAATTTCATACATACCAGACTTGACCACACTGCTCCTCTCATACCAGGAATTACCATGGACACACTTATCCCCCATGCATTCCTATGGGAGGGTAGGCCAATCTTACCACAAGTACACAGAGAACGCATGCACTTTCCACTGGACCACAGTGCGAAAGTGCCCAGAGGCCTAAAATCACCAACACTACACAGGGAAAAGGCTAAGAGACAGGCAAAAAGTTCAGGGGTGAACCTGCCAAAAGGGCCAAGTCCAACAGTTTGGTATATGGTTCTAATTCTAAACTCTCAACCACACCTGCTACAGTTGGTTTAGGTGTTAGCATGCTGCTCTCAGAAAGTGTTGTGAACTTTGTGACCTACTGCTAGCAGAGAAAGTTTCAAAATTGGTCACCAAAGTAACAGAGCTCCAGGGGCATAGCGGGAAGGGAACAGAAAAGACTAGAAAGTGAATACGTAGAAAGTCTTTTAATAGAAGAATTTGTGAATAAGGAGTGTTTGGATGCAAATTCAGCATACCAACTGTAGTATAAATGACATTGTTTATGAAGAGATTATAAAAAGGATTTTGGTGTCCTGCGTGGATCCGCATTGCACAGCGAAGTTACATGGGTGGACCGCGCCGAGCGCCGCAGTGGATCCGCCAAGCGGCCCAAATCCCCTACCAAATTGGGCTTTGTTTAGAGGAGTGTAAGGAAGGGTCAACAATCCTGACCATTCAGAAGAGGTATTTTATATGTTAAATATGAAAGCAATGTTCTGATTTGTTTATAGACTGCCTAACCTTGAGAACAAAGTTAAAAAGGTTGCCATTAATGGTTTCCTTGTATGAAAGTGGTGTACCATTCCTGTGCTTGGTTTTTGCGCACGTTCTCTAAGAAGAAATTCTAACTGATACTAAGAAACAAAAATACTGACCAACAAACATATTTGACAGGTATGTCAATTAAGATGTAGTATAAAAATATATTTGATAGAAAAGACATGAGTGTATATAATTTGGATAAAAGTGAGTAGGATAGAAAAAGTATAAGGAATATAAAAAGAGGGTATGTGATGAAAATCAAGAAAAATACAGTGATCACCAAAGGAAGAATAAACATTTGTAAAGAGACACACAGACACGCAAACTGACACACCCAGGGACATACCAATGTAGATACTGACACACTCAGGCATACAGTAATGCAGCCATTAATACAACCACTCAAACACTAATGCATCCAATAACACACCCAGGCATTCCGTAATGTCTATATTAACACACCCAGGTATACACAGATGTATAAATAGAGACAGGCTAGCACACACTGATGCTTACACTGACACACCCAGACACAGTTTAATACATACACTAACACACATAATCATACCTATGCATACACTAACAGACTGATGCACAAACTCATCTATATTGTAACACAGTCAGGTAGATACTGATGCCTACACTAACACATCCAAGCAGACAGTAATGCACACACTGACACAACTAGGCACATACTGAAGCATGCCCTAACATACCCAGACTGAAACTGATGCATACGCTAACACATCCAGACATATTGAAGCATACACTGACACACTCAAGTGCACTCTTATGCATACAGTAACACACTCAGACACACAGGTACATAGTAATGGAGCCACTGACATAGCTATGCACACACTGACCAGCTACTGATACAACCAAGACAGACACTGAGACTATGTAAACATCAGTGTAGTCACTGACACACCCATGCACATACCAATTGACACACTGACACACTGGACAACCAGTAATGCAGCAGCCACTAACACACAGAAGGACACACTGATGCAGGGAGTAGCACACCCAGGTAGAGAATAATATAGCTATAAACACAGGCAGCTAAGGAATAATACAGCTGGTTAGAGATCCAGATATACAGTGAGAGGCACAATCATAGAACAAGGCAAACAATAATGCATGCACTGACACACCCATGCAGACGCTGATATGTACACTAACATAATCAGCCTATCAGTAATAACTATGAGTAGGAGCGGCAGATGCATAGACAGTTAGATGTCCCTACTGTAAGAAACAGAGCAAATAAGGAAAGGAAATGATCACTTGTATAACTATTTACAATGCATAGAGCAAACAAATACACCAGTTACTCAGTGAATTACTAATATAGTCACTTAATATATTTTGAAGAAGTGGAACACCTAGTCTCATATGTATGCACTAACTAATATATGCATTTAAAGATCTATACTGAGAGACTTATACAACCTTTTAGACACTGAAATGACCACTTATGTACTTAGTCACTGGCTTATAGTACCCAATTTAATACTGTGTTCTGTAGAGGTAAATCTATTCTTTATTTGCTTTCCAGATATCCACTTGTTTTTAAAGAAGAAGAATTACAATGCCTGACAAGAGACACAGAAGAAAGAAAAAGAGGAAACAGTACTACCTGCTCAAAACTGAGAGTGAAAAAGAAAATAAGATGGAAAATGTGCAGAAGAAAAAAAGAGTAGCTGGTAAGAGTACTAAGGAGTTTCTGAAAAAAATTGTCTTAAAATGCAGAATGAGGGAGAAATGTTATGTAAAAACTGAAGTTTTAAATCAACTGTTAAACAGCAAGTAGTACACGTTTCTGAAAGTAGGAAATGTTATAAGAAAACAGAGAGTTTGACATGGAGACAAAAACAGTTGAAGGAGTTATAAGCTAAAATGTTTCGAACTAGAATAAAACAGAATTTGCTACACAGGATGAAGAAGTAGAAGAGGAGAACTGCTGCATTAAGCAAAAGCAGCATATTGAGAGTGTCGTTGAGAAAGCATTTGCTCTGAAGAGGAAACTATCTTGATATTGAACAGAATGAGGACACTAGAAAAAACAGTATTGTGTATGAAGAAAAAAAACTTTAAAAAGGCTTATTAATAAAACTAATTATTGCAAGATTTTTAAGGTGAACGGAAGCACACCTCTAGTACAGAGCCTTTTTTAATGAAGAAAGCTATTTACAAGAGAACACACTTGTGCATGCGGGTAATATAACTGGTTGTTCTTATGAGGCAAAAGATGGTAGTCCTATTGCAATAGAGGAGACGGTTCCTAGGAATGTAGAGGAAGTGATAGTTAAAGAGGTACAAGGAAGGTGTAGACAGGCCCCTGTATACAAGTGAAACTGTAGTAGTATTTGCAGTGTTTGGCAGGAATCAATTGACATATTAAGACATTTTTTTGTCAATTTCCAGATTGAAGTGTCAGGCGGAAAACTGCAATTTTGCAAGGATTAGATCCATGCAAAGTGGGGAGGTACAGTCATTTACAGGGACATTCATTGGCGTTTCTATCCAGGAAAGCGTCCACAAGCACCTTTCATCACTTCAGGATGTTAGCTGTTCATCACTCTAAATGCGAAATTTGGTTAGGAGACTTTACTTTGCGAAATCTCCTTGTGTTTAGGGGAGATGAATAGAGCTCTATTGCATGGTGCACTATCAGGGGTAGAAAATGTATGTGATGATGTTCAGTTTCGTTACTTTTGTCCTGAATAGGAGTCTAGGCAAAATGAGGTGTTTGTTAATGGAAGTGTAGAGGAACAGGACACAGGTATTAGTACTGATAACTTTACAGAACAGATTTCAAGGTTTAACACAGTATCTTCAGAGAAACTGAATTGTGTTTGTATTTGTTGTCGACACACTCACTGCAAAAGCCAAACTCGTAATGTAGCTGTATTCTTGAAAACTGAACAGAAGAACAGAGATAAGTGGCAAGAATTTGATTTGGTGTGTATTTGTTTGTGGAGGAACGCTTTGATTTGGCAACTTGGCAAATTATATATAAGTATTGCTACGATAAGATAGAGGATAACAAAATGCCAGCTAGAGCATACATAAGAAGTTAGAATTAGTATCAATTCCAGAAGAACTTCAAGAATTAAATGTTTTTGAATCAATTTTCTTACAATGTATACAACCTTTTTAAGCAATAGTTCGTATGGAACCAAAGACAGGAAAATCACCACTGTCAGAGCTACAGAAAGGCCTTAAAGGAAGAGTTGTCTAGATATATTTAGATTTTAAATGTACTATTGAAACAGTAGTGATAGAGAGAGATATTGATGAACCACTTTTCATTCTAGTAAATGGTGTGCCCACCAAGAATAATACAAAATCTGGCAAGAGTTAGTGGATGCTAATAAAGTTAAAAAAGCAACACTATACTTGGTGCGAAATAATACTTATAAAAATGTTGATGTTGTTAGAGTTGTTACTTGTATGGAGGGTGAAACACTACCACCAAGTGGACAGACTGAAAAAGTGGATCAATCCAGATCAGAAGAAATTTATGAACACTATAGAATCCATTCTCTACATTCTAAAGAAGTTGTTGGTGATGCTATAAATCTCTTTCAAATGAAACAAGCAATAGGAGGTCTCATGGTGTGAGAAGTTGGCCTGGTATATGCTGTCCACTAGTTATAGTGGGCACCTTGCACCAGTCCAAACAACCTTTATTGATGATAGGTTTAAAGACAACCTTTATTGAAAGCTATCCTAGTGGTAGCTATGGAGAGCAGCCTTCAGGCTAAGTCTTGAAGGAGTGTAAAGCTGTTTGTTTTACCAGTCTATAATCTCGTGAATGGCTAAATGAAAGGAGACCACACCAGGTATATATATAAAATATATGTATTTATTTCTAAACACACCCTACTAGTCTCTTTATGAGGCTAAAGGTCAAAGCACATATGTTACACTTCAAATATCACAGTAAATTAGCACAATATACGATTAGCCCTAGGGGCGTACCAAACCATATATTAAGAAAGTGGTATAAGAACCACGACTTGACTAGACACAAGGCCTAGAGCCTGTAGAATCGCTGGGACACCAAGGAACCACCCAAGGTAGTGACACAGGGGACCCACAGGGGACGTGTGCAGTGTGTGAACACAGCCGCGAGTCCCGTTAGCGTCTATGGGGAAAGTCGCGGTTAGAGTTTTAAAGTTTAGGGACACATCTGAGTGGACTGGGAGCAAACCCTTTTGGACTTATAGGGTTCTAGGGCCAACACCCATGGGAGCACTGGAGTACTTGTGTTACCTCACCCAGGGAAGGCGGGTGCACAGGTGTCAAATGGTGTCGGGCCGCGCCGTCGTTTTCAATGGCTGCTTGCTGGAAAGTGCTGCTGCCGGTCCGAAGAGATTCAAGCCTGGATCGAGGATGTGAAGAACCTGAAAGCCGAGGGGCAGAGTCTGGGTCACTAGCCAGTGACCAGGGGCATGATAGTCGAATGCCCACCGCTGTCGGGTGCTTCAAGTTCAAAGAGGTGAAGATTGTCTCTGCAGCCACGAGGACCAGGAGGCATCGACGACAACCAGAAGCTGGATTCTAGTTGTCCCACAACGGATGTCGCTTGCTGCAGTATCGGTGTCCAGATTGGACACAACAAGCCTTGGCAACAGCAACCCAAGGGACCTCGAGCGGAATCACAAAATGGTGGCCCATGGGTCACTGGGAGTGGCCAGGCCAGCAATCTTCGGTGGATTCACTGCTCGGGGTTGGGGCTACAGGTAACCCAAAGCACAGCCTCTAGGATTGACCAGAAGCTTATGCACTTGCAAATGTGCACAGTGTCCAGGGGTTCCGGTTCCAAGGTACCCACAAGGGCTACGGGTCTCAGCTTTGCTGGGGACTCGGGTCAGCCTCTGGGAAGTTTGGAAACCCACCTCCTGGGTTACAAAGTCATCGGTGTCCGGCGGGAGCTTCGGAGATGCAGACTGGACAGATGCGTCTTTGGTGCCTGCCAAGCAGGGGAGTAACTCCTTTACTCCAAGGGAGATTCTTCAGTCATCTGGCGTTTAACAGATCGTCGAAGGTCCAGGATTCAGTTTCAGAGTTTCATCCAGGGATATCTAAAGTCCTGTTGCCAGGGGTTCCGATCTTATACCCAAGGAAGGGGTTGGACATACTCTGGGGACCCACCTATGGGAGGGTCAGGAAAGAGGGGTGGCTACACCCATTTCCTTTGTACAGTTTTGCGCCAGAGCAGGGGCTGGTAGCCCCTGCAACCGGTTTGAACTGGGCTATGCACAGGGACACCAAATGTGCCCCCAGTGCAGGACTTCAAAGCACTCTGAGAGTGCACCCACCCAGCCCCAATACACTAAAGCCTGTCTGGGAGGTGGTAACACCTCCTTGTGATAGGAAACCTATTGTCCAGGCCTCCCCTTCCGGAGTTTCAGTCAGCAGCAGGAGGCCAGACTCGTGTCTGTGGCTGCAGCATCCATTTTGTGATGCCAGGGCTCTGTTAGCTGGTACCGGGTATACCGGTGCTGTCATGTCTCTCCCTCTAGAAGGGTGGGATCATACTCCCACACCAGTTACTGGTGTGGGGGTATGATTCCAAGGTGTTTGACACCAAACACGACATGTTTCCGTGCAGCCATCCCAAAGTTAGCATTTACCGCTAGGTTATAATGCACTTAAGAGTATATGGTCAGACTGCCTCACAGACAACCCCGGAGGATAGATTCCGAAGGCTGCAGAGGGGCTCTGCTCATGCAAGGGCACCCTCTCACACAAAACCAAGCACCCTGCCTTCAGGATTGATAAGGCCTGCCATAGGGGTGACTGATAGGTTTATATGTGCAGTGATAGGGTGAGATATAGTGAACCTATATCTCAGTAAGGGGTGCAGGCACCACCTTACTCAGGCTGCTGTAGCAGTCCTGTGGTGTCATTTTGGAAGGCTGCCCAGGGGTGGCATAATACATGCTTCAGCCCCTGGTAGGCCTCTGGGGTACCTATGCCCTGGGTACATAGTATACCATATACTAGGGACTTATAAGGGTACTCCAGAATCCAATCTGTGGTGTACCTAAGGTACATGGAATCCATTTTAGGGAGAAAGCAGATAGGCTGGGGTCCTGGATCGCAGGATCCCAGCCAAAATAAGTCGAAAACCAGCAAAACACCAGGAAAAATGTGGGGGCTACCATGCAGTCAGATTCCACCTTCCTACATAACCCCCCCCCAAACGAATGGAGATAAGGCTAACCTTGGCCAGTTGAGCCTTTATTGATTAAGTGGCCATATAAGGAAGTACCTGCACTATCATGGTTACCCCCTGTCTTATGGACCACTAAGCAATCCCTAACCCCAAGGGTATGGGATGATCTACACCATGGGGAATCACTACCTGTGGTGTGTTTTGGCAAAGTAAAAGGCTGGTGGGGTGTCTGAGTATAGAAGTGAGGCCCTAATAAAGTTGGTCTCAGCTTCCTCAGATCACTGGTCACCATGGAGGCCTTTCTTCCCATGACTGAGTTGTATCTGGCCCTAAGGGACAACCTTTGGCTGTTTACAGCTGGGGGTTGGGTCCCTTTGGTTGGAACAATTGGGGGACATGGTAGGTTTGGAACCTTTTGGTCCCAGGTTTGCCTTTGCCCAACAGAGTCCATCTGGGGGAGGTCCCTACCCAAGGGTAAAGGGGATCCCTCAGTGAGTTGAGGAATTTTCACCTGGCTAGGGCTACTAGACTGGGTGCCCCATATCTGCTGATGGGGGGGTTCCTCTGGACAGGGGGCCCTGTGGGGTCCACTGACCCCCCTGACCTCTGCAGCCCTGGGCTGACTGAGGCAGGGTAGAGAGGGGCAGGTTACCTGCTCCAGACTGGGTACCACCTTGGAAGGGTCCCCTGCCATCAGAGGTGTTGTCAGGACAGGCCTGACTACCTCTGGGGCAGTTCCTTCACTAGGGGTAGGATCTGTTCCCTGAGGAGGCTGACCCTTACCTATAGTCTGGGGGGAAGAAGACTTTTCTTCAACCCTTGTGCTCTCTTGTGGAGGAGAGTGGGCCATTCCTTCAGGCTCCATCACTCCAAAGGTTTCTTGGGGGTGGGCTGTGGCCATCACAGCCCCACCAACTTTCTCAGGGATGCCCAGCATTCTCAGCCTGGGCTTGGTGTTCAACTTCAGCCCAGGCTGAAATTTCCAGATCATTGCCCATCAGGCAATCTACAGGCAAGTTTGGGGACACTGCCACTCTTTTTGGGCCTGTGACCCCTCCCCAGCTGAGATTGACTATGGCCATGGGGTGATCTGTTCTGACACCATCAATGTTGGTCACCTGGTATTTAAACTCAGGTAAAAGCTGTTGAGGGGGGACTAGTTTCCCTGCCACCATGGTGACACTAGCTCTTGTGTCCCTGAATGCCACAGCTTTCTGACCATTAATCAGTGGCTCCAGTCTGTACCTGCCCAATGCATTGGGACACATGGTAAAAGTGGCAAATCCCATGCCACCATCACAGACTAAGGAGGCTTGTGAGGGGGACCTGTCTAAACTAGGGCCCACCTCTGTTCCCCATGAGAATGCACCTAACCTTTTGGGTGCAACACTACCGCCTGGGGGATTACTACTAGTAGTACCAGGAGGAGTGGTAGTATTAGTTGGAGGAACATTTTCTTTATTGCCAATCCTGGGGCAACTGGGATCAGTTTTCCAGTGGCCAGGCTTTTTACAAACATGGCAATATGGTTTCTTTTCAGGAGAGGAAGGAGTTTGGGACCCACCCCCAGAAGAGGACTTTTGGGGCCCTGTAGTGGACTTATCCTTAGATTTATCCCCACCTTTCTCTTGGGACTTGGTAGAATCTTTCTTCTGGTCACCACCCTGATTCTTAGGCCTTACCCTGGTTCTGACCCATTTGTTTGCCTTCTTTCCCAATTATTGGGGAGAGGTCAGATCAGAGTCCACCAGGTACTGGTGTAAAAGCTGGTTTTGACAATTTTTAAGGATCTGCTCCCTCATAATCAAATTGTACAATCCTACAAAGTCATGCACCTTGCTGCCAATTATCCAACCCTCCAGAGCCTTGGTAGCGCAATCTACATAGTCAACCCAGTCTTGAGTCTGAGCCTTTTGGGTGTCTCTGAACTTCAACCTATACTGTTCAGTGGTTAGGCCAAACCCATCAATCAGAGCACTCTTCAAGACTTTGTAATTGTCAGCATCCTCTTCTCTTACAGTGAGGAGCTTATCTCTACCTTTGTCTGCAAAGGAGAGCCACAAGATTGCTGCCCACTGCTCCTGGGGGACCCTCTGAACTTTACAGGCCCTTTCCAGTGCAGTAACCCATTTGTGGATGTCATCCCCACTCTGGTAGGGAGGGACAATCTTGCTTAGGTTTCTATGGTCATGAGACCTTTCCCTAACACTAGGAAGTTGCTGCCACCATGGGACTCTAGTCCCAACTTTCTTCTAGTTTTCTGAAGCTCTAGGGACTCCTATCTAAAGCCAACTGCTCTCTTCTGATTCTAAGCTGAGCTTCTTCATACTTGAGCAGTCTCTCTTTCCTTTCATGAGAGTATTCCCTCCTATGAGAGGAAACAGAGGTCCCTATTGAGGTGTCAGAATGGTTAGACTCCTGAGAAGGAGATCTTGACCTCCTAGGCACACTCTCCACTCTCCCTGGTGGGATAAAGAGGGGGCCATTGTGGCCATCCTCCTCATCTGCAGGGGGAGCTGGATTTCCCAGGTTATGATCATTGTCATCTTCTGGTCAGCTTCAGAGGTCAGGTCATGGGTATCTTCACCCCTGGGCCTTTCCTCATCTGCTGCCCCACCCTCTCTGCCTACCCCATCAGACCCTGAGGTCTTTCTGAGATCATCCAACAGCAGTACCTCTATGAGGCGTTGGGTGTTTGCACTTTTTCCTGTCTTCAATTTCCTAGTACTACACAATGCTCTCAATTCCAAGAATGGGAGGTTGTCATACTTGGATGGTAGAAGCCCATTGGCTTCTGGCAGGGACCCCCTGGTTCCTGGCCTTGAAGACATCACTAGTGAGGTGTGGTGTATGCACTACCTACTCTAGTGTGGCCTACTAAACTCTCTTGAGTTGTAGAAAGGGTGTGCTAAGCCCTTGACACACAGCTCTAAGTTCAGTAGAACTTACTGTAATTTTAAGCTTGAATTATATGTACCTCAGGTACCTTTAGTGGTTTTCAGTTAGTCACTCACTTGAGATTATCTGGTAAAACAAAGGCAAGCTTGAATCCAACCGCTGCACACCAATGTGAGAAGTTGGCCTGGTATATGCTGTCCACTAGTTATAGTGGGCTCCTTGCACCAGTCCAAACGACCTTTATTGATGATAGGTTTAAAGACAACCTTTATTGAAAGCTATCCTAGTGGTAGCTATGGAGAGCAGCCTTCAGGCTAAGTCTTGAAGGAGTGTAAAGCTGTTTGTTTTACCAATCTATAATCTCGTGAATGGCTAAATGAAAGGAGACCACACCAGGTATATATATAAAATATATGTATTTATTTCTAAACACACCCTACTAGTCTCTTTATGAGGCTAGAGGTCAAAGCACATATGTTACACTTCAAATATCACAGTAAATTAGCACAATATACGATTAGCCTTAGGGGCGTACCAAACCATATATTAAGAAAGTGGTATAAGAACCACGACTTGACTAGACAGAAGGCCTAGAGCCTGTAAAATCGCTGGGACCCCAAGGAACCACCCAAGGTAGTGACACAGGGGACCCACAGGGGACGTGTGCAGTGTGTGAATACAGCTGCGAGTCCCGTTAGCGTCTATGGGGAAAGTCGCGGTTAGAGTTTTAAAGTTTAGGGACACTTCGGAGTGGACTAGGAGCAAACCCTTTTGGACTTAGAGGGTTCTAGGGCCAACACCCATGGGAGCACTGGAGTACTCGTGTTACCTCACCCAGGGAAGCCGGGTGCATAGGTGTCAAATGGTGTCGGGCCGCGCTGTCGTTTTCAATGGCTGCTTGCTGGAAAGTGCTGCTGCCGGGAAGATGCGAAGTGTCCGAAGAGATTCAAGCCTGGATCAAGGATGTGAAGAACCTGAAAGCAGAGGGGACAGAGTCTGGGTCACTAGCCAGTGACCAGGGGCACGATAGTCGAATGCCCACCGCTGTCGGGTGCTTCAAGTTCGAAGAGGCGAAGATTGTCTCTGCAGCCATGAGGACCAGGAGGCATCGATGACAACCAGGAGCTGGATTCAAGCTGTCCCACGACGGATGTCACTTGCTGCAGTGTCGGTGTCCGGATTGGACACAACAAGCCTTGGCAACAGCAACCCACGCAGGAAGAGAACAAAGGCTTTGGTGCAGACCAGCGAGGTCCGAGGGACTCCCCAAGCAAGGGAGAGTCAGGGCAGGCCTGGAGCAACCAGGGAATCATGTTGAAAGTAGAGTTGTCCTTCTGAGAAGGGATCGCAAAGGGACCTCGAGTGGAATCACAAAATGGAGGCCCGCGGGTCACTGGGAGTGGCCAGGCCAGCAATCTTCAGTGGATTTACTGCTCGGGGTCGGGGCTACAGGTAACCCAAAGCACAGCCTCTAGGGTCGACCAGAAGCTTATGCACTTGCAAATGTGCACGGTGTCCAGGGGTTCTGGTTCCACGGTACCTACGAGGGCTACGGGTCTCAGCTTTGCTGGAGACTCGGGTCAGCCTCTGGGAAGTCTGGAAACCCACCTCCTGGGTTGCAAAGTCGTCGGCGTCCGGCGGGAGCTTCAGAGATGCAGACTGGACAGATGCGTCTTTGGTGCCTGCCAAGCAGGGGAGTAACTCCTTTACTCCAAGGGAGAGTCTTCAGTCATCTGGCGTTTAACAGATCGTCGAAGGTCCAGGATTCAGTTTTAGAGTTTCATCCAGGGATATCTAAAGTCCTGTTGCCAGGGGTTCCTATCTTATACCCAAGGAAGGGGTTGGACATACTCTGGGGACCCACCTATGGGAGGGTCAGGAAAGAGGGGTGGTTACACCCATTTCCTTTGTCCAGTTTCATGCCAGAGCAGGGGCTGGTAGCCCCTGCAACCAGTTTGAACAGGGCTATGCACAGGGACACCAAATGTGCCCCCAGTGCAGGACTTCAAAGCACTCTGAGAGTGCACCCACCCAGCCCCAATACACTAAAGCCTGTCTGGGAGGTGGTAACACCTCCCTGTGACAGGAAACCTATTGTCCAGGCCTCCCCTGCCGGAGTTTCGGTCAGCAGCAGGAGGCCAGACCCGTGTCTGTGGCTGCAGCATCCATTTTGTGATGCCAGGGCTCTGTTAGCTTGTACCGGGTATACCGGTGCTGTCATGTCTCTCCCTCTAGAAGGGTGGGATCATACTCCCACGGGGTATGATTCCAAGGTGTTTGACACCAAACACAACATGTTTCCGTGCAGCCATCCCAAAGTTAGCATTTACCGCTAGGTTATAATGCACTTAAGAGTATATGGTCAGGCTGCCTCACAGACAACCCCGGAGGATAGATTCCAAAGGCTGAAGAGGGGCTCTGCTCATGCATAGGCACCCTCTCACACAAAACCAAGCACCCTGCCTTCAGGATTGATAAGGCCTGCCATAGGGGTGACTGATAGGTTTATATGTGCAGTGATAGGGTGAGATATAGTGAACCTATATCTCAGTAAGGGGTGCAGGCACCACCTCACTCAGGCTGCTGTAGCAGTCCTGTGGTGTCATTTTGGAAGGCTGCCCAGGGGTGGCATAATACATGCTTCAGCCCCTGGTAGGCCTCTGGGGTACCTATGCCCTGGGTACATAGTATACCATATACTAGGGACTTATAAGGGCACCCCAGAATCCAATCTGTGGTGTACCTAAGGTACATGGAATCCATTTTAGGGAGAAAGCAGATAGGCTGGGGTCCTGGATAGCAGGATCCCAGCCAAACTAAGTCGAAAAACCAGCAAAAAAAGTGGGGGCAACCATGCAGTCAGATTCCACCTTCCTACACATGGGTGTGTGGGAGAAAGGTTTAGAGGATCGCTGTTTTCCACACCTATTTCCCACTGGAGTAGGTGGCCGCTATGATGACCGCCCTGTACAAATAATAACAGCTGAATACAGGTCAACCAGATTATATTCAGAGGACCCTAGATTTTGCCAATGTATTCCATACATATTCCTTCTACTATTTGAGAGTCACTTGTCTGGACTATCACATGCTGTAAATCACATATTGAAGACAAGAGTTAAACTACAAAATCTTTCTGCAAAGGAATTAGTTCATGGGAAGGATGAGACGTTGGAAAACATCTTGATTTATTTGATGGCATGCCAGCGTGGGACCAATGAGTATTGGTATCATCGTCATGGAGAACTGTAATATATGTTGAGAAACCTAGGCATAGCTAATTGGTTTGTGATACTGAGTTGTGCAGAGTATGTGTGGGATGACTTTCTTGAATTTTTGAGAGAAGCAAACTCAAACATTAAGGACATCAATGTGAAGATAGCAGGACAACTTTGCTGTTTTGATTCTGCTAATGCTTGTAGAACTCTCCAACCCCAGCTCCAACACCAACGACATCCCGCCGTCGCAACCCCTGTGTGATTCCCTCGCCACCTTCTTCCACCGCAAGATCGCCGACATCCACGACAGCTTCAACACCCAGACAGCCCCAACTAAGATCGATGCACCAGACCCGCCGCACACCATCGACCACGACCCCCTGCCAGCCTGGGCCAGCGTGAACATCGAGGACACCATCAAGACCGTGAGCACAATACACTCCGGCTCCCCGTCAGACCCTTTCCCGCACCACATCTTCAACAAAGCCAGCAGCTCCATCGCACCCCACCTGTGCAACGTCATCAATCTCTCCTTCGAGACCGCGACCTTCCCAGAGAGCTGGAAACACGCAGAGATCAACGCCCTACTCAAAAAACCCAAGGCGGACCCGAGAGACCTCAAGAACTTCCGGCCCATCTCCCTGCTTCCGTTCTCAGCCAAGGTCATCGAGAAGATCGTCAACAAACAGCTAACCCGATACCTCGAAGAAAACAGCATCCTGGACCCATCCCAATCGGGGTTCCGCAGCAACCACAGCACTGAGACTGCCCTCATCGCCGCCACCGACGACATCAGGATCCTGCTGGACAACGGTGAGACCGCAGCCCTCATCCTGCTGGACCTCTCCTCCGCCTTCGACACTGTCTGCCACCGCACTCTACGCGCACGCCTCCATGACGCAGGGATCCGAGACAAGGCCCTGGAATGGGCCACCTCCTTCCTCGCCGGCAGAACCCAGAGAGTCCGCCTCGCACCATTCCGATCCGAAGCCTCCGAGATCATCTGCGGCGTACCCCAGGGATCGTCCCTCAGCCCAACACTGTTCAACATCTACATGGCCCGCTCGCACGCATCGCCAGACAGCACGACCTCAACATAATCTCCTATGCCGACGACACTCAACTGATCCTCTCCCTCACCAAGGACCCCCTCGCCGCCAAATCCAACCTCCATGAAGGAATGAAGGCCGTCGCCGATTGGATGAAGATCAGCCGACTAAAACTGAACATGGAGAAGACAGAGGTCCTCATCCTCGGCTCCAACCCCTCAGCCTGGGACGACTCCTGGTGGCCAACGACGCTGGGAGCAGCCCCGACACTCACCGACCACGCACGCAACCTGGGAGTCATCCTCGACTCAACGCTCTCCATGGCCAAGCAAGTCAACGCAGTCTCATCCTCCTGCTTCAACACCCTCCGCATGCTTCGCAAGATCTACAGGTGGATCCCGACAGACACAAGAAGAACAGTCACCCAGGCCCTCGTCAGTAGCAGACTGGACTATGGGAACGCCCTCTACGCGGGAGCCCCGGCCAAGCTCATCAAGCGACTGCAACGCATACAAAACGCCTCCGCACGCCTGATCCTCGATGTACCACGCCACAGCCACATCACCCCCACCTGAGGAACCTGCACTGGCTCCCCGTCGACAGGAGAATCTCCTTCAAACTCCTCATCCACGCACACAAGGCACTCCACAAGACTGGCCCAGCCTACCTCAACAGACGACTCCTCTTCTACGTCCCCAACCGCCAACTCCGCTCTGCCGACCTCTCCCTCGCCACCGTCCCTCGCATTCGAAGAACTACCACCGGCGGCAGATCCTTCTACCACCTCGCCGCCAAGACCTGGAACACCCTTCCACTAAGCCTACGACAGACCCAAGACCTGCTGACCTTCAGGAGGCTACTCAAGACCTGGTTGTTCGACCAGTAGCAGCACACCCCCCTTTTCTTTTTCCCTAGCGCCTTGAGACCCTCACGGGTAAGTAGTGCGCTTTACAAATTCTGTGATTGATTGATTGATTGATTGATTGATATTTGAACTCAAGTTTCAAGCCATGCTGTCTTTCATCTGCAAGAAAACAGTCCTCCTCTTGGCAAAGAAACTGATTTCTTTTGGCATGAAGAGTACCAAGCAAGAGGTCCTCCTCATATTCATATGCTGTTATGGATAACAGATGCACTGAAATTTGGAACAGACAGTGATAAGTCTATACTCTCTTTCATTGAACAGTATGTGACATGTGCCAACCCAAAAGACAGTAGTGAAAAGGGCCTCAGACAACAAGTTTTGCACTTTCAAACACATAGATGTGGCAAGTACTGCTGTTAAAAATACAGATGTAAAGGAAACTTTTACACAAGATGTTGTTTTGGATTTCCACAACCTGTCATTTCCCAAGGAAGAGTGAGCACCTTTTTTTCTGCAGTCAGACATACACTGACATGAAAATCGCCGAAAAACATATGCAACTTGAGAAGTACATTAATGACTGTAACCCTGTGATTCTCAAAATGTGGAATGCTAATATGGATATGCAATTTGTTGAGACAACTCTATCGCTTTGCTCATTACATCAGTTCATCAGATGTGTGAGGAGAGTTCTGCAGAAATGTCTCCAACCAAGAAATTGTACAGCTTCAGCCTGAAAATGCTTTCCCATACGCAGATAGGCTCCTATGAATGCTGTGATCGGTTGACCTCAGCAAGTTTGTTCTCAAAGTCAAGAGAAATTGTTTGGGTAAGTCTAGGCCTTTCAAGCACACAAAATAGAGTGTTGAGGTATTTCCCAGAAATTCACTACCTAGCCAAGTTCAATCCGGAAAGTACAGAGATTGTGAAATCTAATATGGTGTACACATGCTACCCAAGAAGGACTCCACATCTAGATAATATGTGTCTTAATGAAATACTTCAACACTACAGATACAGAACCAATGTAACAGACAATATAGATGAAGGGAAATATGCAGTAGTGGTTTGTGACGGTTGATTTGTCCAACACACAAAAGGAAATCTTATTAATCACTGAAAACTTAGTTTCCAAACACCATGACAAAAGAGAGTTTTTATATTTGGCACTTCTACAACTCTTCAAGCCTTGTGATCTGAATTGGAATTACTCAGAGATTATGACTCCTATGAAGATTCTTCCAACCCTGTGAAAGACAGCACTCAGGGGTCGATTCCGATCCCGGTCGGAGGCGCACCTAACACTATTCGCCCGGGAAAAAAACCAGGCGAATGCGTGTTTCCCGACCGATTCGTTCATACGTCCGAACGAGCAAGTACGATGCGCATAACTGCCCAGATCCCGACCCAGTCGCACTCACCCAATCCAGCTCCTGTTCTCCGACGCAGAATCGAGTCGCACAGAAGCCAAAATGCAGCCCCGTCCGGCCGGACTAGTACAATGCGCACTCCGTACGCGCCGAACCCGTCGCTACGCACAGCACGTCAAAGCATCCGGGAGAGGCGCACATAAGCTCCGATTCGCGCCACAAGACGATCCACGGCTACGAGATGAACACGCCAGCCACGAGGACGAGGCGAAGCAACGACAAAGACTTACGAGACGAACCAACCATGAATCCAATCGCGCAGATCCTACCAATACTCTACATCTATTACCGGAACTGGTACGGACGCGTACGGCGCAGAAGGTAAGTCAGACACCCACCACACAAACAAACCACACGTACCCGACAGACAACACACACACATAGGGATGCAGAAATTACTTACACCAGCAACAGCAGCACCATAGGGGCGGGATGGCTATCACCAATGCCATATACACACAAAGGGGCCTGGATGCCAACCACTAACACCACCTCTACCCATGGGGGTCTGGATGCCTAGAACTACTACCACCCCTACTCAGGGGGGGCTGGATGCCTACCACTACTACCACCCCTACTCAGGGGGGGCTGGATGCCTGTCACCACTACCACCCCTACCCATGGGGGGCCGGATGCTTACCACTACTACCACCCCTACCCATGGGGGGCTGGATGCCTACCACTACCACCACCCCTACTCAGGGGGGGCTGGATGCCTACCACTACTACCACCCCTACCCATGGGGGCTGGATGCCTACCACCACCACCACCCCACCCATGGGGGCTGGATGCCTACCACTACCACCACCCCTACCCATGGGGGCTGGATGCCTACCACTACCACCACCCCTACTCAGGGGGCTGGATGCCTACCACTACTACCTCCCCTACCCATGGGGGGCTGGATGCCTGTCACTACTACCACCCCTACCCATGGGGGGCTGGATGCCTACCACTACTACCACCCCTACCCATGGGGGGCAGGATGCCTACCACTACTACCACCCATACCCATGGGGGGCTGGATGCCTACCACTACCACCACCCCTACTCAGGGGGGCTGGCTGCCTGTCACTACTACCACCCCTACTCAGGGGGGGCTGGATACCTGTCACTACTACCACCCCTACCCATGGTGTGCTGGATGCCTACCACTACTACCACCCCTACCCATGGGGGGCTGGATGCCTACCACTACTACCACCCCTACCCATGGAGGGCTGGATGCCTACCACTACCACCACCCCTACTCAGGGGGGGCTGGATGCCTACCACTACTACCACCCCTACCCATGGGGGGCTGGATGCCTACCACTACCACCACCCCTACTCAGGGGGGGCTGGATGCCTGTCACTACTACCACCCCTACCCATGGGGGGCTGGATGCCTACCACTACTACCACCCCTACCCATGGGGGGCTGGATGCCTACCACTACCACCACCCCTACTCAGGGGGGGCTGGATGCCTGTCACTACTACCACCCCTACCCATGGGTGGCTGGATGCCTACCACTACCACCACCCCTACTCAGGGGGGGGCTGGATGCCTACCACTACTACCACCCCTACCCATGGGGGCTGGATGCCTACCACTACTACCACCCCTACCCATGGGGGCTGGATGCCTACCACTACCACCACCCCTACTCAGGGGGGGCTTGATGCCTGTCACTACTACCACCCCTACCCATGGGGGGCTGGATGCCTACCACTACCACCACCTCTACTCAGGGGGGGCTGGATGCCTACCACCACCACCACCCCTACTCAGGGGGGGCTGGATGCCTGTCACTACTACCACCCCTACCCATGGGGGGCTGGATGCCTACCACTACTACCACCCCTACCCATGGGGGGCTGGATGCCTACCACTACCACCACCCCTACTCAGGGGGGGCTGGATGCCTGTCACTACTACCACCCCTACCCATGGGGGGATGGATACCTACCACTACCACCACCCCTACTCAGGGGGGCTGGATGCCTACCACTACTACCACCCCTACCCATGGGGGCTGGATGCCTACCACTACTACCACCCCTACCCATGGGGGCTGGATGCCTACCACTACCACCACCCCTACTCAGGGGGGCTGGATGCCTGTCACTACTACCACCCCTACCCAGGGGGGCTGGATGCCTACCACTACTACCACCCCTACCCATGGGGGCTGGATGCCTACCACTACTACCACCCCTACCCATGGGGGGCTGGATGCCTACCACTACTACCACCCCTACCCATGGGGGGCTGGATGCCTACCACTACCACCACCCCTACTCAGGGGGCTGGATGCCTGTCACTACTACCACCCCTACCCATGGGGGGCTGGATGCCTACTGCTACCACCACCCCTACTCAGGGGGCTGGATGCCTGTCACTACTACCACCCCTACCCATGGGGGCTGGATGCCTACCACTACTACCACCCCTACCCATGGGGGGCTGGATGCCTACCACTACTACCACCCCTACCCATGGGGGCCGGATGCCTACCACCCACACCACCCCTACTCATAGGATGGGTAATGCATGACACAACCAGCATACTCCAATATAAGGAATGTAAGACAAAAACAGCCTCCCAACACCATGACAAGCGTGTGTAGACTGTGTCAAATGCCTACAACACTGAACATGACATTGAACATACAATGTGACCCCCTATCACATGTGTCACACATAAATGTGTGTGGCCTCCACAATGCAAGCAGACCATGACCACTGTGGCAATGGGGTCCAAGCCCCCATCATCACAGTGACCAAAAGTTAAGTGTGGGGTTCATAGCTGAAGCACATTCTGAACAATGTGGCAATGGGGTCTAAGCCCCCATCATCACAGTGACCAAAAGTTAAGTGTGGGGTCCATAGCTGAAGCACATTTTGAACATTGTGGCAATGGGGACTAAACCCCCATCATCACAGTGACCAAAAGGCAAGTGTGGGCTCCATAGCTGAAGCACATTCTGAACATTGTGGCAATGGGGTCTAAACCCCCATCATCACAGTGACCAAAAGGTAAGTGTGGGGTCCATAGCTGAAGCACATTTTGAACATTGTGGCAATGGGGACTAAACCCCCATCATCACAGTGACCAAAAGGCAAGTGTGGGCTCCATAGCTGAAGCACATTCTGAACATTGTGGCAATGGGGTCTAAACCCCCATCATCACAGTGATCAAAAGGTAAGTGTTGACATTGAAAAAGTTGCAACTGCCAAACTGCATGGATGATTCCTGGTCACAGAACAACAAACACATCAGTGGCAAAGTAGTGGTTGTGTCCCATAGCAACATAGATTGGGTGAGGCAAACAGTGCAGTGCAAAGAAGACATACCTTTGGCCATGTGCAGACAAACATCACCCATGGGGGCTGACACTGTCAACATTCATCAATGACACAATGACAGAAGTGACCATCATAATGCAGTCCCACATATTTGCACCAATGGGCACACAAATGGAGATATCCTGTGGAGACTGTAGATGTGAGGTGAACAGATACCATACCATGGCAGCAATGGGACACACAAACCATGATCATCGTGCTGACTGATGACCTAGGAGTCCCAGGGGCAGCAGGGGGAACCCACTAAACAACATACAGCCAATGGCACACCGAAGATATGCCAATGCAGTGGTGCAGATGCACAAACACAAACAGGCAGCCCCACACTGCACATCAAACACAACAGGTGAGGGGGGGTGTGCCAGTGTCCCCAGGCAACCACACAACACATGAGGAGGCCTGAATACCAATTACACAGATGCGCATACAGTGCCACACAAAAGTAACTCATGGATCCAAATCCCCTATGTGGGCAATCAGGCATTGTTAGATGAGAGGGAGCACAAATCACACATGTCACACAAGCATGTAGGAACAGCAACTAACACAGCAAGACACAGACACACCACAGCACTACCCCCAGGGTCCCCACAATGTGGTGACCCTGGGCTGCATGAGAATCCCACTGTGATGACAAAGCTAGATGTCGTTCACACTGTGAACCGCAGTCATGTGTCCTGAGCAACAAACTACCATCACACCTACACAAGCACAAATCAATCAGCACGGCCAGTCAGCCAAGGCCAACATGGAGGCAGGGGCATAGCCGGCCAACAACTCTCATCTGCACACACTCAACACCACACACCTCGACCTCCAACAATGTGCAGCAGTGAAGATCACATGCACTGGTGACATTGCACATGCACCCATGACAATCCCAGGGGTGGCAGTGGCAACTAAGGTGCAGAAACCCATCACACATGGCCAGTCAACAAGACTCCTGAATGTCTGACACACTGCACAGTACGCTGTACATGGACATGACGGCAATACCACACCAACCAATGGGATCCCGGCCACAGTCACACACCAATGAAGAAGCCAAGGTCACCCACAAAAAACACACATAGACAACTTCCAACATTGCAGCCCTGACCCTGAGGAGTGCCAGCAGTCACACACACAACGTGTCACAATCACTGAAAGATAACACAAACTGGAAATTACATGACAGGTGTAAACAACAAGCGCCAAGGGGAATCCTGACTGTGTCCCATCTGCGTTTGCCCACAAACTCAGCCCTGACAGCAAACACACCTATGGGTGACACCCTGATGACCAGTAATGTGCCATGCACCCACATCCCAGAGAACCCAGGGAGAAGACTTTGGGGGAACATAGGTCAACTCAGCAAGCATCACAAACAGGAACATCACTAGGGATCTCAGCATGCCCAGGAACATGGAAGTGAACACACACAGACATGCTCACACAACACACACCTTGGGCTCAGGCAATGTCACAGAATTACACACTGCCATGAGGGGACCCCACTCCTGTGTGAGGAAAGCTGGCCCATACGTTGCCTCAGTAGGGCTCCATCATGTCAACAGAACACTTGGTCACACAGTCAACAATTAGCACCAAATGAAGGCTCCCGTCATATCAGCCTGGTCATGGGACTGTCACCGAAATCATCAGCACAGATCCAACACACATGTATAGCAAGTTGCACTGATAACACAGATGAGTCCTTCCCCATTGATGCCCAAACTTGCATGTCCAGTGGAGATGGCCACACGGTCAGGGAAGTAGACTAATTGAACAATGGCAAGCACAACAGATGTGCAGGGCTGTAAGCCACAGATGTTATATTGCCAATAAAACCTCGGAATTCCCATTGCCAAATCTTGGAAACATGACACTCTCATAACTGCAAAGGATGACATGGATACACACCAGGATAGGACACATTCCCCGTGGACCACATGGGTTCCTGCACAGTAACACTTCATTTTCATGAGACCAAAAATCAGCATCACTGCAGCAAGGGCACGGTTAGCATCATCAACAACATGTACATCAGAAGCAAAACAACTAGAGAACATAAAGTTGCTTTATTCAGCATTTGGGTGAGAGAAGTGAAAGAAAATATATAACAAAGGCCAATGGCCAGTCCATAATATTAGTCCAAACAGGGTGACAGTGCCAGATGTCACCCTTCGCATGCCTGCACTGCTACACACCAGGGACAATCCCCTCTGAGGGGCATACGGGGGGCAGGCCAGGCACCCCAGGGACAGCATCAGGGCTCACCAGAAGGAGGCAGGGAAGGGGTGGTGGGTGCTGGAGAGTCACTGACAACTACAGTGGAGGTGTCTGACATGGTGTGTGCCGGCACAACTGGGGGGCATGACTCAGATGGTGTGGGTGCTGGCACGACTGCAGTGGGCCGTGCAGATGGAGTGGACAGGTTCCCCACTGCAGTGCCCAAGTCAGACGGGGTGGTAGTGGACTCCACTGCAGTGCCTATCTCCAGGGGAGGAGAATGGGGTTCAGGTAAGGTGGGCAGGACAGAGGGGGTGGACACCGTCTCCACACCAGTGGCACAGACATGCACAGCGGGGGGTGTGGTGCTGGAAGAGCAAGTGGCAGGGGGAGAAGGCCGGATCATTTTGGGGATGGTGTATCTGTGGGTGGGGGAACATGGGGCAGGGTGTGGTGGGGGCACCTGTGGAGTGGGGGCCTGAGGGATGGAGGAAGGAGACTTGGTGGTTGAGCTGCAGGGCGGCGGCGGGGTCTTGCTCTTCCGGGTCCGGGGGGACTTGCGAATGGGTGCCTCAGTCTGTCTGCGCCTGGGGGAGGGTGTCCGGGGGCGAGGGGCACTCCCCTCTGTGTGGGTGGACTTCCTCTTCCCCCGGTATGCTGGATCAGCTGGATCGGAGGGGAAGAGGCCGAGGTCACAGAGGAAGACCCACTGTGTAGGTGGGGTTGCAGGTGAGGCAAGGGAAGGGGCCTTGGAGGGAGAGGTATCGGAGGACTGCAGAGTGACTGTGGATGCATGTGTGTGTGCCTGGGCCCCATCCCCTGTGAGTGTGGTTTCAGTCCCCTGAATGTGCATGCATGTGCGTCTGGATTTTGGCATGTGTGTCTGTGTGCTGCTTGTGTCTGTGCTGGTGTGTGCCTGTGCCGGTGTGTGTGTGCTTGGGACAGGTAGGGTGCTGGGGAGTGTGGATGGGGCAGAGGTAGGAGGTGTGAGGGACTGTCGGAGGAGGGACACTGCTGCCGTCAGGGAGGAGTCCATGGACCTATTGCTCCTCTGGAGGGCAGACATGCCCGATGAGATGCCCTCCATGAACGACACCAGCTGAGTCAACAGAGTGGTGTGGGCATGGAGGACACTCAGCATTGCTGTCTGCCCTACATGGAGCTGGCGAAGGAGGTACACAGACTCCTCACTCAGGGCAGCAGGGGACACAGGGGCAGGGGGTGCGGTGCCTGGCACGAAGGAGACATGCTCCCGAACACGGGAGCCTCCACGGACCTCTGGAATGGGAGCCGATGGGAGGGCGGTGGTGGTGGTGGTGGTGGCGGGGACAGCAACACTAGCTGGGGTGTGGTGGCTGCTGACACCCGCCTCCACAAGGGAGTCATCCTCTGAGCTGCTGTGGTCCTCAGCTGAGGTGGATGCTGCTGAGGACTCCTCGGTGTGGCTCCCCTCGCCCTCCGTGCCACTGGGTCCCTCCGACCACTCCTCGGCTGCTGACCCAGTCTGGCTCTGCGGCTCCTCCTGGTCCGTGGAGCTGTCCCCTCCTGTGGCCGTGGATGTATCTGCAAACAATAGGGAAACAGACAAACATCAGTCACCTGCACCGACCGCACACACCACAGTAAGTACAGCACATTACAGACCAAGCCCTGGCATCCTTAGTTGAACACTGCCAAAAGTGCCCAAACAGAGTAGGAGAAGCCAATTGACAGTCTGATGTCAACCATGGCACTCACATCCCTCCTGGCCTTGCACCCATCTGTCTGGTGTCTGTGGGATGGCAATACCCCAGTGTGGACACATTTGCACCACCTACACAGTAGTTGGACAGTGCAGAGAACACGGTGAAGTATGTGAACATGCACACATCACAACTCTTGCCACTGAGTCAGTACAGATGTCCGGATTAAGGGATGGCCAGAGTCAATTTTGAAATGCATGTGATGCATACCAGCACCAGACACCATGATGCACCCATGTCCTGATAGTCATTGCCACAATGGGGTGCATGTAGCACATGTCACTCCCCTGCAGGATCACTCATTGGAAGTTTCATGCCATGGCACAGGCATGCCTGCTAAGTCATACATCACTGTCTCCAGTCACATGGAAAGGGCAGCCAGACAACAGCAGTCTGCACTGTGTCACAATCCTAGGTCATGGGGAATGCAAGTCCTGGAGCTGAACAAGTGCACATGTCCATCCCCCACACACTACATCATCTGAACTCTTATTTGTCCACGTCATACCAATTGGACATATGGGAGACCTGTAACACAACCCTCGGAACCTGAGCACCTCACATTCTGCTGTGAATGGGAAACAGCTGCCTGAACTTCACATTCGCATACCCCAGTCTGCACGGTCAAGTGATCAAACACCTATGTGTCACACAAGTATCGTCTCCTATGGTCACATCTCCGGTGGCATGCTGAGCCCCAACCGAGAAACACCCCAGTAGTCCTGACAACGAAGCCACAGCACAATGACACAGAGGCAGACACCTGAGGGGACATATCACTGAGCACAACGTGTCAGCTGATACACGGGAGTGGGAGTACAGAGTGTATTGTATGGCCTGGAGTAGGCATGACTGTCCTGCCCCAAGTGAATGAGGGATGAGCCCTGGACAGTAGGCAGGTGGCTAAGTATGTGTGACACACTTGATATACATACTCCTGAGGCCCAAACATTGTTCCCACCCGCAGCATGGGTGTGTGCCAAATACCCCAGGCACATGTGGTGGATCAGCTCAGCAATTGGACCACATATCAAAGTAACATGCAGATTACATGTCAGAACACAGGCATTGTGTAAGCAATGGACCCACCCATGATGCCCACCACAGAGTTAGGGGAACAAATGCTGTCCCCCACCTTGAGCTAAGCAAAATGCAAGGACACAGTACCCAAGTGACACAATTCCCTGACTGTAAGGGCCACACCTGGGTATCAGATGAGGAGTGGGCAGTGCACAATTGAGGGACATGGGTCCTGGACCACATGACTGATGTACTGTGGAAGTTTAACCAGGCCAGAGGAGGGCACATAGCATGGCAGACAAAGTTCACAATGCAGTCATGGACTCAACCCTCCTTGCTGCTCTCTGGCCTTCAGCTGCCCATCCAGATCAGGGAAGACCACCGCCAGGATCCTGAGCATGTGGGGGGTCAGGGTCCGGTGTCCGCCCCTCCTGCGAGGAGGCAACAGCTTCAGCTGGACCCGTGCGATCCTCCGGGTCCAGCCCCGAAGGTCCTGCCACCTCTTCTGGCAGTTGCGGATCCGGCGCTTGTAGTCCCCCACGGATCTCACTGCCCGGACGATGGTCAGCCATATCTTCTGCTTCTGGTGGGCATCAACCTGTGAGGATGACAAAGTGAAAAGCCCATTACTACACATGCAACATTTCCGTGCATCACACATTTGGATATACATGTCTAAATCACAGGGGCACATGATGTACACAGGCAGTGCAACGATGGCTATGAACACTTTGCCAGCAGTTACTACATGGTATCATTGCCTGGGAAGTAAAACCTCATTTAAATGCACTGTTACTGCACTATACCTGTTCAGTGCATGTAACTACACACTTTGGGGGGTGACAACTACTCAGTGAGCATGCTAGCCAGTGGTGTGCACACTGTAAATCTTGCTAGTCAGACAACATGCACATTTAGTAAGGCAGTGGACAGCACACTCACCTGCTCCCCTGGTTTCCCATACAGCTTGCTGTCCTGTGGAAGGAGGCTGTCCAGCAGGGCCTGGTTCTCCTCAGTGCTGAAGGCTGGGGCTCTCTCCACAGTACGTGCCATTGCAGGAGCCAGAGGATGCAGATACAGCAGCAGTGGTGGTGGCAGATGTCGTCCTGGAGCATGTAGTGCAGGCAAGTGAGCTCTCAGGGGAACAGCCAGCATTATATGTGTGCTGCTGAGGCAGATACTGTCCCATGTGTCCAAAGTGATAGGTCCAAGTCGTTTGCATCTTCTGAATCTAGCCAATCCATGGATTTGCACCACTTACACACGCCCACAGCATCCTTCAAAAGTTCAACTTCATGACACCCATGAATTTGCAACATTGTTGTGTGTGGCCAACTGAATTTACAGCATCAGACTCGTTGAAGGTTTGAAAACGCGTCCGTTGCCATGCCAGGCCATAGCCAATGCGTGCGCACCGATCGGTCCATTGCTGTACAACGCGTACCCGCTCACATTGTATGCAATGGCCAATGCGTGCGCACCGATCGGTCCATTGCTGTACAACGCGTACCCGCTCACATTGTATGCAATGGCCAATGCGTGCGCACCGATCGGTCCATTGCTGTACAACGCGTACCCGCTCACATTGTATGCAATGGCCAATGCGTGCGCACCGATCGGTCCATTGCTGTACATCGCGTATTGCGAATACAACGCGTACCCGCTCACATTGTATGCAATGGCCAATGCGTGCGCAACGATCGGTCCATTGCTGTACAACGCGTACCCGCTCACATTGTATCCAATGGCCAATGTGTGTGCACCGATCGGTCCATTTCTGTACAACGCGTATTGCGAATACAACGCGTACCCGCTCACATTGTATGCAATGGCCAATGCGTGCACAACGATCGGTCCATTGCTGTACAACGCGTACCCGCTCACATTGTATGCAATGGCCAATGCGTGCGCACCGATTGGTCCATTGCTGTACAACGCGTACCCGCTCACATTGTATGCAATGGCCAATGCGTGCGCACCGATCGGTCCATTGCTGTACAACGCGTATTGCGAATACAACGCGTACCCGCTCACATTGTATGCAATGGCCAATGCGTGCGCACCGATCGGTCCATTGCTGTACAACGCGTCCCTGTACAAGTCACTGGCATATGTCACCATGCCTGTCACAGGTGAACGTATGCCAGCCACATTTACTTCCCAGGGAGTGAGGGGCACACCTACAACACCACAGCCTGTCCACACTGTATCCTAAGGCATGTAAGGCTGCATCACCTCTTCCGTGTATGGGGGTCAACATGTGGTTTTGTGGGTGGCACTTGGGGGCAGCCACTCCCAGGCTCTGCACGTGTTCATGGGGACAGTATCCTTGGTGTGTTGTGCACATGAACACTGTGGTGTGCAACTGTTCATTTCAGAGCATGTGGCATGGTCACATTTCACGGTTGTGTATGTGTATGTCATGTCACATACCCCCTGAGTCCCATGTGGGACGGTATGTACGTCACAAGGTGACCCATTGCCAGAATTGTGATGGCCCTCCACAGTCTGTGTGCATGTTGTGTTTACAATGTCTCTGATTCCATGTGCACAATGGGAGACAGTCTCCACATCCACGTTGTTTGTGCATGGACTTTGATGTTGTGCATGTGTGTGTCACAGACGGCCATGTCTGTCCTGCCGAGGCAACAGGGACCACTACCTGTGGGGGTCATGGTTGTTTAGCTGTGGTGTATTCATGATGCACCATGTCATGCCAGTGTCCATGTGGCAATACAGGGTCCCTGGGTATCTACCTGTCGATGAGCTGTGATGCCTGGGGCACATCTGTCCTCACATGTCACTGTGGTGTGTGTTTGGAACGTGAGAGCAGTGCATGGGTACTGTGACACAGCCTAATGATATCCCATAGCACAACCTGGGACTTGTTGAGGACACATGTTGAACTGTGATGTTAGTTGTTAGCCATGTAGGTGACATACATGTCCTTACGGAACGGCACACGCATCATGTACTTGTGTCTCGTAATGATGTATCATGTGATATTGAGTCTGGTCTATGCCACATATGTGGGGTGACTGACAATCTTTCTTCCTTCACCTATGCACTGCAGGGCACCAGCTGTCCATCGGCCATTCCCTGACCTTGCAACAGTGGTTGAACGGGACTGCATCCGACGGTACCGCTTCACCAGGCCACTGATTGAGGAATTGACGTGCGGTTGGCCCCACATTTGCAACCTGGCCGGACATACCCTACAGCGCTGACCCCCAGGTGAAAGTGATGGCAGCCCTACACTTCTTTGCCACTGGTACCTTTCAACACACTGTGGCATCTGCTGGTGGGATGTCACAGACCATGTTCAGCCGTGTGCTCCGCGATGTTTTGGAGGCAATGTTGGAATACCTGAACCAGTACATCTATTTCCCTAAACGTCAACAACTCACTGACGTCAAGAGTGACTTCTATGCCCTGGGGAGGATGCCGCATGTCATTGGCTCCATTGATGGGACACATGTGGCTTTGATACCAACACAGGCACATGAGCAGGCATACAGGAGCCGCAAACATTACCATTCGGTCAATGCACTGGTGGTATGTCTTGCAGATATGAGCATCTCACACGTGTGTGCCCGTTTCCCCGGTTCTGCACACGATGCCTACGTGATGAGGAGTAGTCGCATCCCGAGGATGATGTCACAGATGCGGAACCAGCGTGCCTGGCTTGTCGGTGTGTACTGACTTTGTACCATTGTGTGTGTTCTGCAATGTAGTATTCCACCCTCTTTTCCAACTCAGCTAATGTGCAATTGTCCGTATGTAGGTGACTCCGGATACCCCAACATGCCGTGGTTGCTGATGCCTCTCAGGAACCCTGTGACACCAGCCCAGATGCGCTACAATGAGGCACATGGTCGGACCAGGAGAGTGATTGAGCGGACATTTGGTCTCCTGAAGAGCCGCTTCCGCTGCCTGGACAAGACAGGAGGGGCCCTCCCATATGCCCCAGCAAAGGTGTGCAAGATTGTCATCGTCTGCTGCATGCTACACAACCTGGCAGTGCGGAAGGAGTTGCCTCTCATCCTGGATGACGATGACCAACATCCGCCACCTGTGGAGGATCCTGGCCTGGACCACGATGCCAGTGATGATGATGATGATGAGGGTGATGTCCGCACACAGCTCATCACCAACTTCTTCAGCTGAATGTGAGTATCCGGAGATGTCATGTCAATGATGTGAGTTTGCATGATATGTGTTGGTGGTGCTCTGGTGCTGTTTGAGTGTGTCCATGTGCTACATGACTGTATGCGTGCAGCGATGTGTCCTCACAGGTAGTCTGTACTCCCCAACAGTGTTGACATGCTAACTTGGTTCTGGGTGGGTATCTTGTGACATGTATTGGGCATGAGTATTGCAGTTCTGTCCTGTTCTTCAGTGCTTTTGACTGTGTGTCATTTCTGTCCTTCACAGGGTACTTTCAGGGTTGTTTGGTCAACTGTGATCCCCTGACACCGTGAATCAACTTCCAGGGTGGTAGCTGTCGTTTCCCTACAGGTGATGTGCGCCACACCCATGGACTTCCTTTCTTCTACACTTGTTGACTGTGTGCCCACTGCCAGGTGGGATTACCTTGCATCTGTAGTGGTTACAACATGTTGCAAATGTGTAATAAACCTGTGCTTCACTTTGTGATGTGCGTTGTCTGTGGTCACACATCTGACTGACATTTGCTTACTGCACCAGTGGGCTAGTTAACACAGACTGTGAATAGGTGTTGTGTCTGTGCATTGCACCGTATTTCCTGGCAACATCAGTGTAGGCGATGAGTCAGATGGCCCTGGTGTGTATGTGTTGTGTAGCCCTGGTGGTGTGTCTCCCTCATATGTGTCACGTCGCCATGACTCACATGCCGGTGTTGTACTTGCTGTAGCAGTTAGCATGCACAGTGTCATTTCGCAGATCATCATCTCCATGACAGAAACAACGTTGGAATCACAACAGAGGCAAGTATGGTGTATTAGTGAGTTTATTGACATACATGTGTGAGTATAGTGCACAGGATGGTGGGTGCTGTACATTGTGATTGTAATCCAAAGTTCCTAGATGATTTGGAAGTCCTGGTAGCAGAAATGTCCAGAGTAAAGTCCACAGTCATCTGATACATTGGTCCAACTTGAACTCCCCATGTCATGCGGGAGAGTTGTGTTGCATTCGACAGGGTGAACAGTTTGCGCACAAAGGTGATTTTCCAGAACAGGTGTTGGCTTCCTGGGGGTTGTGCATGTCCATCGGCCTCTCAGTCGCCCTTCCTCAGACGACCCCTCTTCTTTGGGGGGGGGACCCTCAAGTGCAGGCTGCTGCGGTGCAGGGGACTCTCCGCCAGAGTCATCCTCCCTCCCTGTGGCAGTTGCAGTTGTTGCAGCACCAGATGTTGTGGGCACACAGGGAGGTGTTGACATGTTGGTGCAAATCTGGCGGAGGCATTGTAATATGTCCCTATGCACCGCCGTCAGTTCTTGCAATGTGTCCCACTTGGACTCCATGCGGGACATGTGTAAGTCCAAGCGGGCATGATGGGCAGCCTGCTGCTGTTGAATGTCCCTGAGGATCCCCACTACCTGGCTGACCTCTCCGGTGCTAGTCTGGTACGCATCAGCTATGCGTACCAGTTGTGGGTCATCATGCAGTCCAGACCCCTCTGCAAGCAGCGACCTATGTCTACCACCCCTCCCACCACCCCATGCGACACGTGTAGGACCTGCGGTGGCACGCACAGGTGACCCTGGGCCCCCTTGGGGGTTGTTGCTGGTGTTGGTGTCCGTTGCTCCACGTTGGGCCGGGGTCCTTGTGCTGTTGGTGGTCCTTGGTCTGTCCGTGTCGGCAGGGGTGGTCTGTGTGTTGGCAGTTGTTGGAGGGGTGGGTGCAGGGGGTGCAGCTGGTGGTCCTGCTGGTGCTGCATGATGACTCACTCCGGAGGTGCCAGGTAGGTCTTCGTCATCCGAGGTGGGCAGAGGCTGTTCCACACCAGTGAGCTCAGTGTCCCCCGGAGCCTGGGACAGGGACTCCTCAGCGTCTGCTGCTGTGTCCCCATCATCACCTGTTTTTGGAAGAGACACACAATGTATGTTATGTTTCTACAGGCATCAATGGTTCAAACAACTGACAGTTGTGACTGTACCTCTGGATGCGGGCCTGTACATTGCATTGTCCTAAGTTGTCACAGTCAGCTGTTGATATTGGTGTAGCGCATTGTCCTGACAACATGAAGCATTTCAATGTGAATGTTGAGGTGTGTGCATGGCCAGCATTGGTGGTATTTGGTTGACATCCGGACATCCTTCTCCCTCCAGCCCAGTTATCCCACCATGAAGCATGCCACCCTTGCAGTGGGTGCAGGTTGACTCTCAGGATGTCAGTCAGTGGTGTCCTGCTGTTGGTTGGTGGCCAGTTCCCAGCATGGCCTTGTGCTCCCCACAACAGAGCACCAGTGTCAGACATCTTTGAAGTGGCTTTTGACTCCCTGTGAGGTGTGCATGCTTCAGTGTGAGCTTGCTGGGCCATGTGGGTGGGGGATGTTGAGCTGTGACTACCACTCCCATCATGCTATTGCCTACACCCCCTTCCCAGCATGCCCATACTTCCTTCCTTTTGAGTGTACTTCACTGTGTGTGAGTGTGACAGCAATGGCAAGATGGCTGACAGTGGTGCCCTGCTGTTTGTTGGTGCCCAGTTCCCAGCAGGGCCTTGTGCTCCCCACAGCAGTACCCAGTGTCAGCCATCTTGTCAGTTCTTTGCCACTCCCTGTGATGTGAGCATGGTTCAGAGTGGTGTTGATGGGCCAATTGTGAGGGTGACCAATATCTGTGACTGCCACTCCCATCATGCTATTGCCTACACCCCCTTCCCAGCATGCCCATACTTCCTTCCTTTTGAGTGGACTTCACTGTGTGTGAGTGTGACAGCAATGGCAAGATGGCTGACAGTGGTGTCCTGCTGTTGGTTGGTGGCCAGTTTCCAGCATGGCCTTGTGCTCCCCACAACAGAGCACCAGTGTCAGACATCTTTGAAGTGGCTTTTGACTCCCTGTGAGGTGTGCATGCTTCAGTGTGAGCTTGCTGGGCCATGTGGGTGGGGGATGTTGAGCTGTGACTACCACTCCCATCATGCTATTGCCTACACCCCCTTCCCAGCATGCCCATACTTCCTTCCTTTTGAGTGTACTTCACTGTGTGTGAGTGTGACAGCAATGGCAAGATGGCTGACAGTGGTGTCCTGCTGTTTGTTGGTGCCCAGTTCCCAGCAGGGCCTTGTGCTCCCCACAGCAGTACCCAGTGTCAGCCATCTTGTCAGTTCTTTGCCACTCCCTGTGATGTGAGCATGGTTCAGAGTGGTGTTGATGGGCCAATTGTGAGGGTGACCAATATCTGTGACTGCCACTCCCATCATGCTATTGCCTACACCCCCTTCCCAGCATGCCCATACTTCCTTCCTTTTGAGTGGACTTCACTGTGTGTGTGTGTGACAGCAATGGCAAGATGGCTGACAGTGGTGTCCTGCTGTTGGTTGGTGGCCAGTTCCCAGCATGGCCTTGTGCTCCCCACAACAGAGCACCAGTGTCAGACATCTTTGAAGTGGCTTTTGACCTCCTGTGAGGTGTGCATGCTTCAGTGTGAGCTTGCTGGGCCATGTGGGTGGGGGATGTTGAGCTGTGACTACCACTCCCATCATGCTATTGCCTCCACCCCCCTTCCCAGCATGCCCATACTTCCTTCCTTTTGAGTGGACTTCACTGTGTGTGAGTGTGACAGCAATGGCAAGATGGCCGACAGTGTGGTCCTGTTGTTTGTTGGTGCCCAGTTCCCAGCATGGCCTTGTGCTCCCCACAGCTGAGGCCAGTGTCAGACATCTTTGAGGTGGCTTTTGACTCCCTGTGAGGTGTGCATGCTTCAGTGTGAGCTTGCTGGGCCATGTGGGTGGGGGATGTTGAGCTGTGACTACCACTGCCATCATGCTATTGCCTCCACCCCCCTTCCCAGCATGCCCATACTTCCTTCCTTTTGAGTGGACTTCACTGTGTGTGAGTGTGACAGCAATGGCAAGATGGCTGACAGTGGTGTCCTGCTGTTGGTTGGTGGCCAGTTCCCAGCATGGCCTTGTGCTCCCCACAACAGAGCACCAGTGTCAGACATCTTTGATGGGGCTTTCCACTCCCTGTGAGGTGTGCATGCTTCAGTGTGAGCTTGCTGGGCCATGTGGGTGGGGGATGTTGAGCTGTGACTACCACTCCCATCATGCTATTGCCTACACCCCCTTCCCAGCTTGCCCATACTTCCTTCCTTCTGACTCTGCTTCCCTGTGGGGTAGTGTGCCTGTGCTGAATGGATGGCTGACAGTGTTGTCCTGGCGTTTGTTTGGCTACAAGTCCCATGTGTGTCACTGTGCTTCCCACAGCATAACCCAGGGTGGTGGTTCTTTTTGGGATAATTAATTTTAGTGTGAGGCAATGCATTTTCCCAGGTGAGTTGTGTGTAGTTTGTGTTAGGGGTATGTGTGAGAAGAGCTGCTGGTAACTATGGTCAGAGCTGTCAGTCCTCCTTCCCACCCAGCCAGATATCCCACCATGGAACGTGCTTCCATTGCAGGGAGTGCAAGTTGTCTTTCAGGATGTCAGTCAATGGTGTCCTGCTGTTGGTTGGTGCACAGTTCCCAGCAGGGCCTTGTGCTCCCCACAGCAGTAGCCAGTGTCAGCCATCTTGTCAGTTGTTTTCCACTCCCTGTGATGTGAGCATGGTTCAGAGTGGTGTTGATGGGCGTATTGTGAGGGTGGGCAATATATGTGACTACAACTCCCATGATGCTATTGGCTACACTGACTTGACCAGCATACACAGAATTCCTTCCTTTCTCTGGGATTCCCTGTGTGGTTGTTTCTAGTGGTGGCTACATATCTGACAGTGTTTGTTGGTTAGATTTGTGCCACTGCCTAGCTTTATTTGTTATAGGGTTTGTACATGTCATGACACAGTTACATATCACTATGAGATGGCATGTATTGTGTTTATCTGACTGACATACACATCTTGGGATGATTCTGGTTTTGTTGCTGTGGATTTGCTAAGGGTGCATGGTTTGACTATCCCCTTGACAGTGATGTGTGTATGTTGTCACATGATATTGGGTATATTTGTAGTGTACTCACCAGGCTCTGGGATGTTTGATAGTCCATATACGCTCACTGGTGGTAGGATGGCCCGCACCTTCTCCTCCCAGGGCCTGAGGTATACTGGTTTGGCAGGAGGGCCACTGCCGGTTTGTTGGCTCAAGATGTAATCCTTCTTCAGTAGGTCCCTGACCCTCCTGCGCACATCATACCACCTGTTCTGGATGTCTTCCTTTGTGCGCAAACATGGTGATTGTGCGTTCACCCTGTTGACGATCCTCTCCCACATCTTGGTTTTCTGCGACATGGGGGTCTGTTGGACCAGTGTACCAAACAGCTGTGGCTCTACCCTGAGGATCTCATCTACCAGGACTTCCAATTCACTGTCTAGGAACTTTGGATTCTTCTTTGGGGGCATGGTGATGGGTGGTGGTGGTAAGTGATGTGGGTGTTGGTGTGCAAGTGAGGGTGTGTGAGTGTGTGTTTTGCTGGGTGTATGTGAGGGTGCTATTTGTTGAGGTGCTGATGGTGTGTGGCTTGTGTGATGGATGAGCTGTGAGTGTGTGTGTGGTTGCTGTCTGTTGGTGTTCTGTGCTGGCAGGTCATTTGAATTTGCAAAGGATCATGGTAGGGATTTGTGTCCTTTATATGGGTGGAGTTGTGGGTGTGTCTTTGTTCCCTGTTTCCCCCCCCAGTATTTATTGGCTTTGTAATTGCTTGTTTGGCCTTTTTTTTTGTGTTTTTCCCTTTGTACTTTTTGTGCATGTAGGAGACGTTCTTCTGACCGAGTCGGACCCTGCAGTTGTCTCGTGCGAGCTTCTCCGAGTCGTTCACGCTGTGTTTGTGCTGTTACATGTGCGGCATACGCGTCGGTCGCGGAGTATTGGGTTGCTTCGGCTCGCTGTTTTGTATGCGTGTCGTTCGTACGGCTTGTACTCCGTGCGACTCGGTCGGGCTTTCCACGCGTTGCATCGTACTGCGCGGGTCGGACTTCGCGGGTACGTTTCGTTCGGGTTCATTCCTGGTGCGTGTCGGTCGGTTCGATTCGCGTGGTTTTCCGGCCGGATAGCTGTTTTCCGCGCGGTTTGGTCGTTTGGCTTGTGTTCCGTACGAGTCGGTCGGATTTTGCACGCATTTCATCGTACTTGGCGGGTCGGGCTGCACCGGTACGTGTGGGTCGAAATAGATTCCCGATCCGAGTCGGTCGGTACGTTTTCCGGCCCGAATCGGAATCGGCCCCTGTGTTCAGTGTTTCCAAACTATTTGAGATTTTTAAATGATGAAATTGAACAGGAAGAAACAATTGCTGCTGAGATTGAAATGAGAGTGCACAAAGCAGTCAAGGTTCAGGACCAATGAATCAAGATTTTCTTGGACAACCAATTATTGAAAATGAAGCTGCAATAGCCATGAATGAGTTGGAAAGTGCATTGCAACAAGTGAGACAGGAAAGTGTTGATTTGGAACTGTTAGTTAGACAACTAATGATGAACAGAAAGAAATGTATGTGGAGGTAAAAAAATAAAGAGAGCATGGATTTCTCCACGAAAAGAATGAATGTAAATGCTCATAATTTAAGCCAATACTAATATACGTTAGTGGTCAAGCTGGCACTGGGAAAAGCTTTTTAATTAAAGTTCTCACCACTTACGTACAGCCGACTACAAAATTAAATTTGTCGTATGTAGTAATAGCACACAACATTAAAGGAATTACTTTACATCAACTACTAATGCTACCTGTTGAACATAACAACATACTGGAGTACCAAAAGTTATTCAGTGAAGCTTGTCATGAAGTATTAAGAGTACTGAAGAAACTGAAACATTTAATCATCAATGAGGTGAGCATGGTCTCAAACTTAATGCTTTCCTTTGTATACTTGAGAATGCAACAGATTTTAAAAGCAGAATATGATGTGCTGTTTGGAGGAAAGCACTTAATTGCCTTCGGTGATCTATTACTACTTACCCCATCAAAGGACAGCCTGTGTTCAAGACATTTCTCCATAATGAAATTCGGAATTCCTTGAGCAGTATTGGAAATGTAAATATTTGGCTACATTTCAAATACAAGGAACTACTTAAGAATATGCATCAGGCATCTGATGTGGAATACAGAAGTATTCTAAAGGATACTAGAGTAGGAGTTCTGACAAAGGAGGGGAAACGTTGCTTAGAAAGTTATCTTATCAAGAAACTATTTTCCTCAAACAAGACAGCAGCATAGCTAATGTTCAATTTCATTGAAGAACGGAAATCCATAGTCTGCCTAATACCTGCACTTCAGGACTGCTCAAACTTTAACAAACAATTACTAAAACTGGAGAAAGAAGATATTTTGGAAATTACAGCAATCGACAAAATGGAACACCAGTGGGTGACAGTACTGCTAAGTGAAAAAATACCAGCAAAATTGGATTCATTGGAGAAATCAGTTTCCAGGACTGCAGGATTAGAAAAGTGTTTATGTATTTGCAAAAACTATAGAATAATTTTACGGCATAATTTAAATGTTGATGACAGAATTAGTAAATGGTGCTATAGGTAAAGTGATTGATTTAATTACATTTTCCAAATAGGGATGAGGTTGAACACTTAGCAATCAAATCTGATCAGATTGATAGCGTAAAGCAGATTGGTAGATGCATTGTAAGTGTTTTGCTTGTGAAAGACTTGTATGTTCAGTGACAGCAGTTCTCAGTCTCTCCAGAACACGCTGTAACTATTCATACATCTCAAGGTTTAAGTGTAGATGCAGCTTTTCTTAATATTGGTAGTACTGTATTTAAAGAAGGTATGACATATGTAGCATTGTCGCAAGTTAGAACATTGTCCGGTTTGCTTTCAGTTGAATTTGATGACAGCAAAGTTAGTGCTGATGCAAGTTGTGTGAAAGAGTACAATCGGTTAAGAAGTGTATACGCTCCTCATTTAGGACAGTATCTCATTTATGAAAAATGAGATAATCTGTCCAAAGCAGAAGCTAAGAAAGGAATCTAAGGATGTTCCTGAAAAGAAGGAGAACAAGGAAGGTGCTAAGAAGAAAAAAATGGAGAATGTGGGAGATACTGTAGGTTACCAGTTGTCAAACACTTTGGGTGTCAACTGCTGTGCAATATTGTTCTCAATGTACTCTTTCATTTACCACATCTTATAAATGTAATTGAACAGAAACCACAGAAGAGATTAGGTTCTGCACTGTGTGATTTGCTGCAATATTTACATAGTGATAGGACTGTAATACATTCTGCTTCAGGCATTCGAGATCTAGTAGATATATGTAGTGGATCAGTAGTATTTACTCACAACAGTCAACAAGATGCACAGGAATTTATAATGGTCATCCTTGGAGTTTTAGAAGAAGAAGAAATCAGTATTGATGACTTATTTGGACTGAGTTACACATGGAACCATGAGTGTGAAGATTGCTCTTTTACATCTACCACTCAAATCAATTCTGAGCGGTTTCTGTATTTCTGTACTTAACATTACCAGATTCCAAAACTGTGTCTTTTGACAGATTGATCAAAACGGCTAACCAAAATATGACCTGCCCAAATTGCATATCAGATGTTATGTCTACATTGCATATATGAAGAAGTGGAAAATACCTTTTATTAATGCTACAACGAAGCAGAGCAGATGGATCTAAATTGGGAACTGAAATTAAAAACTTCTAAACTAGACAAATATCAACTTCTAGAAGAAGTTATACTACTTTGGCTATCATCTTTCACAAAGAACTTAATCTAACATCTGGACACTATGCTGTCTATTTAAAGAGTGAAACTTGATAGACGGAATGCAATGACAGCAACCCTAAATTCAAACAAAAACTGCCTTTCAAACTACCAAATTTGTACCTTTTGTTTCTTCAACCAAAGTTCTAAGGATGAGCACTGTTTAAAAAGTGGTATACAGTATTTGTTCTATGTGGATTGCCAGTGTTTAAGACATCATTTGGCCTACCAGGGGTGATGTCTTCAAAAGGGGTTCCAAAATTCAAGTGTGTTTTATATCTATTAGTAGAATTGTACCCCTTATAATATTACAAAAGTATTTTTAAAGAAATGTTTGTTTGGATTAGTTTAGTAACTATACGCAAAAGAATTGATTAAGTACTTGTAGTGAGTGCAATGCATAGTGTCACTTATTTATAGTGGCATACTGTGCAGTTCTGCTTTTTTTCTATATTCTATATGGTTGGGTTTTCACTGCTGTTCAAGGATGAATGCATATACAGTACATCATTTATCATGTACAAGTATAAAAGCTGAGAACAGAAAAAAGGGATAATGGTATCTTTAAATTAAATGTATAATTCCTTTACAGTGTTACAGCTGTGTGACACTTTATTATTAACATAAGCATTTGTATTGCAGAATGTTAAATTTTACTGGGCAAATGTATAACATGTAACAATAACTTATACTTTTGTTTTCTCTCTTTTTACACAGATCAATGGAACGATTTATTGGAGTAATGTAGGTGACTAACTACTTTTTTAACTTCTATAATACATTCAATAAGACACATAGCCAGACATTGCTACATACACTGATAAACCTATACACAAACCCATGCAGATAGTGACACACCTAGGTACACACTGATGCATACACTGACATATCCAGACACACATACAGGCACACACTGTTGCATGCACTAATATACCCAGGGACACACTGATACAGACACTGACATAGCTAGACACACACATGTGTATACATTGACACACCCAGGTGCACAGTGATACAGACACTGAGACACCCAAGAACATATTTATGCATACATTGACATACCCAAGCACACAGTGATACATGCACTGACACACCCAGACGCATACTCATGCATACACTGACATACCCAGGCACACACCGATGCATATACAGATTCAAACCAAACACAAGGAGAAGATAGACAGAGCGCTGAAACTTTTCAGACACTCACCCCTAGTCACACATCTGGGTTGAATCCATCATCATTCTTTAGCTGACTTCGCCACCCCAGTTCAGACCCAGCCATATGCAAATCAGTCTTGACCCTGTTCCTCATGGGAACAGTCCAGCCCAAACTGCCAAGGCAGGTCTTCCCTGGACCGGAAACAAGCATCCTGGGACCGGTTTCAGGGTAACATCCCTCATCAGCCAGGCTAGCTTGAATACAGTGGCAAAGTGAGCAAGGGACCAACATTTGGGCATACCATGCCAACCTAGGGCGAACAAAGCAAACACAAGGAGAAGATGGACGGAGCGCTGAAACTTTTCAGACACTCACCCCCAGTCACAGATCTGGGTTGAATCCATCATCGTTCTTTTGCTCACTTTGCCACCATAGTTAAGACCCAGCCATATTCAAATCAGTATTGACCCTGTCCCTCATGGGAACAGTCCAGCCCGAACTGCCAGGCAAGGTCTTCCCTGGACCGGAAACAAGCATCCTGGGACCGGTTTCAGGGTAACATCCCTCATCAGCCAGGCTTGCTTGAATCCAGTGGCAAAGTGAGCAAGGGACCCACGTCTGGGCATACCCTACCAACTTAGGGTGAACAAAGCAAACACAAGAAGATGGATGGAGCACTGAAACTTTTCAGACACTCACCCCCAGTCACAGATCTGGGTTGAATCCAGCATTGTTCTTTAGCTCACTTTGCCCCCCCCAGTTAAGACCCAGCCATATGCAAATCAGTATTGACCCTGTCCTTCATGGGAAAAGTCCAGCCCGAACTGCCATGCCAGGACTTCCCTGGACCAGAAACAAGCATCCTGGGATCAGTTTTGGAGTAACACCCCTCATCAGCCAGGCTATAGAGTATTAAATTGGCACAACTGATGCCTTTGGTTAAAACCTTTTTGCATCTCCAACCCCCAGACCTCATGGTTGTCCACTGTGGTTGCAATGACCTAGGCACATTGACTCGGGTAGGATTGGAAATCCTAATGAAGGATACTTTTGCACAACTGATGTTGCTGTTCCCTCACACTGTCTTTGTATACTCTAATATATGCCAAAGACGGAAATGGAAGTGATCATGTCAATTCTGTCCACAGATTCACAAAGCTAAGAAGCATGTCAATAAAGCTGTTTCTGCTTACCTCAGAGACCATAACATGGGCTCTATCTATAACAACAATCTACGTTTTGACATGCATAACGTCTACAGAACTGATGGAGCTCACTTCACAGATGAAGAAAACCGAGTGTTTCTCAACAACCTTAAGCTCTACATCCGGACTTACATGCAGCTGAAAGAAAATCATAATGAACACAACAGCTCTTTTTAGAGCCAACCTATAACCCAACAGTGAAACATATATGTTTAAACATATATACTCTTTCTAAATATTTCCCGGATTCGCGAACCCATTGCAAATCCACAAAACAAAAGCACAAATTCAATGTACTACAACACATTTCACTTTTCAGCTCTAACTTTTAATTTATATTTTTTAATATATTTTTTAATATTATTTCTAACTCTCTCAATTTTAAAGAGATTATAAAATTCAATCTAAACACCTCTATAAAAAGTTCACAATGCAACCCTACCTTCTGAATTGTATACTATTTAATTATTTATTTATGGTAAATCCGCGAATTCACCGCAACGTTACACTGAGGGGCTGCGCTGAGAGCCGCGATAGGGTCACGACTTCTACCCCAGAGAAAAAATAAATTTTTAATGCCTCCCACTACAATAGGGCCATTCCGGCCCCGGGACCCCATCCCTGGGGCCATGGCACTTTTTATTTATTAATTTATTTAATGAAAGGATGGCTGCGTGGCCCCCCTTCCCTGGGCCACTTTTGCCCCGGGGACCCCATCCTCTGGGTCATGCCCTTTATTTTTGTATCTATATTTTTTTAGGGGGGCTGCGTGGCCCCCCCTCCTAAGGTCAATTTAACCTCAGGGACCCCATCCTCCAAGAACAGGCCTTATCCTTCTTAAAAAACAAAAACAAATGGGTAGGGGGCCTGCAAGACACCCTACCCGGGCCAATACTGCCAGGTTGTTGGAGACTCAAGGCCCACACGGTCCCTGCCAGCTCCCCGCCTCCTGCGGGAGCAGGAATTGCTTTGGGACAAAGGGAGCTGCTGACATGCAGCTCCCTTTACCCAAAAGCAATTCTGCTTCGCTTCATGGAAGCGAGAGCATCATTTCTACTCTCGCTTCCATGAAGATAAACAGTGTTTGCTATGGCATGGCGGGGGCAGTGCTCCCACCAAGTCATAGCAAACTGCAATGTCCCGGGGGTTGGTACCCCAGGACATTGCTGGAGCTGGCACTGGGGGGTTGCGGTCCCCAGGACCATGGAAGGCTCCTGGAGGGGGGCCAAGTGGCCACCCTCCCATCATGTGTGTAGCCCCGGGAAGGTGGTGATCCCTGGGGCTGGGGGTCCGAAATGGACCCCACATTAAATTAATATGTGCCCCGGGAGGTGGTGGCCCCCGGGACAGTGTGGGGAGGCTCAAGCCCCTCCACACTTAACTTTTGTTGGCAGCCAATCATATTTCATGCACAAGATCGGGAGGGTTCGCGGATCCTCCTCGGCGATATTTGTATATCTGAGAAATGTTTAAATTTCTCAGGTACTACTGAACGGATTTACACCATTTAACAAAAAGAGTGCACTCTGGACCAGGTGCTACCTTTTTGCCAAATTTGGTGTAGTTCCGTTCAGCAGTTCAGGCTGTAGCTGCATCAACAGTTTCCTATGGAAATTAACATGGAGAAAACATGTTTTGGGACCCCCTTTTTCTCGGCCCCTGCTTGATGAATCACCCAAAAACTTTCAACACAGGAGCTGACCTGACCGCCCCATTAGTTTTGAAAATTTTGCGAAGATTTGTCAAATGGCTCCAAAGATATTGTCAAAAGAAAAAAGCTTTTTGAATAGAAACAAAGTCCTGACTATATATATATATTCACTGAAAAAACCATAGGTTTCAGGGACGTTATAGTTAGAAATTAGCATTTAAAAAACCTTTGAAATTCACTTAAAGAACCATAGGTTTCAGGAACGTTATAGTTAGAAATTAGCAGTTAAAAAACCTTAAAAATTCACTGAAAAAACCACAGGTTTCATTGATGTTATAGTTAGTTGGACATTTCTCTTGTACAAAACCAGAGAAATTCAGCTGTTATAGTTAGTTGAGCTAACTATAACTCGCGCCCCCGCAATGCACTGCTGATGACATCTCATATTACATCATTCATGACATTTTCAGTGACATCACTGATGACATCACTGATGACATCACTGATGACATCATCCAGTGACTGTGTGTTTCTGTAAAGTTTAAATATGTTTTATATATATATATGCCAAGGTGTATTGAAGAAAGAGTGGGTGTATAAGTGTTTGAATGGATGAATTAGTAGGTGCGTGACTGACTGTATAAGTGAGTGATTAAACGTGTTTTACTGAATGCATGGGTTAGTGACAAACTGTGTGAATGTCTGTATCAGTCTGTCAGTTGGTGTGTAAGCGGCTGCATGGATTGGTGAGTAGCTACATGAGTGTCTATATGGGTTATTGATTGGTTGTCTGAGTATCTGTAAGGGTGCCTGAGTGTCTGTGTGGGTGGGTTGTGGGTATGTGACTCCGTGCATAGATGTGTGAGTGGGTGATTCACTGGGTGTATGGGTTCAAGAGTGCATCTGTGAAGGGCTGTATGGGTGGGAGAGTGTGTGTATGGGTGTGTTGGTGGGTGAATGGGTGTCTCAGTGGTACATGTGTGAGTAACTACATATGTGAAAGGCAGTATATGTGTGTGTTGGAGTATATAAATGACTATATGTGAGAGTGAGTGATTGTGAGTGTGGCTGTATGGATGAGTGTGTGCTTGTATCAGTGATTGTATAAGAGAGTAAGTATGTGCTAGTATCTATATGAATAAGTGAGGTGGTGTGTGTATAGCTGTATAGGTGAGTAAATGGATATGTGATTGATTCTTTGCATGACTGACTAGGTGTGTGAGTAACTATGGATGAGTGGCGGTGTGTGAGTGTCTGTATAGGTGTATGAGTGCAAATGATAGTTCTGTATTGATGAGTGACTCCATGTGTGAGTGACTGTATGGGTGAAAGAGTAGATGTGTGTGTAGACCTAGGAATCAGTGAGTGGGTATGTTGTAACTGGTATTGGTGTGTCTATGGTTTCGAAAATGGTAGTCTGTATTTTTGAGTGGGTGTATCAAAGGTTATATTAGGGTGTGAGGAGGTGCATCAGATTATCACGTGGATGATGTCATCAGTGATGTCATCAGTGATGTCATTTGAGATATCATCAGTGATGTCACTGACCATGTCATGAATGATGTAATATGTGACGTCATCAGCAGTGCATTGCGGGGGGGCGAGTTATAGTTGGCTCAACTAACTGTAACGGCCGAATTTCTCTGGTTTTGTACAAGTGAAATGTCCAACTAACTATAACGTCCCTGAAACCTGTGGTTTTTTCAGTGAATTTCTAAGGTTTTTTAAATGCTAATTTCTAACTATAACGTCCCTGAAACCTATCGTTTTTTCAGTGAATTTCTAAGGTTTTTTAAATGCTTATTTCTAACTATAATGTCCCTGAAACCTATGGTTTTTTCAGTGAATTTCAAAGGTTTTTTAAATGCTAATTTCTAACTATGGCTACAGAGGTAGGACATGTGCACAAAGAGGAAGAAAGGTGCAGAAAGAAGCAAGAGATATGCAGAAAGAACCAACAGAGGTGCAGAAAGAGGCCTTGTTGCAAAGTCATCCTGTGCCCCCATCTTTTTGCTGACTGGTACTGGTGGTAACTGACTCTGACTAACCAGGCCCGGAGCCAGTGCTATGCTGAAAGACACTTAGAATACAGTGAAAACAGCTACATACACTAGGGTACACTATGGGTTGGGGTACCCCTGTGATTGGCATGACCTCCCCTGTAAGGCACTAGTACATAATAGGGCAGGGGATTAAAACTACCTCTAACTCAGAGTTGCAGAAAGAGGCAAGAGAAGTGCATAAAGAAGCAACAGAGGTACAGAAAGAGGCAAGAGTGGTGCAGAAAGAAGGAAGAGAGGTGTAGAAAGAGGCAAGAGAGTTGCACAAAGAGGGAAGAGGGGTACAGAAAGAGGCAGGAGAGGTGCAGGAAGAAGCAAAAGAGGTGCCAAAAGAGGCAAGAGAGGTGCAGAAAGAAGCAAGTGAAGTGCAGAAAGAGGCAACAGAGGTGCAGAAAGAAGCAAGAGAGGTGCAGAAACAAGCAAGAGAAGTGCAGAAAGAGGCAAGAGAATTGATGAAAGAAGCAACAGAGGTTTAGAAAGAACCAAGAGAAGTGCAAAAAGAGGCAAGTGAGGTGCAGAAAGAAGCAAGAGCACTGCAGAAAGAACCAACAGAGGTGCAAAAAGAGGCAAGAGGAGTGCAGAAAGAGGTAGGAGAGGTGCACAAAGAGGCAAGACAGGTGCAGAAAGAAGCATGGAAAGTGCAGAATGAAGCAACAGGGGTGCAGAAAGAGGCAAGAGAAGTGCATAAAGAAGCAACAAAAGTGCAGAAGGAGGCAAGAGAACTGCAGAAAGAGGCAAGAGAGTTGCAGAAACAGGTAAACGAGGTACAGAAAGAGGGAACAGAGGTGCAGACAGAGGCAAGAGAGGTGCAGAAACAGGTAAAAGGGGTGCAGAAAGAGGCAAGAGCGGTGCAGGAATTTGCAAGAGAGGTGCAGAAAGAAGCAAGAGCAGTGCAAAAGAACCAACAGAGGTTCAAAAAGAGGCAAGTGAGGTGCAGAAGGAGGCAAGAGAACTGCAGAAAGAGGCAAGAGAGTTGCAGAAACAGGCAAAAGGGGTGCAGAAAGAGGGAACAGGTGGGCAGACTGAGGCAAGAGAGGTGCAGAAAGAGGGAAGAGGGGTGCAGAAAAAGGCAAGAGAGATGCAGAAATTTGAAACGGAGGTGCAGGAAGAAGCCAGAGCAGTGCAGAAAGAACCAACAGAGGTGCAGAAAGAGGCAAGAGAGGAACAGAAAGACGCAAGTGAAGTGCAGAACGAAGCAAAAGAGGTGCAGAAAGAACCAACAGAGGTGGAAAAAGAGGAAAGAGGGGTACAGAAAGGGGTAGGAGAGGTGCACAAAGAGGCAAGAAGGGTACAGAAAGAGGCAGGAGGGGTACAGAAAGAGGAAGAGAACTGCAGAAAGAAGCAACAGAGGTGCTCAAAGAGGCACGAAGGGTGCAGAAAGAGACAAGACAGGTGAAGAATGAAGGAACAGATGTACAGAAAGAGGCAAGAGTGGGGCAGAAAGAGGAAAGAGAGGTGTATAAAGAGGCAAGAGAGTTGCACAAAGAGGGAAGAGGGGTGCAGAAACAGGCAAAAGGGGTGCAGAAAGAAGCAAGTGATGTGGAGAAAGAGGCAAGAGAGGTGCAGAAAGAAGCAAGAGAGTTACAGAAAGAGGCAAGTGAAGTGCAGAAGGAGGCAAGAGAACTGCAGAAAGAGGCAATAGAGGTGCAGAAAGAGGCAAGTGAGGTGCAGAAAGAAGCAAGATAAGTGCAGAAAGAAGCAACAGTAGTGCAGAAAGAGGGAAGAGGGGTGGAGAGAGAGGCAAGACGGGTGCAGAAAGAAGCAAGACAGGTGCAGAAAGAAACAAAAGAAGTGCAGAAAGAAGGAACAGAGGTGCATAAAGAGGCAAAAAGGGTGCAGAAAGACGTAAGAGGGGTACAGAAAAAGGCAAGAGAGGTGCAGAAAGAGGGAAGAAGGGTGCAGAAAGAGGCTAGAGGGGTACAGAAAGAAGCAAATGAGGTGCAGAAAGAGGCAACAGATGTGCAGAAAGAGGGAAGAGAGGTGCAGAAAGTAGAAGAGATTTGTAGAAAGAGGCAAGAGAAGTGCAGAAAAAGAAAGAAATGTGCAGAAAGAAGCAGCAGAAATGCAGAAAGAGGCAAGAGAGGAGCAAAAAGGAAGCAAGAGTGGCTTGCACACCATTAGTACCAATTTAACACCCACATTTAGCAATAAGTAACAGGTGACCATTCTAGGTTTGCAAAGGGCCTTCCACCACGCTGTAAACTTGTCGCTGCATTTTTGGTAACGTTTGAGCCGTTTGAGCTAGAAACAAGGCTCTTTATGTTCAAATCTGCAGATTAGGGAGCAGATGATGAATTATATGGCTAAAGCAGAAGATGTATAATTGTGCGAAAATCGGTGCAGCCAAACAGTCGCATAATTCCAGTGGCCCTGCTCTTACCTCTGACTAGGTCCACAAGTGCTCCTCAGTGATTCCTTCCTTTTTTGTCTCACTGAGTTCATAGTTGAGCTTCTATGGAAATGAGGAAGACTAAACCTGACGTTACCACTCCACAACACAGACTACCATACCACATAATTCCATACCACATAATTCAATCAATCAATCAATCAGGGAATTATAAGCACGCTACTCACCCGTGAGGGTCTCAAGGCGCTGAGGGGGGGTCCGCAGATCTGTTTAGCCGAAGAGCCAGGTCTTGAGGGTCTTCCTGAAGGTGTTCAGGGAGGGGGCGCGTCTGATGTCTGCCGGTAGCATTACTCTCCATAACTCTCCATAACACATAATCCCACTCTACATAATTCCTATACACTAAATACCACATACTTTCTATCCACATGGTTTCACTGCACAACATACCACATAATTCCACTACACACAACGTACATCCACTCCACTCCAAAAAACATTAGTGAAAAACTTTTACATTTACAATGCCAATAGCTCTAATTCTCGCAAATGCGAAACCTATTACATTGCAAACACTTCTTTAACTAGTAGTCGCGTTTGCAGAGTGGTGGAGAAAGGGTGCTGGGCCTCCGACCAGCGCTCAGGAATTCCGTTGCGTAGGACTTACAGGAGGTACCAGGAGGGCTTCTTGGCCCCCAAAGTCCCTCAGGAGTAAATTGGACTTCATCCCCCATCCCGTAGTCTGCCAGGAGGCGAGTTTGCAGGGTGGTGTAGAAAGGGGGGCATGGCCTCCGAAGACGTCTTAGCAATCCCACTGTGTGGGACTTACTGGAGGTAACAAGAGGGGTAGTTGGCCCCCAAGGATGTCCTTGGGGGCCAACTACCCCTCCTATTACCTCCAGTAAGTCCCACACAGCAGGATTGCTAAGTTCTCATAGCAGGCCACACCCCCTTTGCCCACCACTCTGCAAACACGCTCCCTGGAGCACTCTTGGATGAGGATTGAAGTCCCCTTCACTGCTGGGGGTCCTTTAGGGGCCAACTAGCCTACCTCTTACCTCCAGTAAGCTCCACACAGTGGGATTGCTGAGAGTGGTCTGAGGCCATGCCCCCTTTTTACACCACTCTGCAAACGCGCCGCCTGGCGCACTGCTGCTCGGGGATGAAGTCCACTTCAGTCCTGAGGTCCTCAGGACACAAGGGGACCTCATCACCCCACCAGCAGTGCGCCAAGAGGCGCGTTTGCAGAGTGGTGTAAAAAGGGGCGTGGCCTTGTACCACCTCTCAGCAATCCCACTGTGTGGGGCTTACTGGAGGTTCCTGGTGGCCTAGTTGGCCCCCAGGGACCCTCACTTACAATGGGGACTTAATCCTCCAACACAGAGTGCGCCAGTAGGTGTGTTTGCAGAGTCGTGCAGGGAGGGGGCAGGGCCTCCGGCGAGTTGTCGGTTTCTTTTTTTTTTTTATAGGAGGGGGGCTGAGTGGCCCCCCTTTCCTGGGCCACTTTTGGCCCCGGGGACCCCATCCCCTGGGACATACCCAGGTTTTTTTTTATTTTGGAGGGGGCCTGCGTGGCCCCCCTCCTTAGGCCATTTTGGGCCCTGGGGACCCCATCCCCCGGGGCCGGCCTTCTTTTTAAATTAAATTAAAAAAGAGAGGGGGCAGCATGGACCCCATCCCCCGGGGCTTGGCCATTCCTTTTTTTTAAAAAAAGGGATGGGGGCCGCGTGGCACCCCCCTCCCGGGCCATTTTTGGCCCCGGGGACCCCATCCCCCGGGCCTTGGCCATACTTTTTTTTTTTTTAAATAAACTAAGGGGAGCCGAGAGGCCCCCCTCCTGGGCCACTTCTGGCCCCGGGGACCCTTAGCATTGGGGACCGTGGGGGGAGCCCCAATGCCCCCATGGTCCCTGCCGGCTCCCCGCCTCCTGCGGGAGCCGGCATAGCTTTTGGGCAAGGGGAGCTGCTGACATGCAGCTCCCTTGCCCAAAAGCAATTCTGCTTTGCTTCGTTGAAGAGAGAGCAGGATTTCCTGCTCTCGCTTCAACAAAGCAAAGCAGAGTTTGCTATGACAGGGCGGGAGCCGTGCTCCTGCCCTGCCATAGCAAACAGCAATGTCCCGGGGGTGGGCACCCCGGGACATTGCAGGAGCCGGCCCTGGGGGGTGGCGGTCCCCAGGGCCATCAAGGGCTCCAGGAGCGTTTTTTATTTTGCCAATATCTTTGGTGCCATTTGACGAATCGGTTATGAAATTTTTAAAACTAATGGCCCGCTCCGGTCAGCTCCCGTTTTGAAAGTATAGGGGTGATTCATCAAGCAGGGGCCGAGAAAAAAGGGGGGTTCCAAAACGTGTTTTCTCCATGTTAATTTCCATAGGAAACTTTTGGCGCAGCTACAGCCCGAACTGCTGACTAAAATTACACAAAATTTGGCAGAAAGGTAGCTCTTGGTCGAGAGTGCACTCTTTGTTTAAATGGTGTAAATCCGTACAGTAGTTTTTGAAATATTAAAGGAAAAAGAAATATCAATATCTGGGTGGAGCCTAACCACACATCTCATCGTGAGATCTGATTGGCTGTCAGCACTTCATCCAAGAAGTGTTGGCAGCCAACTTGGGACCAATATACATGATAGCACCCCATTAAAATGCATTGTAGTGAATGGAAGGTTTTGAGGGTCACCAAAAGGAGATTGCATAAAGGGTGATAACAGACTTTAGTTACAATATAATTCATTTGTTGATGGTACCATACTAATTTTAGGAATTGTGGTGTGTTCTAAGGTGATTTCACCCTGTGAAAAAGGCTTCTGCTGGGATATCATGAATCATGTTTGAGAGAAAACTATTTTCTCATGCTTTTCCCACAGAGGTTTGGAAGGTGCTCCAGAAGCTAAAATGAGAGCATATTTTCTGTAAATTCACATTATCTTTCTCAGTCATGTGAGAATGAAGTCTGACATTCTCAGTAAAACATGTACATCCAACAAGGGCAGAGATTGTCAGTTGATTCCTTTGTTTTCTACTGCAGCTTCCCAGAGTGTTCTAAAGAACAACTAGAGCACTAACAGTCTTACTTATGACAAAAGTATGGCACACCTGAAGCCATCTTGATTGGAATAAACTGGTAACACTTAAAACATTTAATTTAAAAAGGAACAAAATGAGGTGGTTCATTTTGCAATAGTAATTATGATTAGTGCTGCAGAAAGAAAAATTAGGGCACATTTTGAGTTGCTTTTCAAATCCTCTTCTATTTCATTAAAAAATCTGACATGCAGACTGAAACATGCACTTTCAATACCTGCAGCAGACTTCCAGTTAACTCCCTGGTGAGCAGTAGCTTTACTACAGTGATCTAATGAGCAACTAGAGTGCTAACATTCTGAATTTATGGCAAATGTGTGACACATCTGAATGCCTTCTTGATGGAATCAAAGTAAAAACTGAAAGCATTTCCTGCCGAGCAGACTGCAGTAAATGAGGAAATTAAAAATTTGCGAATATTCGTGACAAGAATTTTCAATTCTATTAAGGTCACGGAGGCGAGGATTATGCTTCTCATTCTTTGCTCTTTATTTTCACAGCAGCCAATAAAAACACTTTATCATAAAAAACTACAATACCCATGAGCACTAAGTGCCCCAAAACAACCATAGAGACTATCCCTATATAAGGCATAACTGAGGTAACCACTTCCTCTTTCTTTGAATGATTCTAGAACAGTTAAGTCCAATACAGTAAGAACTCAAGCTTGCAAAAACTTTTCTCTGTGACGGAGAAGTCCTTCACGAAAAAAAACAAGGCATCCTGAAGCCCAACGTGTAAACATCTGAACATGGGATCGATTCCCCGATATTAGAAGAACCGGTGGGTAATCATCTCGTCGCTCGGGAGGGATATACACTCCACCTCTTCCAGCGTTGAATTGTTTCACGCTTTCCTTGCCATCCGTTCCTGTAACAGAGAGAAAAAACTCCGTAATAACGGTAACCCCATCTGATATCATAATCATCATAATCAGAAAAAAAGTGGGGGGAAAGATAGTATATACAGTACAATCAAGATGCAATATTACAAGAATAGCTGCATTGAGAACAATATATAACTCTGGGTGGGATAATCCTCACCTCCGTGTCCTTAATAGAATTGAAAATTCTTGTCACAAATTTTTAATTCTATGTCAGGACCGGAGGCTCCGATTATGCTTGTTCAAAGCTTAGCCAACACTACTGACGCTACATCAAGAATAGGTTTATAATAGAATGACTTAAAAGTGGTCTCAGTGGACCAGTCAGCCGTATTCATTATATCAGAGAGACTTACTCCCAGAGACAAAGACTCGGATGCCATAGCACCTCGAACAGAGTGGGCACCAAATTTCGATCCGTCAATGCCCACCTCGCTCATGAGCCAACATACCCATCTAGACAAGGTGGCTGGGGTCACTGGGCGAAAGGGCTTCTGTAAAGCAATAAACAACTGACCATTCATATCCGAATGAAATTCAGCTGTACTTACCTCATACGCTTTTACACATTGAACCACACACAGTTTCGTATTGTCCGGGAAAGCTGGATAAGACACTGTGTTAGTATTACATTTGGTACGTTTAGAGATAACAAATGTGACTCCTTCAGGAGAGAATCTACGCCCCGCTAGATCCAACGCTCTGATGTCAGAGACTCTCTTGCAAGAAACTAAACATAACAGCATGGCCAGCTTGGCAGAAAGTTGTTTTCGTGAAAGGTACTTGTTGGCAGGCCAGGTTTCCAAGAACCCCAAGACCACAGAGACGTCCCATAGAACTGAGTATTTAGGGCAAGGTGATTTTACCATCCGAATACCTCTAAGCAGTTTGCATACCAGGGGATGCTCACCAACTGGTTTGCCATCTACCTGAACATGCCCTGCCGAGATGGCAGACCGGAAGTTATTTACCGTTCTGTACGCTAGACCAGATGAAGCTAAGGAGGCTAGGTAGTTCAGGACCATGGAGACATTTGTTGTAGCGGGATCGACGTCCCGTTGAGAACACCAGCTACACCATCTGTTCCATGCTGATGAATACCGCTTGTGGGTGTTGGCGGACCATGCTTCCTTAATGAACCTTTGAGCGTGTCTCGAAAGACCTGGGATCTTCCATCTATCCCTGAAACACGCCATGCCACCAGAAGAAGTTGCCCTGATTCTATCAAGGGATGTGGAGCCTTCTGAGGATCCAGCAACAGGTTCCATTTCTGTGGAAGGAGGGTCGGCACAGCGCAAGACATTTCCAGGAGGATCGGGAACCAAGCTTGCACCCTCCGCAAAGGGGTGATCAAGATTAACTCCGCTTGCTGACGTCTGGTCTGAGCCAAGACCCTGGGTATCATCAGAAACAGAGGGAAGGCATAGCACAGGGCCGGGGGCCAACTCTGGAGAAACGAGTCCGAGTCTATCGCCTCCGGATCCGGATGCCAACTGTAGAATTCTGGGAGTTGCCTGTTGAGACGTGATGCGAACAGGTCCAACCGGCAAGGTCCCCATAGTTGGTTCAGTGATCGGAAAACCCGTGGGTGAAGCCTCCAATCACTGAAATCCCGCAGATAACAAGAGTGCCAGTCGGCCACCTCGTTGCTGCGTCCCGGGAGGTATTCCGCTACGACTGATATTCTGTGGATCAAGCAGTAATGCCAAAAATCCTTGGCGATCTCCACTAGAACTCGGGACCTCATCCCTCCCAACTTGTTGACATAGCGGACCGCAGACACGTTGTCCATGCGGAGTAGTATGCAGCAGTATGTTTTCTGGGGAGAAAGACTGCGGATCGCAAACGAGCCTGCCAGCAGCTCCAAGCAATTGATGTGCAAGGAGAGTTCCTCTTGAGACCATCGGCCCCCTGTGGATATCGGGCCACAACGGGCTCCCCAACCCCAACAGCTGGCGTCCGATTCGATCACTACCTCGGGACTGGATCCGAATATGGCTCTGCCATTCCACGACTCCATGTGATCTAGCCACCACAGCATCTCCCACCTCGCTTCCTCGGAGAGAGGAATTCGTTCTGCATATCCGAGGCCTTTGCGGAGATGTTGAATCTTTAATCTCTGGAGTGCACAGTAGTGAAGGGGACCCAGAAAAATGGCTTGAATCGAAGAGGCCAGTAGCCCAACTATCCGGGCCACTGACCTCAAGGATACAATCTGCTTGCTCAAAATCAACCTCAACTCTTTCTTGATTGCTCTGATCTTCTGAGCTGGGAGGAAAAGCTGGCAGCTCCGGGAGTCGATCTGGAAACCCGGGAACTCGATAGATTGTGTGGGCGACAGAATAGACTTCTGTGGATTCACCATGAATCCCAGGCTTTGAATTAGAATGATGGCCCATTCCAGATGTGGAACCACTAGTTGAGGGCAGCGAGCCATGATAATGATGTCATCCAAGTAGACGATTAACCGGACCCCGCATGCCCTCAAGGATTCTACCACCAGGCGGAGAAGCTTTGTGAAGCACCATGGTGCTGACGAAAGCCTGAAGGGAAGGAACTTATATTCGTAACAAACGTCCTGCCAAATGAATTGAAGAAAGCGACGGTGCGGGGCGTAGATGGGAACGGATAGGTACGCATCCTTTAGATCTAGACGGACCATTCAATCTCCTTCTTGCAGGAGGACGCGCAAAAGATGGATGCCTTCCATCTTGAAATGACGGTAGATTATCCACCCGTTGAACTCTTTCAGATTTAGGACCAACCTGGACCCGCACCCTTTTTTTCTGAACCAGGAAGACATTGCTGGTAAAACCCCGGGGATGGAGTTGTGTGGGGACTATGGCTCCTTTCTTCAGAAGAGAGTTTATCTCGTCTGTGATAAAAATCTGTTCTTGATGGGAAAAATATATTGGAGGGGGGAGAGAGCCCTGAGTAGGGGTATTATACAGCTCTAGTTTGTAACCTTGTACCGTCTCCAAGATCCATGCATCTTGTGAGATCGTCTGCCAGGCCTGTAGGAAAAATTGGATTCGTCCCCCCAGCGTTACTTCCGAACTCAATATCAGTCTCACCTGCATTTCCGGCATCTTGTTGGTTACCCTGATTGCCGCAGAACCTGCCCCTTCGGAATCTGTTCTTTGCCCTCCGGGGGGGATAGAAGGAGGGATTGCCGGAGTTGGGGTCTTGGTATCCTCCTCTTTGCTGATGGTAGTGGCCGCGTGGGGCGCCTTGGTTGAATCCCCGGCCGAACGACCGCCCTCAGTATCGTCCGGCCCTGGTGAAAACCAGACGGAAAGCGCGTTTGAGTGACTCTTGCGTTTTGTCCAAGCCACTGAAGGTGGCTACGAACTTGGTCAATTCTTTCAGAAATGGTTGTCCGAATAAGAGACCCTGAGCCACGGGCCCTGACTCCGAGGAGGAAAGTTCTGCCAGCTTGGGGTCAAGCTTGAGGAGGATGGAACGTCTCCGCTCACTTGACATGGCGCAGTTTGCTTTGCCAAGTTGGCACACCGCCCTTTGCGCCCATCCGATCAATTCATCAGGGTCTATTGCCGTTGCGGACTCCTTTGCCTTGAAACCCATCTCTAAGATCTTGGTTAGGGGCCCCGACAAATCCAATAATTTATCTTGGCATGACCACCAAGCCCGGTCAAGGCCTTTCTTGGGATCTTTAGCGTACTTCTTTAAATATGTTAGCATGGTGGGGTCCACCTCGGGGGTTTCCGCCACCTTCGCCGCCAAATCCGGTCTCGGGCATTCCAACCGTAATCGTGCCCTGACGTCCTTATCAAAAGGCCGTCGGAGGTGCGACTGGACATAATCCGCTACCTCCTGCTGCGGGAGCCATGCGGTCGAATTAGGGTGGACAATGTCCGCCGGCTCAAAGGTGAGGAGCTTGGGCTGAGAGGGGGTATCTAAGTGACGCTCCTTCCTAACTTTCTTGGCAGGTCTAGGGGCCTCCTCCTGCTCTGACTCTTGTTCTGAGGAAGTGTCCCCATCCTCTCCTTGGAGGGAGTCTGCGGGGTTGATGGAGCAAGGTCTCGTAAGAAAGAGACTTGCTCGGAGGTAATCCGCTCATTTAACTCATTAACAAGTTATTAAACGTAATCTGTGAATATCTAATACGCACCACATGAACACGCGGGTTAAGTGAAGCTTGCTTATGTGTGTACTAATGCGGATAAGAATGAAAACGGACTAATACCGCTTTAAACAGGGAAACTGTTGTGCGCATGCGTCAACTGCATCTACGCAATATGACGAGCTAACTCTTGGAGGGAAATTCTAGCGCATGAGCAGAAGACACTAAAATGGAGTCTTGAAGACTCGCGTGCATGGCATCTGCTTAGCTGAAACTAAACCAGGCTATTTTACTAATGCTAATGCGGGGAAAGTATTAATAAGAGAATGGGAATAGAGTAGAGGTGGGAGGTATACAGTGAGACCATTTATTTTGTGAAAATAACATTTGTCTTTTGACTTTATTATTATTGCACATTTGGGCCTCTTTTGTATAACCGGACTAGATGAAATGACGAAATGCCTGCGCATGCCTACTGAGTGAAGCTATGAAGGTCAATGACGAAACACTTGAATGGAGGCCAAATTGGAGCGCCATGCCCTGGGAACGGATGGTGAAAAGTTCAGCAATGAGATGTTCTATTCTTCGTAGTGTCATTAATGTTGCAAATTGGATACATGTAGTGGATGGGAATAAAGTTTTGAATAAGAAATAAGGGGATGGGTTTGCGAACAATGGTTTAACAGAATATAGTGACATGTAAGCATGGTGTGATAATCATCCCCCCTTGCCTGACCAATTAGTTTTCGTATTTTTACGATATTGTAACTTTAGTGGGTGGAACATGAGGAAACAAAGGTATAATTAAGGTAGCCTTAGTTAGTTATTGAGAGACAGAAGAGACTGAGACGGAGATGCTGTCTGGGAGTCGGGGATGCTGTTGCTGGAGAGATGCTGTGAGATGCTGATGAAGACTCGAATGCAGACTTTAAAGAAGAACTTTCTATCCTAACTTAATTGGGTTAGATCAGAAGATCGCGGAAGAATCTCGAGGAGGAAGAGAGTGTCAGAGAGGGGTGCGGCGCAATCATCAGTATTCTAGAGAGGTCAACTGTCCTGTCCTGAATCCTGTCCTGAAGTCTTTGTCTCCTGACCTATCCTGGGGACCCTTACCAGCCCTTTGGCCAGAGGGTTGGTCTTTCACACCATTCTTGGTAATTATAATTTCACGTTATTTGCAAATGTTCTTTTCTCTCGGTCCTCTCCTTTTCTGAGCATTAATTATTGTATGAGTCCAAAGCATATGTTTTGATGTTTAATCAATTGAATTTCTCTCCTAAGAAAGAGGGTGACTGTACTGTATTTTTGAATTGGTTCACATGCACTTAATTTAGATAAAGATTTTAAAACTTCCTGAGTCTGTGATTATTTTCGTCAAACCAAGAATAGTTAGCGGTTAAGTTAATAATCACCATCAACTAGTTCAACTAATGGTCCATCGACCAGAGGAAATAACTTTTTGATTAGTGAGAGGTTAGTTAGGAGAATTAAATAACTAAACCTGAACATTGTGAAATACAAATATAAAACTATAACCACTCCAGCGGTTTACTCAATGTGTGTGTTTTTATGGGCCCAGGTGAGTATATGGTAGTGGAGTATCTGTTGTTGGTATACCGCTGGATCAGTTTTCTGGTAGCAGAGCTATGGTTATTATTGATTAGTTTGGTGATAAATATTGATAATTGATTATTGATTTATGTTTAACAAAAGAGTTAGCGTCTTGTTTTATGTTGTCCAGAATCCCGGGAAATGAATAGCGGGTGGTGACAGAAGCCACACTGCAGTGAGGTTACTCGTCTGTTGGAATAATACTGAGAAGCTACGCAGGGCTGGCAGTATTAAACTAGGGACTATTTCGTATAAAAGTAGAGTGCGAATGATAGCGAAAGGGGTTCGCTGGAGAAACTTTGGTCTCATTTCCCAATACGGGTGACACTGGAGAAGTAACAGGTTCTCCTGAGCTTGAATGAAGAGTAAACAGGGGTTTTACTCGCAGTAGAAGAAGAGTAATTTCTGAAACTCAAGAATAAATTGAAATCTATCCTTTTGTTTAGTGGAACAGACAGAGTAGCGAATGTTTTTATGTTGTTATTAACGAAGAATTTTAATGAAAAGTATTAAGAAATAAGTTATTGTATTACCTTGTGAAGGGAGGGTCAGTCGCCGGAGTTATACTGACGTCACAGAGAGCCGCGCTGGGATTGGTTGAAACAGCGGGCGTGAAACAGAAGCAGATTGTAAAGGAGGGGTCAGCAGTGAGGCGTAATACTGACGTCACAAAAGGCTGCGCTGGCATTGGTCAGACTACAAGCGTGAGCCTGAGTTTAATTGGTTGGCAAATAAAATCTGCGCTAGGATTGGTCAGAAAAGAATTGTATGTTGAGTCCTGATTTGACTGCGGGTGTGAGTCGTGCTGACATAGGACGCGACGTAGGTAATAGAGCTAGAAGATATACGGAAGACTCTTTCCTATATCGAACCTCTGAAATGTTCGGAAGACCAAAGAAAATGACATTAATGAAGAAAATTAAAAATGTATTTAAGAAAGACAAGCCTGTAATGACTAGAGAGGGAATTCCTATTCCGCCACCCAAAACACCTGCTTCATTTATGATGATGGAGAAAGGATATCACACGTGTGTATGGTTGGAGAATTGGGTAGAATATACTAAAAGTGATGGTGTTTTGGCTTTTCCGGAGCATGGTACTTTTAATTTGAAGGTACTTCAGAATTTGAGAGATAGAATGAATATGTTAGAACCTAATCCTAGAATGACACAGTATGAAGCTTTGGAAGAATGGGAAATTGAGGCATTTGAGCGTGAAAAATACAGGAGTGGTCGGAGATTTAGAGGATTTTTACCTAGATATCCGTATAAGTCAAGTGGAGATCAAATGAAGCGTTGGAGGAGAGCTGTGGTGACTGACGGTTTATATCCAGTATTAATGGCTGAAGAACAGTTAGGAGGAAAATGTAAAGAAAAAACGAAACACATGAATACGACAGGTTATGGTGAATCAGATGATGAGCTGTTAGAGGATATTTTGATTAAAAACCCTCCACCGTACCAAGAAGCACCTAGTAAGGTTACCCCAAGTGCACCAGTGATAGGAATGCCTTTAACCCCACAAATGTTACATGATGTATCACTTAATAGAGTGTTGCAGGATAATGAAAGAGAAGCTTTAAATAAAACTAGAGAAGAATTAGTTCAAAAAGTAAGCCAATTGAATTTAAATGCTGAAGCTTTGACAGTACCAGTGACTATTGGTCCTGTAATTCCATTATATGGAGATAAAAAGACTTGCCAGAAACCTCAAACTGTGACAATTCCGTTAACAAGTCCCAGAAGAGAAGTAATAATTACAGATGATCAAACTAGTGAGAGTGAATCAGTTATTTCATTAATGGATCTCCCGAATGTGGAACCTTTAACTGAAACTCCGAAGAGAATTATACCTGCAAATTTGAGAGAAAAGAGATCTCTGATTCCTATAGGAACTGGAAGTTCAACAGTAGTTACCCCTGAAGATATAGAAAGATGGGCACAGGAAATAGACAATCGGAACCCACAACCAAAGATTCTAGATATCAGTAAATTGAAAGTAGAGTTGGAAGAAATGATAACTGGCAATGCGAGCATAGAAAGATTGAATGTTTAGAATGATGAGGAGTTATTGGGCCCGATTCACAGAACTAACTTAAGACAAAATCCTAAACTTACTACCATTTTGGTATTCACAGAAGGCCCTTACTCATTTTGGTATTCACAGAAGGCACTTACTCATTTTGGTATTCACAGAATGCACTTACTCATCAATGAGTAAGTGCCTTCTGTGAATACCAAAATGAGTAAGTTACTCAAAATGAGTAAGTTACTCATTTTGGTATTCACAGAAGGCACTTACTCATCAATGAGTGTATAGTTTCTCGGGAGAAACTATACAAGTTGTAGGAGTGTCAAATCAACAGATTAGAACCCCAATCACAAAACCAATGGAGGTACATATCGGAAATTTTAAAGATATGCATCGGTCTGTAGTTTGCGATTCCAGTCCAGTAAATCTGTTGGGAAGAGATCTATTGTACAAGATGAACTGCACGATCTATTGTACACCAGATGGTGTCACTTTCCAAACCCCTGACGAAGATGTCATATACAAAATGATGTTAGCTAAGCAAGGTACAGAAGTAGACGAGATGTTTTCATTGACAACTGAGAGTGAATTGCCTGAAGAGTTGAGAACTACAGTAAATCCAGAAGTGTGGGATTTTACAGGAAAGGATATTGGGCTAATGTCAAATGTAGATCCAGTTAACCCCTTCCGTGCTCATGACGAGCTCAGCTCGTCATGCTGCGCGGTTGCGCTGAGCGCATGACGAGCTGAGCTCGTCACGACTCCACCCGCGATCGGAATGTCCCGCATACGAGCGGAATTCCGATCGCGGTCAAGGGGTTAAAGTGACGGTGAAAGAAGGTGCAGCTTACCCAAACACACGACAGTACAAAATGAGTCCAGAAGTGAAAGCAGGAATTGCTCCAGAAATTGACCGAATGATTAAACAAGGCATTTTAAAAGAGATAATGGGTAGTCCTTGTAATTCGCCAATAATGGGACTTAAAAAGCCTAGCGGAAAATACAGGATAGTGCAGGATTTGAGAAAAATTAACAAAATTGTAGTGCCTTGTTGCCCAATAGTGCCAAACCCAGCAGTGATCCTATATCAGATACCCTGGAATGCAGGTTGGTTTACAGTAATTGATTTGTGCCAAGCATTATTTTCTATTCCTTTGCACCCAGACAGCCAGTATCTTTTCGCCTTCCGGTTTGAGGATCGTATTTTGGCATGGTGCCGAGTTCCTTAAGGGTACACAGAGAGTCCCTCAATTTTTATTCAGATACTGAAGAAGTATCTGGAGTCATTGATCATGCCCGGGAAATTAGTTCTGGTTCAGTATATTGATGACCTATTGGTGGCATCAAAAACACGAGAAGATTGTGTCACTGACACAATTGCATTACTGAACCCTTTGGCCGAAGGAGGACACAAAGTGTCTCCAGAAAAATTGCAGTTCTGTCAACAAGAAGTTAGATATTTAGGGCATAAAATAGAAAGAGGAGTTAGAAAAGTGACACTGGAAAGAATAAAAATAATCAAAGAAATGCAGTTACCTCAGACACAGAAGGAGATGAGAATGTTTCTGGGAGTGGTTGGGTACTGTAGGCAGTGTATCAATAGTTTCTCCATGCTAGCAAAGCCATTGATACAATTAACTCAGAAAAGAGCGAAAGATCCCATCGATTGGAATGATGAATGTTTGGAAGCCTTTGTGAAACTACGAAACTGTTTATGTGAGACCCCAGCCTTGGGCATGCCTGATTATTCAAAGGAATTTGCGTTGTTTTGTTGTGAGAGAGAAAATTGTGCACTTTCAGTTTTAACACAGAGACATGGACTGAGTCGACGTCCAGTGGCGTATTTTACTGCCACCTTGGATCCAGTGGCTTCAGCCTTACCTGGCTGCTTAAAAGCAGTAGCTGCTACTTGTATGAGTCTGGAGCAAAGTGAGTCCATAGTAATGGGACATCCCGTAAAGGTTTACGTTCCACACTGAGTTGAGATTCTTTTGACAAGAACAAGAACACAACATCTCACTCCCAGTCGGCTGACTAAGTATGAAAGGGTGATTCTGGGAGCAGAAAATGTGACAGTGATAAGATGTACGATAATGAATCCTGCCACATTATTGCCAGATTCATGTTGTGAAGAAGTGAAAGATGAGATTGATCATGATTGTCTGGATGTGACTGAATTGTGTACTAAGCCCCGCCCAGACATAAAAGAAACACCATTGAAGGAAGCTGATCATGAACTGTTTGTGAATGGGTCTTGCTTAAGAACTGAAGGAGGAGGATTAAGTGCTGCATATGCTGTATGTAAAATAACGGGGGTGGTTGACGCATCCTGTTTACCGGGAGTCAAATCTGCACAAGTAGCCAAATTGGTGGCCTTAACAAAGGCATGCAAAGGTGGGAAAAATTGGAGAATAACCATATTTACGGACAGTCAATATGGTTTCGGGGTTGTGCATGATTTTGGCCAACTCTGGATGCAGAGGGGATTTCTGACTTCTTCAGGATCTCCTATCAGAAACAGTAAAAATGTAAAAGATTTGTTGGAAGCATTACAATTGCCAAAAGAAGTAGCAGTTGTTATATGCGCTGCACATGAGTCAGGAAATGACTATGTGGCGGCCGGTAATAGATATGCCGACCAAATTGCTCAATACTGTGAAAGAAATACAATGTCAATTAACAGAAAAATTGAAACCAGCTGCCAACTTATGTTTTTCTCAGTTCCAGAAACATGGGATGAGGTCAGACAGTTACAGGAAGAAGTTGAGGGAAAAGAAAAGAAAATTTGGATAAAATCAAATTGTACAAAAAGAACAGAAGATGAAGTGTGGGTGTACTTAGATGGCAGACCAGTCATGCCAGACTGTCTACTCTCTCAAATGGCAAGAGTATACCATGGGACAACACACATTGGCAGGGATTCAATGATTAGATTATTCAGACAAAGTTGGTACAATCCAAAGTTTAGGGTAGTCGCAGAGAGCCTTTGCCAAAGATGCTTAATCTGTTAGCAGCAGAACCCAGGCAGGAAGACAGTGGTTAGTTGGGGAAAGATTGGAAAGGCAGAAGGACCCTTCATCCGATTGCAGTTAGATTTCATTGAGTTGCCTCCTTGCAATGGACTGAAATATGTACTTGTCAAAGTGTGCCTGTTCTCAAGATGGGTAGAGGCATACCCCACTAGAAGAAACTACAGTCTCACAGTTGCTAAACTACTATTGAGGGAGTTAGTTCCTCGTTTTGGTTTTCCAGTCACTTTGGAATCAGATAGAGAACCTCCTTTTAATAATGAGATAATTCGATTAATCTGTGCTGCATTTAACATTGAACAAAAAGTGCACTGTGCTTATCGTACAGAGGCTTCTGGAATAGTGGAACAGCTTAATGGCACAATCAAATCAAGATTAGGGAAGGTGTGCGCATCCACAATGCTGAAATGGCCAGATGCATTGCCTCTTGTACTGATGGGTCTCAGAAGTATTCCTGACAGAAAAACGGGATTGAGTCCACACGAGGTACTCATGGGAAGGGCAATGAGACAAGCATATATTCCTGGAAATAAATTGATGAATATAACTGATGATCTGGTATTGGACTATTGCAAAGGATTGGCTGAAATGGTGCGTTCTGTCTCTCATCAGGTTGGAGACGACGCAGTTGAAAGACAGCCAGACCAAGCGCATGATTTGAATCCTGGAGATTGGGTGTTAGTGAAGAAATACGCAAGGAAGTCGTGTCTAGCACCCAGGTGGGATAAACCACGTCAAGTCATACTAGTCACTACCACAGCAGTGAAGTGTGCAGGTTTACCCAATTGGATTCATGCTAGTCATACCAGAAGAAGTTCGAGCCCATTTGAACAACAAGAGCAGCCACTGACTGAACAAGCTGAGATGTCAGAAGTTGAAAGCTGTGACGCTGAAGAATCTAGAGTGATAGATTCTGAAAGACAACTATATGACGAACAGCCAAGTACAAGTCAGGAAGAGTGGATACCAGTAATTGAAATACCTGATGCTGTTGTTGAAACAAGAAGAAGAACTGAATTAAGAAGACAGGAAGGTAGAAAGGAAAAGACAGGGAAAGAAGAACACACTCTGGTAAAAATAAACAAAGCCATTCAGAAACCTGAGCAGGGAAAGGTAGATCTAGAAGAACAAGTTCAGGCAGGAGAAGAACAAATCGAAATAAGACCTGAACAGGAACAGGTAGATCTAGAAGAACAAGTTCAGGCAGAAAAAGAAAAAACTATAATAAGACTTGAACAGGTGCAAGTAGAGGAAGGTCCAAATACAGGAAATACAGAACAAAGACAATCAGAAAGAGAAGAGGAACAAGAACAGATTGTGCCCAGATTAAGTGAAAATAAAAGAACTTTAGAAGGAGACGGAGAAGGTGAAAGTGCAGTTCAGGTCAAAAGAGTTAGAAAAGGAGACAATTGGCCTGTAGGAGTGAAGAGACTAAAATATCATCTAAGAAGACCAGAAAAGAAACCAGAGAAAGTAAATGAGATTACGAGTCAGACACAATCTAAACAAACATTAGTAAAACTTACAAGAAGAAGCCCAAGATTGAGAATTCTGAACAGAAAATACAAGGCCCCTGAGTGGACCTATGTTATTCTTGAAGAATTTGAAAACTTAGATTAAATGTGAAGAATCAGAAAGAGTACATGTTGCACAGATTGATGAAAGCAAATTAAGACCTCCTTAAAATAAAAAGACTGGATTTTAAGAAAATTTAGACAAAGAAAGAGAAAAGAAATTTTCTCTGATTAAAGATGGCAGAAATTGAAAATACTGAAAGACCGAAACGAAATTTAAAAAGAAAATGTTTAAGATTCTGTTTATGTAGTATTATATTAGGAGTATTAGTATGGTTATTCCTAACAGTAGGAGTACCTTTGTTGATGGAAGCAAGTAACAAGAATAGTACAATTACTAATGAGAAGGTAGATAGAACAAAGGGAACTAAAATAGAAATAGGGGTAGAAGATGAGATAAATTATCATAATGAATCAGACAATGATTTGTCTTTAAATGTGTTTACTAAATTGTGATTTCAGTATGTTAATACGATGGAGATTAGTAATTGTTATGTTTGTATGAAGTTACCCTCATCAGTGTCAGAAGGGGTGACGTATCACCATATACCTCTAACATATGGTGTATCATGTAGTGTTTTATCAAGTTTATTTTACGTAACAGGGAAACTTCAGTATTTTTATTCAAATTTAGATGTAGTATTTTCAGAATTGCCTATTAGAAAGAATATGAATCCAGTAGTTAGTAGTAAAAATGCACAGTTCATGGGTGAATTCTTTTTAACAATGTGTTCAATAGATATAGTTCAAGCCCACAAGGATAACCTAACATGTATATTACGTGAAGAAGAAAAAGAGTTTTTGAATTTAGTAGAAGAAAGAAGACAGGATTTAACAAAGAAAGCTGCTAAACAGAAATCCCATGTACCTCCATGGGCTGAGAAAGAGGGAATTTATGCAAAGGGCGAAGCTCGTGCTGCGATGTCCCAAGACTTTGTGAAAAGGGGAAAATTCTGCCTCCATAGGTTAAAGACAGATTATAATAACAATTTCATTGGTTCCAGTGAATGTGAACACAACTTCCTAATTCTAGGAGGGTGGGGACTAAAAGGGGGAAATGACCCTGTATTTCCAGGAATGTATTATGTATGTGGGAATAATGCCTATTATAGGTTACCTGCAAGATGGTACGGGAGCTGTTATTCTGGAATAGTTTTTCCAAAAATCTACCATGTGGACAGAATCAATGGAATCAATGGAAAATCTAATGGACTAACACGGAGAAGAAGAGCTAGTTTTTCTGAAATAGTAGGTGATATATTTAGTGCATTGATACCCTCAGTTGGAGTCATTCTAAATTCACGTAAAATTTGCAAATTGTCAACCATAGTTGATCGTCTTTCCACAGATACTGCAGGTGGATTTTTAATGATTAACACAGAGATGGTTGCAATAAGGTCTATGGTTTTACAAAATCGTCTTGCTCTTGATATTCTATTTGGCAAAAGAGGGCGGAGTCTGTGGTATGTTGAAAATTCAACATTGCTGTACTTATATTCCGGACAAAAGGAAAGAAATTAAAGGGTATATTAGAAATATTACAAGAATGCCTTATGACTTGACCCAACTGGAGGTTGACAGTGTATGGGGAAAATTAACAAAGAGTATAACATCAATAGGGAATCGGTTTACTGATTTTGGGAAAAGTTTTCTAGGTCAAATAATCTTACCAGTAGTTGTGATAATGACATTAGTTATGATAGTAATAATCACATGTAAATGTTGCAGAAGCAAAAGAAAGAGAAGAATACATTTAGAAAGTGAAGGGAGAGGAAAGAAACGAAAGAGAGAATATGATGAAATTCAACTAGAAGAAATGAAAGGAAAACTATACAAAAAGATGAAAGATTTAGAAGGAAAAGAAGTAACTGATGAAATAAGGAGAGAAAAAGGAGAAAACTGAGTTGTGCTAAAGTTGGCATCTGGGGAGGGATGGGTAATTTTGTGATGGCTCAAAATGCCATCAGAGAGGGGATTGATGGAGCAAGGTCTCGTAAGAAAGAGACTTGCTCGGAGGCAATCTGCTCATTTAACTCATTAACAAGTTATTAAACGGAATCTGTGAATAACCAATACGCACCACATGAACACGCGGGTTAAGTGAAGCTTGCTTATGTGTGTACTAACGTGGATAACAATGAAAACGGACTAATACCGCTTTAAACGGGGAAACTGTTGTGCGCATGCATCAACTGCATCTACGCAATATGACGAGCTAACGCTTGAAGGGAAATTCTAGCGCATGAGCAGAAGACACTAAAATGGAGTCTTGAAGTCTCGCGTGCATGGCATCTGCTTAGCTGAAACTAAAACAGGCTATTTTACTAATGCTAATGCTGGGAAAGTATTAATAAGAGAATGGGAATAGAGTAGAGGTGGGAGGTATACAGTGAGACCATTTATTTTGTGAAAATAACATTTGTCTTTTGACTTTATTATTAGTGCGCATTTGGGCCTCTTTTGAATAACCGGACTAGCTGAAATGACGCAATGCCTGCGCATGCCTACTGAGTGAAGCTATGAAGGTCAATGACGAGACACTTGAATGGAGGCCAAATTGGAGCGCCATGCCCTGGGAACGGATGGTGAAAAGTTCAGCAATGAGATGTTCTATTCTTCGTAGTGTCATTAATGTTGCAAATTGGATACATGTAGTGGATGGAAATAAAGTTTTGAATAACAATTAAGGGGATGGGTTTGCGAACAATGGTTTAACAGAATATAGTGATATGTAAGCATGGTGTGATGATCATCCCCCCTTGCCTGACCAATTAGATTTCGTATTTTTACGATATTGTAACTTTAGTGGGTGGAACATGAGGAAACGAAGGTATAATTAAGGTAGCTTTAGTTAGTTAGTGAGAGACAGAAGAGACTGAGATGGAGATGCTGTCTGGGAGTCGGGGATGCTGTTGCTGGAGAGATGCTGTGAGATGCTGATGAAGACTCGAATGCAGACTTTAAAGAAGAACTTTCTAACCTAATTTAATTGGGTTAGATCAGAAGATCGCAGAAGAATCTCGAGGAGGAAGAGAGTGTCAGAGAGGGGTGCGGCGCAATCGTCGGTATTCTAGAGAGGTCAACTGTCCTGTCCTGAATCCTGTCCTGAAGTCTTTGTCTCCTGACCTATCCTGGGGACCCTTACCAGCCCTTTGGCCAGGGGGTTGGTCTTTCACACCATTCTTGGTAATTATAATTTCACGTTATTTGCAAATGTTCTTTTCTCTCTGTCCTCTCCTTTTCTGAGCATTAATTATTGTATGAGTCAGAAGTATATGTTTTGATGTTTAATCAATTGAATTTCTCTCCTAAGATAGAGGGTGACTGTTCTGTATTTTTGAATTGGTTCACATGCACTTAATTTAGATAAAGATTTTAAAACTTCCTGAGTCTGTGATTATTTTCATCAAACAAAGAACAGTTAGGGGTTAAGTTAATTATCACCATCAACTAGTTCAACTAATGGTCCATCGACCAGAGGAAAGAACTTTTTGATTAGTGAGAGGTTAGTTAGGAGAATTAAATAACTAAACCTGAGCATTGTGAAGTACAAATATAAAACTTTAACCACTCCAGCGGTTTACTCAATGTGTGTGTTTTTATGGGCTCAGGTGAGTATATGGTAGTGGAGTATCTGTTGTTGGTATACCGCTGGATCAGGGTAATCAGGAATGGTATATGCATGATTCTTTGCCATGGACCTGGCCAGACGCGCAAAATCCTCCGCATGAGGGTTGAACCCCGTCTTGCCACTGGGCTGGGGGCGAGAGCCAGCGGAGGGAAGCCATCCTTGCTGTAGTGCGTAGTTGCTTAGGTGGCGCTTTCGAGGTGCAATTGCTCTTACTAGGGCTGAATTAACAGACTGCTGAACCCCTGCATCTAGGGCCTCCACGAGGTCCTGCTCTAAAGAACCGGCTGGTTCAGCTTCAAAATACTCCTCTTCATAAAAGAACTCTGGCATGATGAGTAAATTTGAGCGAGTAATTTGAACAATCGATGGATCCACTGAATGGAAATCACGGGGGAGAGGTACAGCCCCAGGCAAGCCAAACACAGTAACTATTATTTTTTGGTGGAGGGAGGGCTTGCCAACCTTTCTAGGCAAAGCTTATGCTCTATTCTGCAGCCCTCAGCAAACCACGGGCATTGGGCGTCACCGGGAGCATTTTACGAGCGTTTAGGAATTGAAATCGGAGCGTTGTTCCCGCTCTGAGGTGCCGATATGAAACCTGACGGCAAACTTGTCAAAATGGCCGCCGCGCATGCACGGAACCGGCCGCTCGTACTAATTGAAAGAGGACTGCGCGATCGATCGACGCGCGTCCTCTCTCCCACACTCCCTCTCCACCTGAAAACTGCCCTGGGCACGACACGCCCGGCAGGGGAGGCAGTGCGCTCTCAAGCGGAGTGCGAACCCGACGCTTCAAGCGGGAACGGACCCTTCAGAGAGATGCAAATTGTTTTACCGTTGATAAGAGGTTACGCGCTGAGGAGTGCTCGCACCCAAACAATGAAAATATACAATTCAGTACACACAATTAAATATACAGCGCTGACACAATCAATATCGTAACGCGCTAACACGTGACACCCAAACCCATACACTACAATACCACAAGGATAGAGTAATAAGGGAAAAGGCACTTAACTGGCTGCGGAGCAGCAAAGAAAGAGGAAGTGTTTACCTCAGTTATGCCTTATATAGGGATAGTCTCTATGGTTGTTATGGGGCACTTGGTGCTCATGGGTATTGTAGTTTTTTATGATAAAGTGTTTTTATTGGCTGCTGTGAAAATAAAGAGCAAAGAATGAGAAGCATAATCGGAGCCTCCGGTCCTGACATAGAATTAGGAAACTTCATCACAAATAAGTTTCCCAAGATGGCCACCAGAGAAAAAAGAGCCCAAATGTAGCACAAATATCACCCAGATGTAGCCCACATATAGCCCAATGACAGAAGTGTGCAAAACACTTTTTTTTTTTTTTTTTTTGCAGTTTTATATAGTGCAGACTGGTCAGGTATTGGAGGTTGCATTTTACTGGGACCCCTTATTGCGTATTTTGCACGAGTTACTTGAGATTGATCTTGCGAAACATTGAACTTTACTATTCTGTTAACCTGAAGTTGCTCTGAGCCAGGCTTTGTAACACCCGTTTTTACCTACTGGTTTTAATTAATTCTCATTGTATTGTATTAAGAAAGAGGATTTACTGTTTTTATGTACACTTTTATGATCTATGTTTCTAAATCGGATCGAATAAAGTTTATTGAATTGAATTAAAGTCTGCCAAGATGGCCACCAGAGAAAAAGGAGCCCAAATGTAGCACAAATATCACCCAGATGTAGCCCACGTATAGCCCAATGACAGAAGTGTGGAAAACACTTTTTATTCTTTGTTTTTTTGCAGTTTTATATAGTGCAGACTGGTCAGGTATTGGAGTGCTTTACATGAGCATTGGTTACATCATACAAGGACAAATTAATTTTGGCTGTAGGCATGGGGAGATTAAGTGATTTGACGAGAATCACAGAATGTCGAGCTGAGGCAGAAACTCCAACCTGGTTCCCCATTTGCAAAGTCTGCAGCTCTGGAAGTAACACCACATCCTCTCCCCTAGGCGTAACATTTAATCAAGTGGTCAACTAGATAAAAAAACATAAAGATAACACATAATTTAAAAGTTCTTTGTCGCTATTTGAGAACTCAGAAAATATGTCTTCATTTTAGTTTTTTAGAGCAGTAACCATAATTTCAATGCAAATAAGACCCTCTCATTTCTATAATTTCTAAAGGAAATGCTTTAGGTATTACAGTTTTGATTACATCAAGATGATGTCAGGCGTGCCACACTTTTGTAATAAATATAGAATGTTAGTTGTTCATTAGGATACTGTTGGGAGGCAGAGGTCAGGGGCATGGACTCAGAAAATTGAAGGCAGGTAGGAGGGTGCAGAGGCAACAATTTGCCCACACTGGGCAGGCAGGAAGGGCAGTGGTAGCACAAAATGGAGGGCAGTGGAAAGGGGGGCACGGGCAATAAACCAACAATGCAGGACAGGCAAGAGAGGCTGTGGCAATATAATAGGCATTTGAGGGCAGAAGGAAGAGGCAGTGGGAATATGGTACATTGCAATGCGATGTATTACATCGCGTGCTTTTACAACACGGTCGTTACAACGACCGTGTTGTTAGTACGCAATGCATTTACATCGCAAGTCATTACAACGACTTGCACTAGGGGGCACGCTGGACTTAGGAATAGTATTAATTACTATTCCTACTCCAGTTTGTGCAACAGTAGGGAAGGTGTTGGAATTCATTTCTAATACCTCAGCGCCCCCTAGTGCAAGTCGTTGTAATGACTTGCGATGTAAATGCATCGCGTACTAACAACGCGGTCGTTGTAACGACCGTATTGTAATTGTACAGCGATGTAATGACAGCATTGTAAACGCTGTTTCCCGGCAGTGGTAGTACAACCATACATGCCAACAGAGCCGATTCAGGCAGGAAACGCCAAATGTTTTTAAGCCCAAAAGGGCTTTATTTTATCTGTCTCTTGTCTACAATCTCCTCTTTTTCAATGTAAGTCAATGTGGAAAATAAATTCCCCATTTTATTTGTCAAAATCTCCCTCTTACCAAGTTACAAATGTTAGCAAGTATGGTACATTGGATCATGGAAGGCACGAGGAATTGGGGTAGGGACAACAGAGGACAGGAGGGACATGGACAGGTGCACCAAACTGACCTTACAGGGCAGGCATCAGGGTTTGCAGCAGCACAATACACCACACAGGGCATGCGGGACGGCAGTGCAGCACAACAAACCATGGAAAGCAATAGGGAGTGGACAGGACCATGCACATGGACAACAGAGAACAGAGGGGAAAGAGGCAATGGGACCAAGCTGACCAAACTGGACAGACAGGAGAGAAAGCTGCAGCATAACAGACTATAAAGGGCAGGAGGGAGGGATCAGGGGCATGACAATGGAACAGACAAGACAGGAGGGAGGGAATAGGGGTCTGCACATGGAAAACGGGTGGCAGGGGGCAAGGGGGCAGGGTAGGAGCAGCAAGCTGACCATGGAGGTCAGGCAGGATGGGCACTAGAAGCACAACACACCATGGAGGGCAACAGTGAGACTATAATGGCACACACAGACCATGGAGGGAAGGTGGGAGGGGGTCAAGGGCAGCTAGCTGACCACACAGGGAAGGTGGGAGGGTTAGTGGCAGCACAATGGCCATGTTGGGCAAGAAGGAGGGGGCAGGGGCATGCACAAAGGACCATGGAGGATAGAAGGAAGGGGTAGGAGCTGGGCACAAACAAGAGAGTTCAGGGGAAGGGGCCTCACAACAGACCACTCGGGGAAGGCAGGAGGAGCAGATGCAGCACAACAGAGCAGGGATGGCAGAAGGGTGTGGTAGTAAAATGGACCATGGAAGAAAGGAGGAAGGGGATAGGGGCATGGAACGCGGACAGGCAGGGTGGAGGTGGCAGGGAGAGGTCACAGTCATCTGACAATGCTAGGCAGGTGGGAGGGGAGTGGCAGCTCAACAGAACACTCAGAGTAGATAGGAAGGGCAGGTCCATGGAACATGGTGGGCAAAAAGGATGGATCAGGGGCATGCACACAGACATCGGAGGGCAGGGGGAAGGAGAGTAGGGGCAGCAAGCTAAGCACAGAGGCTAAGCAGGAAGGCAATGATGGGGCATAGAATTGGGCAATGGAGTGCAGGAGGAATGGACTGGGACATCATGCTCAATTGAGGGCAGTGGCAGCACATCAGACCATGCATGGCAGGAGGGAGGAGGCTAGTGCACGGATTCGGACAACAGAGGATAGGGAGGAAGTGGATGGGACAGGAAGCAAACTGTTCAGAAAAGGCGGGAAGGCCAGTGGCAAAACAACGGCCACACAGGGCTGTAATGAGGGAGCAGGGACATGGACTTGGACAATGGATGGCAAGGAGGAGGGGAGGCAGGAGCAGCAAGCTTGGGTGGGGGCAGCACAATGCCAGGCCAGGCCCTGCTTCCAACCCCCCACCATCCATTGTGATAGGCATCTTACTTAAAGTTAAAAAAAACTAGAAATTCACTGAAAAAAACAAAGATTACAGGGACATTATAGTTAGACTCAGATTTCACTCGTACAAAACCAGTGAAATTCAGCAGTTATAGTTACCTGAGCTAACTATAACTTACGCCCCCGCATTGCACTGCTTATGACCTCAGACATTACATCATTCATGACATGGTCAGTGACATCACTGATGACATCACTCATGACATCTCAAATGAGCTGTGAATGGAATGGAACTATAAGCACTAGAACTTTATTTAGGGCTAGTGTGTGTATATTAACACCCTTATTTTTTCTTTTGTGTGAGAACCACTATAATACACAAAGTGCCCAGATTAATATGGCCAATAGCCTTTCACTTTAAAGTAATGTGTAGTCCATTGTTTATGTTGATGTTTGCAATCGTAAGTATGTTTATTATGAACAAGTCACGTTGACGAACATACAGGTACGGCGGTCACGGGGCAAGATATGCTGAAATGACATTCTGTGCATATTAACACTTGTTTTCTTTTCTTTATTGTATGAATTCCTGAATTTTCGTATCGTGACCAGGCCAATATGGCCGACAGCTTTTTGGTTTAATGTAATATGTGGTCCTTTTTAATGTTGGCAACTGGAGGCATTTGTACATTTAAATAAGGAAGCTATAATGACGTCTTCTATCGTGATCAAGGTTCAGACGATCCGAAACGCATGGATCGTGTCCTTTGCAGATTAAATACTTCAAAACTACAACCTGAGTGCTGACTACTTCCTTGTAAGAGTGAGAGGAGATTGAATATATACATATATATACCTCTCTTTCTGCAGCTCACTTTCTGCACCTCTCTTACCTCTTTCTGCACCTCTTTTGCCTCTTTCTGCACCTCTCTTGTCTCTTTCTGCACCTCTCTTGCCTCTTTCTCTACCTCTCTTGCCTCTTTCTGCACTCCTCTTACCCCTTTCTGCACCTCACTTGCCACTTTCTGTGCCTTTCTTCCTCTTTCTTCACCTCTGTTGCCTCTTTCTACACCTCTCTTAGCTCTTTCTGCACCTCTCTTACCTCTATCTGCACCTCTCTTCCCTCTTTCTGCACCTCTCTTGCCTCTTTCTGCACCCCTCTTGCCTCTTTCTGCACCTCTCTTGCCTCTTTCTACACCTCTCTTGCCTCTTTCTGCACTTCTCTTGCCTCTTTCTGCACCTCTCTTGCCTCTTTCTGCACCTCACTTGCCTCTTTATGTGCCTTTCTTCCTCTTTCTGCACCTCTCTTGCCTCTTTCTACACCTCTCTTACCTCTCTCAGCACCTCTCTTTCCTCTTTCTGTACCTCTCTTGCCTCTTTATGCACCACTCTTGCCTCTTTGTGCACCTCTGTTGCCTCTTTCTGCACCTCTGTGGCCTCTTTCTGCACCTCTCTTGTCTCCTTCTGCACCTCTCTTGATTCTTTCTGTACCTCTCTTACTTCTTCCTGTACTTTTTTTAGCCTCTTTCTGCACCTCTCTTGTGTCTTTCTGCATCATGACCAGGCCAATATGGGCGTCAGCTTTTTGGTGTAATGTAATATGTAGTCCTTTGTTAATGTTGGCAACTGGAGGCATTTGTACATTTAAATAAGGAAGCTACAATGACGTCTTGTATCGTGATCAAGGTTCGGACAAGCCGAAATGCATGGATCGCGTCCTTTGCAGATTAAATACTTCTAAACTACATCCCGAGTGCTGATTCCTTCCTTGTAAGAGTGAGAGGAGATAGAATATATACATATATATATACCTCTCTTGCCTCTTTCTGTACCTCTCCTTCCTCTTTCTGCACCTCTCTTCCTCTTTCTGCACCTCTCTTGCCTCTGTCTGCACTTCTGTTGCTTCTTTCGTGCCTTTCTTCCTTTTTTTCACCTCTATTGCCTCTTTCTGCACCTTTCTTCTTCTTTCTGCACCTCTCTTGCATCTTTCTGCACCTCTATTGCCTCTTTCTGCACTTCTCTTGCCTCTTTCTGCACCTCACTTGCCTCTTTCTGCACCTTTCTTCCTCTTTCTGTACCTCTCTTGCCTCTTTCTACACCTCTCTTGACTTTTTCGGCCCCTCTCTTGTCTCTTTCTGCACCTCTCTTGCCTCTTTCTGCAGCTCACTTTCTTCTTTCTGCACCTCTCTTGCCTCTTTCTGCATCTCTCTTGCCTCTTTCTGCACCACTCTTGCCTCTTTCTACACCTCTTTTGCCTCTTTCTGCTTCTCTCTTGCCTCTTTCTGCACCTCTCTTGCTTCTTTATGCACCTCACTCTCTTCTTTCTGCACCTCTCTTGCCTCTTTCTGCACCTCTCTTGCCTCTTTCTGTACCTCTCTTGTTACTTTCTGCACCTCTCTTGCCTCTTTCTGCACCTCTCTTGCCTCTATCTTTATATTTCTTCCTCTTTCTGCACCTCTCTTGCTTCTTTCTGCACCTCTCTTGCTTCTTTCTGTGCTTCTCTTGCTTCTTTCTGTGCCTTTCTTCCTCTTTCTGCATTTCTCTTGCCTCTTTCTTTACCTTTCTTCCTCTTTCTGTACCTCTTGCCTCTTTCTGTACCTCTGTTGCCTCATTCTACACCTCGCTTGTCTTTCTGCACCTCTCTTGCCTCTTTCTGCACCTCACTTGCCTCTTTCTGCACCTTTCTTCCTCTTTCTGTACCTCACTCTCTTCTTTTTCCAACTCTCTTGCTTCTTTCTGCGCTTCTCTTGATTCTTTCCGCACTTCTCTGGCTTCTTTCTGCACCTCTCTTGCCTCTTTCATCACCTCTCCTGCTTCGTTCTGCACCTTTCTTCCTCTTTTTTCACCTCTCCTGCTTCTTTTTGCACTTTTCTTGCCTCTTTCTGCACGTCTCTTGCTCCTTTCTGCACTTCTCTTGTTTCTTTCTGCACATTTCTTTCTCTTTCTGCACATGGCTTACCTATCTAGGTGTAGTTAGAAATTAGCATTTAAAAAACCTTAGAAATTCACTGAAAAAACCACAGGTTTCAGGGATGTTATAGGTAGAAATTAGCATTTAAAAAACCTTGGATATTCACTGAAATAAACACAGGTTTCAGGGACATTATAGTTAGAAATTAGCATTTAAAAAACCTCAGATATTCACTGAAAAAACCACAGGTTTCAGAGACGTTATAGTTAGTCTGACATTTCACTCGTTCAAAACCAGAGAAATTCAGCCATTATAGTTAGCTGAGCTAACTATAACTCACGCCCCCACAATGCACTGCTGATGACGTCACATATTACATCACTCATGACATGTTCAGTGACATCACTGATGACATCACTGATGACATCTCAAATGACATCACTGATGACATCACTGATGACATCATCCACGTGATAATCTGATGCACCTCCTCATACCCTAATATAACCTTTGATACACCCACTCTAAAATACAGACTACCATTTTCAAAACCATAGACACACCAATACCAGTTACTACATACCCACTCACTGATTCCTAGGTCTACACACACATCCACTCATTCACCTATACAGTCACTCATACATGCAGTCACTCATCAATACAGCACTATCATATGCACTCATACACCTATACAGACACTCACACACTGCCACTCTCCCACAGAGTTACTCACACACCTAGTCAGTCATGCAAAGTATCATTCAGACTCCCATTTACTCACCTATACAGTTATACACACACAACCTCACTTATTCATACAGATAGTAACACATACTTACTCTCTTATACAATCACTGATACAAGCACACACTCATCCATACAGGCACTCTCACAATCACTCACTCTAACATATAGTCATTTATATACTCCAACACTCACATATACTGCCATTCACATATGCAGTTACTCACACATATACCACTGAGTCATCCATTCACTCACCAACACTGCCATATGCACACTCACTCACCCATACAGCCCCTCGCAGATGCACTCATGAACCCATACACCCAGTGAATCACCCACTCACACATCCATGCAGGTAGTCACACAACACACAGACACTCAGGCACCCATACAGGTACTCAGACAACCAATCAATAACCCATATATACACTCATGTACTTATTCACCAACCCATGCAGCCACTTACACACCAACTGACAGACTGATACAGACATTCACACAGATTAGTCACTCACCCATACATTCACTGAGACACGTATAATCACTCACTTATACAGTCAGTCACACACTGACTGAATCATCATATATATATCACATTCTTAAACTTTTTAGAAACACTCACAGTCACTGGATGATGTAATCAGTGATGTCATCAGTGATGTCATTTGAGATGTCATCAGTGATGTCACTGACCATGTCATGAGTGATGTAATATGTGACATCATCTGCAGTGCATTGGGGGGCGTGAGTTATAGTTAGCTCAGCTAACTATAACGGCTGAATTTCTCTGGTTTTGTACGAGTGAAATGTCAGACTAACTATAACATCCCAGAAACCTGTGTTTTTTTCAGTGAATTTTATATATATGTATTCAATCTCCTCTAACTCTTAGAAGGAAGAAATCAGCACTCAGGTTGTAGTTTGGAAGTATTAAATCTGCAAAGGACGCGATCCACGCGTTTCGGCTCGTCCAATCTTGATAACGATACAAGACGTCATTTTAGCTTCCTTATTTAAATGTACAAATGCCTCCAGTTTCCAAAATTAACAAAGGACTGCATATTACATTAATCCAAAAAGCTGTCGGCCAAATTGGCCTGATCACGATGCGAAAATTCAGGAATTCATACAATAAAGAATAGAAAACAAGTGTTGATATGCACACAATGTCATTTCAGCATATCTTGCCCTGTGACCGCCGTACTTGTATGTTCGTCAACGTGACTTGTTCATAATAAACATACTTACGATTGCAAACATCAACATAAACAATGGACTACACATTACTTTAAAGTGAAAGGCTATTGGCCATATTAATCTGGGCACTTTGTGTATTATAATGGTTCTTACAGGAAAGAAAAGAAAAAAAAGGGGTGTTAATATACACACACTATCCCTAAATAAAGTTCTAGCGATTATAGTTCCATTCCATTCACAGCTCATTTGAGATGTCATGAGTGATGTCATGAGTGATGTCACTGACCATGTCATGAATGATGTAATGTCTGAGGTCATAAGGAGTGCATTGCGGGGGCATAAGTTATAGTTACCTCAGGTAGCTATAACTGCTGAATTTCACTGGCTTTGTACGGGTGAAATCTGAGTCTAACTATAACGTCCCTGTAATCTTTGTTTTTTTCAGCGAATTTTTAGGGTTTTTTCATCGTTAAGTAAGATGCCTATCACAAGGGATGGTGGGGGGTTGGAAGCTGGGCCTGGCCTGGCATTGTGCTGCCCCCACCCAAGCTTGCTGCTCCTGCCTTCCCTCCTCCTTGCTATCCGTTGTCCAAGTCCATGCCCCTGCTCCCTCATTACAGCCCTGTGTGGCCATTGTTCTGCCACTGGCCTTCCCGCCTTCTCTGAACAGTTAGCTTGCTGCCCCATCCACTTCCTCCCTATTCTCTGTTGTCTGAATCCATGCACTAGCCTCCTCCCTCCTGCCATGCATGGTCTGATGTGCTGCCACTGCCCTCCATTTAGCATGATTTCCCAGTCCACTCCCCCTGCCCAGCATTGCCCAATTCTATGCCCCATCATTGACCTCTTGCTTAGCCTCTGTGCTTAGCTTCTGCCCCTACTCTCCTTCCCCCTGCCCTCCAATGTCCGTGTGCATGCCCCTGATCCATCCTTTTTGGCCACTATGTTCCATGGACCTGCCCTTCCTATCTACTCTGAGTGTTCTGTTGAGCTGCCACTCCCCTCCCACCTGCATAGCATTGTCAGATGACTGTAACCTGTCTCTGCCACCTCCACCCTGCCTGTCTACATTCCACACCCCTATCCCCTTCCTCCTGTCCTCCATGGTCCATTTTACTGCGACACCCTTCTGCCCTCCCAGGTCTGTTGTGCTGCAACTGCTCCTCCTGCCTGCCCCATGTGGTCCGTTGTGAGACCCCTTCCCCTGAACTCTCTTGTCTGTGCCCAGCTCCTACCCCTCCCTTCTATCCTCCATAGTGCTTTGTGCATGCCCCTGCCCCCTCCTTCTTGCCCATCATGGCCATTGTGCTGCCACTAACCCTTCTGCTTGCAATGCATGGTATTCTGTGCTGCCACGGCCCCTCCCACCTTCTCTGTGTTTTCAGCTAGGTGCCCCTGACCCCCTCCAACCTAACCTCCATGGTCAGTGTGTATGCCATTATAGTCTCACTGTTGCCCTCCATGGTGTGTTGTGCTTCTAGTGCCCATCCTGCCTGACCTCCATGGTCAGCTTGCTGCTCCTGCCCTGCCCCCTTGCCCCCTGCCCTCTGTTTTCCATGTGCGCACCCCTATTCCATCCCTCCTGGCTTGTCTGTTCCATTGTGATGCCCCTGATCCCTCCCTCCTGCCCTTTATGGTCCATTATGCTGCAACTTTCTCTTCTGTCTGTCCATTATGGTCAGCTTGCTGCCATTGCCTCTTTCCCCTCTGTTCTCTGTTGTCTATGTGCATGGTCCTGTCCCAATTCCTCCTGTCCTCTGTTATCCGAGTCCATGTCCCTACCCCAATTCCTCCTGCCTTCATTGATCCAATGTACCGTACCATACTTGCTAACATTTTGAACTTGGTAAGAGGGAGATTTTGGAGGAAAAAAACTGGGGAATTGATTTTCCCCATTGACTTACATTGAAAAAGAGCAGATTATAGACAGGAGACAGATAAAATAAAGCCCATTCGGGCTTAAAAACATTGGGCGTTTCCTGGCTGAATCGGGTCTGTTGGCATGTATGGTTGTACTACCACTGCCTCTTCCACCTGCACACAATGGTCTATTATATTGCCACAGCCTCTCTTGCCTATCCTGCATTTTTGGTTTGTTGTCCCTGCCCCCCTTTCCACTGCCCTCCATAGTCTGTTGTGCTGCCACTGCCTTTCCTGCCTGCCCAGTGTGGTCAAATTGTTGCCTCTGCACCCTCCTACCTGCCTTCAATTTTCTGAGTCCATGCCCCTGGCCTCTGCCTCTCAACAGTATCTGAATGAACAACTAGATTGCTAAGGATCTATATTTATTACAAAAGTGTGGCACGCCTGATGTCATCTTGATGTAATCAAAACTGTAATTCCTAAAGCCTTTCCTTTAGAAATTATAGAAATGAGAGGGTCTTATTTGCATCGAAATTATGGTTAGTGCTCTAAAAAACTAAAATGAGGACATATTTTCTGAGTTCTCAAATAGCGACAAAGCACTTTTAAATTATTTGTTATCTTTATGTTTTTTTATCTAGTTGACCACTTGATTAAATGTTGCACTTAGGGGAGAGGATTGGGTGTTACTTCCAGAGCTGCAGACTTTGCAACTGGGGAACCAGGTTGGAGTTTCTGCTTCAGCTCGACATTCTGTGATTCTGGTCAAATCACTTAATCTCCCCATGCCTAAAACCAAAATGAATTTGTCCTTGTGTGATGTAACCAATGCTCATGTAAAGCACTCCAATACCTGACCAGTCTGCACTATATAAAACTGCAAAAAAACAAAGAATAAAAAGTGTTTTCCACACTTCTGTCATTGGGCTATACGTGGGCTACATCTGGGTGATATTTGTGCTATATTTGGGCTCCTTTTTCTCTGCTGGCCATCTTGGGAGGCTTCAATTCAATTCAATAAACTTTATTCAATCTGATTTAGAAACATAGATCATAAAAGTGTACATAAAAACAGTAAATCCTCTTTCTTAATACAATACAATGAGAATGAATTAAAACCAGTAGGTAAAAACGGGTGTTACAAAGCCCGGCTCAGAGCAACTTCAGTTTAACAGAATAGTAAAGTTCAATGTTTCGCAAGATCAATCTCAAGTACTTCGTGCAAAATACGCAATAAGGGGTCCAAGTAAGATGCAACGCTCCAATACCTGACCAGTCTGCACTATAAAAACTGCAAAAAAACAAAAAATAAAAAGTATTTTGCACACTTCTGTCACTGGGCTATACGTGAGCTACATCTGGGTGATATTTGTGCTACATTTGGGCTCTTTGTTTTCTGGTGGCCATCCTGGGGATCTTATTTGTTATGAAGTTTCCTAATTTCCTCATTTACTGCAGTCTCCTCAGTAGGAAATGCTTTTAGTTTTTTACTTTGATCCATCAAGAAGCCATTCAGATGTGTCATACATTTGCCATAAATTCAGAATGTTAGCACTCTAGTTGCTCATTAGATCACTGTAGTAAAGCCACTGCTCACCAGGGAGTTAACTGGAAGTCTGCTGCTGGTATTGAAAGTGCATGTTTCAGTCTGCATGTCAGAATTTTTTAATGAAATAGAAGAGGATTTGAGAAGTCACTCAAAATGTGCCCTAATTTTTCTTTCTGCAGCACTAATCATAATTTCTATGGCAAAATGAACCCCTCATTTTGTTCCTTTTTCAATTAAATGTTTTAAGTGTTACCAGTTTATTCCAATCAAGATGGCTTCAGGTGTGGCATACTTTTGTCATAAGTAAGAATGTTAGCACTCTAGTTGTTCTTTAGAACACTCTTGGAAGCTGCAGTAGAACACAAAGGAATCAACTAACATTCTCTGCCCTTGTTGGATGTACATGTTTTACTGAGAATGTCAGATTTCATTCTCACATGACTGAGAAAGATAATGTGAATTTACGGAAAATATGCTCTCATTTTTGCTTCTGGAGCACCTTCCAAACCTCTACGGGAAAAACATGAGAAAATAGTTTTCTCTCAAACATGATTCATGATATCCCAGCAGAAGGCTTTTTCACAGGGTAAAATCACCTTAGAACACACCACAATTCCTAAAATTAGTATGGTACCATCAACAAATGATTTATAATGTAACTAAAGTCTGTTATCACCCTTTACACGTTCTCCTTTTGGTGACCCTCATAACCTTCCATTCACTTCAATGCATTTTAATGGGGTGCTATCATATATATTGGTCCCAGGATGGCTGCCAACACTTCTTGGATGAAGTGCTGGCAGCCAATCAGATCTCACGATGAGATGTGTGGTTAGGCTCCGCCCAGATATATACATTTTCTTTCCTTTAATATTTAAAAAACTACTGAACGGATTTACACCATTTAAATCAAAGAGTGCACTCTGGAGCAAGAGCAACCTTTCTGCCAAATTTGGTGTAATTCCGTTCAGCAGTTCGGGCTGTAGCCGCGACAAATTTTCCTATGGAAATTAACATGGAGAAAAAACATTTTGGGACCCTTTTTTTTCTCTCAGTCCCCGTTTGACGAATCACCCCGAAATGTTCAAGACAGGAACTGGTCGGAGAGCCCCATTAGTTTTAAACATTTCGCGAACATTCGTCAAACGGCGCCAAAGATATTGGCAAAAGAAAAAACGCTTTTTGAATAGAAACAAGGTCCTAACTATCACTACCTACTGGCGACCGCCAGTAGGTAATATATATATATATATTCACTGAAAAAACCATAGGTTTCAGGCACGTTATAGTTAGAAATTAGCATTTAAAAAACCTTAGAAATTCACTGAAAAAACCATAGGTTTCAGGGACGTCATAGTTAGTTGGACATTTCACTCGTACAAAACCAGAGAAATTTCAGCGTTATACTTACTTCAGCTAACTATAACTCACGCCCCGCAATGCACTGCTGATGACGTCACATATTTCATCATTCATGACATGGTCAGTGACATCACTGATGACATCACTGATGACTTCTCTGCAAACGCGGCTTCTGGCGCACTGCTGCTCAGAGGATAAAGTCCACTTGTGTCCTGAGGTACTCAGGACACAAGAGGACCTCATCGCCCCACCACCAGTGCACCAGAAGCCGCGTTTGCAGAGTGATGTAAAAAGGGGCGTGGCGCATTGTAAGTTGGGGGATTAAGTCCCCTTGAATCCTAAGGGTCCCTGGGGGCCAACTAGCCCACCAGGTACCTCCAGTAAGTGCCACAGAGCTGCGTTGCAGAGAGGTGGTCCGAGGCCATGCCCTTTTTTACACCACACTGCAAACGCGGCTTCTGGTGCACTGCTGCTCGGAGGATGAAGTCCACTTGTGTCCTGAGGTCCTCAGGACACAAGAGGACCTCATCGCCCCACCACCAGTGCACCAGAAGCCGCGTTTGCAGAGTGATGTAAAAAGGGGCGTGGCCTCGGACCACCTCTCTGAAACGCAGCTCTGTGGTGCTTACTGGACCACCACCTCCCCGGGGCTTTCAAAATGTAAGGAGGGGGGCCGCGCGGCCCCCCTCCTGGAGCCTGTGGTGGCCCTGGGGACCGCCACCACCCTAGGGCCGGCTCCTGCAGTGTCCCGGGGTGCCTACCCCCGGGACACTGCTGTTTGCAATGACAGGACGGGAGCCTCGCGGCTCCCGTCCTGTCATTGCAAACTGCTTTGGATATTGGAAGAGAGAGCAGGAAACCTGCTCTCTCTTCCAATATCCAAAGCTGATTGCTTTCCACATGGGGAGCAGCATGTTAGCTGCTCCCCATGTGTAAAGCAATGCCGGCTCCCGTAGGACACGGGAGCCGGCGGGACTGTGGGGGTTTGGGGACCCCCCACAGTCCCCAATGAGAGGCCAGGCCCCGGGGATGGGGTCCCCGGGGCCATAAGTGGCCACGGAGGGGGCCACGCAGCCCCCTCCCCAAAGGAAAAAAAAAAAAAGTGCTAGGCCGGCCCCGGGGATGGGGTCCCGGGGCCTTAAATGGCCTGAGGAGGGGGCCACGCAGCCCCCTCCAAATAAAAAAAAGAGGCCATGCCCCGGGGATGGGGTCCCCAGGGCCAATACAGGCCCAGGGAAGGGGGCCACGCGGCCCCTTCCCGTTTTTTTTTTATTTTAATTAAAAAGGGGTAAGGCCCTGGGGGATGGGGTCCCCAGGGCCTAAAAATAGGAAAAAGGAAGGGGGGCCACACAGCCCCCTTCAGGGAAAAAAAAAAAACGATCGGGCCCGCAGGCCCCGCCCCTTCCTTCACCACTCTGCAAACGCGCCCCTGGCGCGTTTGCAGAGGGGAACGAATTCCCATTGAATACTGGGGGTCCCTGGGGGCCAACTAGCGCACCAGGAACCTCCAGTATGCGCCAGGGGCTGCCTTGCAGAGAGGTGTACAGAGGTCACGCCCTTTTACACCTCTCTGCAACGCAGCTCTATGGCGCTTTTGGAGGTATATGGTGGGCTAGTTGCACCCCAGGGACCCTCAGGATTCAAGGGGAGTTAATCCCCCGACTTAAAACGCGCCACGGGGCGCGTTTGCACAGTGGTGAAGGGAGGGGGCGGGGCTTCAGGTGACATGTGTGCAAACAGGCCCCGTGGCGCGTTTTAAGATGGGGAATTAAATCCCCTTCAATCCTGAGGGTCCCTGGGGGCCAACTAGCCCAACAGGTACGTCCAGAAAGCGCCACAGAGCTGCGTTGCAGAGAGGTGTAAAGGGGTGTGGCCTCTGTACATGTCTCTGCAACGCAGCCCCCTGGCGCACACTGGAGGTTCCTGGTGGGCTAGTTGGCCCGTAGGGACCCTCATGATTCAAGGGGACTTAATCCCCCTACATAAAACGCGCCACGGGGCGCGTTTGCACAGATGTCACCTCAGGCCCCGCCCCCTCCCTTCACCATTGTGCAAATATTCCTCTAAAATCAGCCGAAATACGAATTCTGATTTACTCACCTGTTATCAGGAGAGACCTCAGTGCTGCATCTTTCAGCCCAGTACTAATCCTGAAAAGTAATTTTAACCGTACTTACCAGTAACTTGAATTTCCTTCCATAGGCTAACATTGACTGGTTTCACTTGGAAATTCTTCTAAGTGTGGAGTTTTGGAACTTTAAAATATTCCTCTAAAATCAGCCGAAATACGAATTCCGATTTACTCACCTGTTATCAAGAGAGACCGCAGTGCTGCATCTTTCAGCCCAGTACTGATCCTGAAAAGTAATTTTAACCGTACTTACCGGTAACTTGAATTTCCATCATAGGCTAACATTGACTGGTTTCACTTGGAAATTCTTCTAAGTGTGGAGTTTTGGAACTTTAAAATATTCCTCTAAAATCAGCCGAATTACGAATTCCGATTTACTCACCTGTTATCAAGAGAGACCTCAGTGCTGTATCTTTCAGCCCAGTACTGGTCCTGAAAAGTAATTTTAACCGTACTTACCAGTAACTTGAATTTCCTTCCATAGGCTAACATTGACTGGTTTCACTTGGAAATTATTCTAAGAGTGGAGTTTTGGAACTTTAAAATATTCCTCTAAAATCAGCCGAAATACGAATTCCGATTTACTCATCTGTTATCAGGAGAGACCTCAGTGCTGCATCTTTCAGCCCAGTAATGATCCTCAAAAGTAATTTTAACCGTACTTACCAGTAACTTGAATTTCCTTCCATAGGATATCATTGCCTGCTTTTTGCTGAAAAAGTTTCTAAGTGTTGATTTTTGAAACATACAAATATTCCTCTAAAATCAGCCGAAATACGAATTCCGATTTACTCACCTGTTATAAGGAGAGACCTCAGTGCTGTATCTTTCAGCCCAGTACTGGTCCTGAAAAGTAATTTTAACCGTACTTACCAGTAACTTATATTATCTTCCATAGGAATCCATTGTCTGGTTTTCAGCAGAAAAGTTTCAAAGTGTCGATTTTCACAAACTACAAATATTCCTTAAAAATCGCCTGTATGACTTAAACGCATTCTTTCAACTGTTTACAGGAGATGCACCAGTGCTGGATCCAGGATCCAACACTGAGTAAGAAAAAGTAACGATAACAGTTTTTACCTGCTAAGTGAATTTCCTTCCATAGGATAACATTGGTGATTCTATGAGAAAAAGTTTCTAAGTGTCAACTTTTAAAATACAATAATATTCCTTAAAAATCACGACTGTAACCAAAACGCTTTTACTCAACTGTTTACAGGAGATGTACCAGGACTGAATCTAGGATCCAGTCCTGTGGTTAGAAAAGTAATCCATAAAGTAACTAATTGCATTTAACTAAAAATTCACATTGAGCTGAATGTTGCATTGTGTTTGAAAAAGTGTTGCCCATTGCAACAACTGTAACTACTGTACTTAAAAGTCTATTGCCTATGTGCAAAGTATTTAAACTAAAGTAATTCATTCTGAGAAAGTATTTTTGTAATGTAATGTATAATGTAATTACAATGTAATTTAAAAAATAAAATATGTAAAAGAAATTGTTTCTAAAAATTTAGTAAATAAGTATGAAAAAAATTAATATAAAAATTAATACATTTAAAAATTGTCATTTAAAAACCTTTGAAATTCACTGAAAAAACCGTAGGTTTCAGGCACGTTATAGTTACAAATTAGCATTTTAAAAACCTTTGAAATTCACTGAAAAAACCATAGGTTTCAGACACGTTATAGTTAGAAATTAGCATTTAAAAAACCTTTGAAATTCACTGAAAAAACCATAGGTTTTAGGGACAGTTATAGTTAGTTGGACATTGCACTCGTACAAAACCCGTGAAATTCCCCGTTATAGTTAGTTCAGCTAACTATAACTCGCGCCCCGCAATGCACTGCTGATGACGTCACATATTACATCACTCATGACATGGTCAGTGACATCACTGATGACATCACTGATGACATCTCAAATGACATCACTGATGACATCATCCACGTGATAATCTGATGCAGCTCCTCACACCCTAATATAACCTTTGATACACCCAATCTAAATTACAGAGTGCCATTCGCAAAACCATAGACACTCCAACACCAATAACTACATACCCACTCACTGATTCTTAGGTCTACACACACACATCCACTCACTCACCCTTACAGTCACTCATACTTATGGTCACTCAGTACAGGACTATCATATGCACTCTTACTCCTATATAGACACTCAAACACCGCCACTCATCCATAGAGGTACTCACACACCTAGTCATTCATGCAAATAATTAAACACACTGCCATTTACTCACCTATACAGTTATACACACACCAGCTCACTTAATCATACAAATACTAGCACATTGTTACGCTCTTATACAATCACTGATACAAGCACACACTCATCCATACAGCCACTATCACAATCACTCACTCTCGCTTATAGCTATTTATATACTCCAATACACATATATACTGCCTTTCACATATGTAGTTACTCACACATGTACCACTGGGACATACATTCACTCACTAACACACTCTTACACACACTTACCCACCCATACAGTCTATCACAGATGCACTCTTGAAACCATCCACCCAGTGAATCACCCACTCACACATCTATGCACAGTCGCACACACCCCATCCACACAAACACTCAGGCACCCATACAGATACTCATAGAACCAATCAATAACCCATATAGACACTCATGTAGCTATTCGCAAATCCATGCATCCACTTACACACCAACAGACGGATACAGACATTCACACAGTTTAGTCACTAACCCATGCATTCAGTAAGATACGTTTAATCACTCACTTGTAGAGTCAGTCACGCACGTACTAAATCATCCATTCAGACACTTATACACCCACTCATTCTTCAATACGCCTTTCCCTATATATATTAAACATATTTAAACTTTACAGAAACACACAGTCACTGGATGATGTCATCAGTGATGTCATTTGAGATGTCATCAGTGATGTCATGAGTGATGTCACTGACCATGTCATGAGTGATGTAATATGTGACGTCATCAGCAGTGCATTGCGGGGCACGAGTTATAGTTAGCTGAACTAACTATAACGGGGGAATTTCACGGGTTTTGTACGAGTGCAATGTCCAACTAACTATAACTGTCCCTAAAACCTATGGTTTTTTCAGTGAATATATATATATATATAACCAATAACAATATTTGAAACTCCTCTAAGGCAGCAGCTGTGATATTTACATGTCCAACTGTCTAATCATGTACAGGTGGCAGGAGGATTATTTACACCAGCCCGATACATGCAAATCAGAAACACGTGACTAACCACCATATTCACGGGGGTCTATACAACGCTAGACAGACAGAGTAAAAGGTGTGCTCCTTTTTTCCAAAAGAAATGTATGCATGGACCTACAGTTGACAAAAATGACAAAGTAGGCTGGGAAATATATCCCAGAGGCGTAAAAGATGTAAATTATGTTTTGGAATACAGTGATTGACAGGAGGTGCCCCAGGTATCGCGGTATCACCAATGCTCAGGGCAGAGGCATGGGCAAGTGCCCAGGGCCCCACCTTCCCTGGGGCCCCTTGGAAAGTAAACTTTTACTCTTGCTGTGTCTTACTTCTGTTTATTTTTAAATCTTTGGCCAGTGTCTGTGTAAGAATTTTGGGCGTCCTCAGAAACACATTTCTACTATATATGTGTGAAACCTTTTCCGAAGGTGTGTTCGGCAAAGAATCAGCAAAAGGCTTTTCACTTCTGAGGTTCGTTGTTGTAGGCCGTACATTTTATGGCCCACTTCCTGATAGAGGCCTATTTGAAGTCGGTTTTTACAAAAGGAAGTGTGTGGGAAATGTAGACAATAGGAACAAGAGGAAAGAAAGAAAAAAGAGATGGAAAGAAAGTAAAAAGAGAAGGAAAGCGAAAGATAATGAAGAACGAAAAATGTTAAGCTGTAAAATGAATCTGAGCTTTTCACTCCTATTTTATAAACTCTTTTGGAAACTTTTGACAACTTTTCAACCAGCATGTTCAGGAATGACAAATCAAGGCTTATGCCGGTGGTTGATATAGTGCCGAAAAAGGCCCAATGAAAAGTAGGCGCTGTATCTGTAGGAGTTCAAGGACTGGAGCAGCTGAGACAGGTTTACAATACAGCAGGGCTTTAAGTGGGAAAAAAAAACTGGGGGTGCTCTAAAAGGGGCGTGGCAAATCTCTTCAAGGGGTGTGGCCTATCCGAGTAGGGGCGTGATCTAAATCAAGATAACTAGCATTGTGTGCTTAAGAAAATCATGAAGTCGCATCCAGCAAAGGATAATAAAATAGGCAAAAACGTATATTTATTAAGTATAAGCCATAAAAATACCAAACACTTTAAAAAACATGTAAAAATTATTTACATTACTTAGAAATCTATTGCAGGATTCCCCAAAACCCTTGAAGATATTCACTGTCTATTTTGCTGGGGTTTCTCGGCGGAGTCAGAGGTGTGGCAGAAAGAGCAAAATATCCCAATTTTTAGTATTTGTTTCCCATTTCACTAACCAGTTACAGCTTATTACGTTATTTAATTTAACCAATGGATACACATGTTTATTTAAGGTTTAATATGAGTTATTAACATTAAAATACATTCACAAAGTGGGATACGTTTCCAATCACAGAATGTCCCAAATATCCTTAAAAGTGGAATCGCAAGCCATTTGTCTCCCAGCCATGGAGTTTCTGTCATCAGCACTACCCCACCCTTTTTCCACAAGAGCAGTTCAATCATGAATGGCAAAATATCCTACTTTGCAAATGTTTTCCACATAATTATGGCTCTGCCATATTTGCCACATAATACATCATCTGCTGCATAATCTGACGATTTTAACTAATAAATTGTTTATAGCTCAAACGGATCAAAAGTTACAAAAAATGTGACTTGTGTTGCTGCAAAGTAGATGGCCCATTGCAAAGGTTGACTGGTCAACTTTCTCACTGCTGCACTTGTATGTTCCACTGGTACTAATAAGGAAAAATCTTTGCAGATACTGTTAGCATGTGTAAAAATGTCAAAATAATAAAGTATCAGAAAATTTACAGCACCACTAATAGCAGTATAGGGTGTCAGAGCACTTTACATCACATATGATTGCTTATCTCAGTGTAATATATGTGTGTAAATCACTGTATAGGAAATGTTACATAAGACAAAGGACTATAAGGTGTAGGAGTCACATGACAACCATACTAGTAGGCAGCATAGTTTAATAGTGATTGGTCTGGAGAAACACAAACTCAGAATTTAAAACGTAATACCATGGTTGGGGGTTCTCTTTAATAATCAGAATTGATTTCTACCCAAATGAACCCTTTTTTGCAACATTAGGATATTCAAAGACTGTGGAAAAAACATAATGCTCTAATTTATACCTTGCATGTAGCTCTTACATGACAGTTAATAGCTCACTGTTCTATGTTAGGATTTTAACTTATTAACTGCAAGTAACAATAGGGTCTCTCAGACAAAAGCAGTAACCCACTGACCTATTTACATTATGTGCACTTTGTGATCTGCATGGTACATGTTCTTAGCAGTGGGCACATTAACCCTCTGCGCTTCCTTTCCATGAGTCAACACCTCCCTGAAGACATCCTGGTGTCAGCAGTTGACGTGGTCTCCTCTAAGAGTGCAACAACATCAACTGTTGCATGGTTAAACACTTATAAGGTCCCAAAGGCGAGACCTATTGGCTATGCGTGGTGGTGGCGTTTATAATTGTTGTAAACTTACGATTGTATTTTTACATATGGTTTAACAGGTAGTGCATGCCCAGTGCACTGCGGCTTAATATCCTGTAGTTGGTTTGGGCAAGAATAATAAAATGTATTTTCACCTCGTTTATCTACCCTCAACTTGCTTGTCATGGGCAGCACAATAGAAGTGCGCAGTGTGCCTTTAATCTCCTTTTATCTTCTTATGGGCTACCCTTGTGTTTAAAAATCCTCAACCCGCAATCTGGTATTCTCTGAACATCTAGAGGTAATAAAGTGTTCATCCTGTTTAATACTCTCGTTTCACATGGGTGATTGGCTGACTGTAAAGTAAAATTTCCTGACCATGGCGGGGTCAGCTCAGGAATCCGGAGACCAGCAGCAGCTGACTGAAAAGGAGTGTTCGTGCATAATTTGGAAAAAAGCAGTCATTAAACGCCCCAATTAATGTTCTTTCTCCTTGAAGCAGCCAGCATAGAAGTACTCTGGGAAACTAAAGAAAGCAGGTAATTAACAACCCGGTGCTAAAGCAGCACAGAATGTAGTACATTCGCCCCTAATGCATCTGGACTAGCTTGCCTCCTTAGTCAGATGCACACCGCGTCTTAGCGCTATCCTGGACCCTTGACTTGCTTAGTATGCGTTAGATTTAACATGCAATATTTGTTTATTGCGTGTGATCTATAGTTAACAAAACGCAAGCATAACTTTTCCTTGCGGTAGCCGCTTTCATGACGCTGCTAACATCCGCTTTCCCACGGCTTCACATAACAAGCATTGGCATAGCCAATAGGTCTCGCCTTTGGGACCTTATAAGTATTTAGTTATGCAGCATAATATCCTTCGTCCCAAAGGCGAGACCTATTGGCTATGCCAATGCTTGTTACCCCTTCTTAGAGCCCCTGCATCTCCACTCTGCCTATTGCTGAAAGAATTAGCCCCCCCCCCCGAAATTTGTCTCTAGTTGCGCCTCTGGCCCAAGACATGACATTGCCGCCACCAACCACAATGGGCATTTAACAGAGGTGGGGAGGCCAAGAATTCACGTGACGATCTGAGCCAGGGTTCCGGCTTGGCTCTAAGGGCCCAAGAACTAGCCGAGTCTATAAAAATAATATGTGTCTGCATGCGAAACAGTTGGAACTTTACTGGGGTCAGCGCTTGTGACAGACACCTCGGGGGTCTAATGAAATGCTCGTCTGTATTGTGCGAACTGTTGACATTATTATATTTATGAGCCACTTTTATAGACTACAGTTTGAATTCTGGAAGAGTTACAAAGCCTTCGACCTTCATGGGTTGATAAATAATGAAGTACCCTTAAAGTTGGCAATTTTTTCAGCGATGAGACACGGTGTAAATTGTGGACTTAAGAGTTTTATAAAAATAAGCTTACATTACTAAGAGACTAGTCAGTTTGACTCCTACTACAATGTAGTGTCTCTCATCGACCACAACGCTCTGCCCTCAAATGCCTGAACTGTAATCAGTATCCGTTGTTGTGCATCTCTACCGCCGAGTTCAATTTTAGTAAAAATGGGGTTCATTGACAAAATACTTTGCGAAGTACGCACCTACTGGGGCTGGAGCCGTCTCAATGAATCACCGGGCACCTCGAGTCGCATTATCTTTGCACTATGCTGGATTATGGCACCCTTATTTTCCAATGTGCAAACACCAGCCTACACAGGTACTTGTGGGGAGCGTGTGTTTCGTTGCAGAAAAAAAAACAGGCATTAATTAAAGTAATTTGAGCATGTACACATACACACACACAGCTGACACACAGAAGACACACCACGCGTGCACACAAACACACTGCAGACAGCCACTGCACACAGACACACACCGCAGACAGGCACTGCATACACACACTGCATACACAGACACCGCAGATAGGCACCGCACACACACCGCAAACAGGCACCGCATAGAGACACACACACACACACTGCAGACAGACACCGCACACACATACAAATGATGGGTGTTTTACCGTCGTCCTGCCGAGGGCGCTTGGGGTATGGCGGCATGCGGAGAGCGGGGAAGTATGGAAGCAAAGATACTGTGACTGCTCACACACAGAAGACACCACGCGTGCACACACAAACACACCGCAGACAAGCACTGCATACACACACTGCATACACAGACACCGCAGATAGGCACCGCACACACACCGCAAACAGGCACCGCATAGAGACACACATACAAATGATGGGCGTTTTACCGTCGTCCTGCCGAGGGCGCTTGGGGTATGGCGGCATGCGGAGAGCGGGGAAGTATGGAAGCAGAGATCCTGTGACTGCTCACACACACAAGACACACCATGCATGCACACACAAACACACCGCAGACAAGCACTGCATACACACACTGCATACACAGACACCGCAGATAGGCACCACACACACACCGCAAACAGGTACCGCATAGAGACACACATACAAATGATGGGCGTTTTACCGTCGTCCTGCCGAGGGCGCTTGGGGTATGGCGGCATGCGGAGAGCGGGGAAGTATGGAAGCAGAGATCCTGTGACTGAGCGCCAAAAAGTCGAGCAGCGGGGAAACATGAGGCGGAACTTGCACGCCGGCAGCAAAAAAAAATGCACTATTGCGTGTTTATGAAAGCGACCACCAGTGTTGTTTATACGGGCGCCCGTGTTGTTAAACGGGCACCAGTGTTTTTTTGAAAGCGGGGAGGAAGGAGGGGGGGGAGTGCTGAATGCTTGGCAGCTTTCAAATAAAACAAGCGCGCGCGCTCGCACGGCAGCAGGGGGAGGGGGAGAGGAGGGAGCCTGCGCGATTCACTTGCGGGGCGAGCGGCGCCAGGAGCGATAATTGCTACCATATGGCACCGCTCGCTCCCGCAAGTGAATCGCCAAACGTGCACGCGTTGCCATTGAAGGCAATGGAACGCGTGCACGTTTTAGGCTGAAAAGCCGAATCGTTGGCAAAAGGTCTTTTTGCCTATGCAGCGCATGCGCGCTGCGTAGGCGAGACCGAAAAAGGTCTCTTTCTGAACCAAGGGCTACCTTTTTGCCAAATTTGGTGTAATTCCATCCAGCAGTTCGGGAATTAATTCCCCTTCAATCCTGAGGGTCCCTGGGGGCCAACTAGCCCACCAGGTACCTCCAGTAAGTGCCACAGAGCTGAGTTGCAGAGAGGTGGTCCGAGGCCACGCCCCTTTTTACAACACTCTGAAAACGCAGCTTCTGGTGCACTGGTGGTGGGGCGATGAGGTCCTCTTGTGTCCTGAGGACCTCAGGACACAAGTCGACTTCATCCTCCAAGCAGCAGTGCGCCAGAAGCTGCGTTTGCAGCGTGGTGTAAAAAGGGGTGTGGCCTCGGACCACCTCTCTGCAACGCAGCTCTGTGGCGCTTACTGGAGTTACCTGGTGGGCTAGTTGGCCCTCAGGGACCCTTGGGATTCAAGGGGACTTAATCCCCCAACTTACAACGTGCCAGGGGGCGCGTTTGCAGAGTGGTGCAGGGAGGGGTGGGGCCTGATATAACAAGTGTTCAAACACGCCCCCTGGTGTGTTGTAAATTGGGGGATTAAGTTCCCTTCAATCCTGAGGGTCCCTGGGGGCCAACCAGCCCACCAGGTACCTCCACTAAGCACCACAGAGCTGCGTTGCAGAGAGGTGGTCCGAGGCCACGCCCCTTTTTACACCTCTCTGCAACACAGCTCTGTGGCGGTTACTGGAGGTACCTGGTGGGCTAGTTGGCCCCCAGGGACCCTCAGGATTGAAGGGGACTTAATCCCTCAACTTACAACGCGCCAGGGGGCGCGTTTGCACAGTGGTGCAGCGAGGGGGTGGGGCCTGAAACAACAAGTGTGCAAACGCACCCCCTGGCATGTTGTAATTTGGGGGATTAAGTCCCCTTCAATCCTGAGGGTCCCTGGGGGCCAACTAGCCCACCAGGTACCTCCAGTAAGCGCCACAGAGCTGCGTTGCAGAGAGGTGGTCCGAGGCCATGCCCCTTTTTACACCTCTCTGCAACGCAGCTCTGTGGCATTTACTGGAGGTCCCAGGTGGGCTAGTTGGCCCCCAGGGACCCTCAGGATTGAAGGGGACTTAATCCCCCAATTTACAATGCGCCACGGGGAGTCGTTTGCAAAGTGGTGCAGCAAGGGGGCGGGGCCTGAAACAACAAGTGTGCAAACGCACCCCCTGGTGCGTTGTAAATTGGGGGATTAAGTCCCCTTCAATCCAGAGGGTCCCTGGGGGCCAACTAGCCCACCAAGTACCTCCAGTAAGTGCCACAGAGCTGCGTTGCAGAGAGGTGGTCTGAGGCCACCCCCCTTTTTACACCACTCTGCAAACGCGGCTTCTGGTGCACTGCTGGTGGGGCGATGAGGACCTCAGGACACAAGTGGACTTCATCCTCCGAGCAGCAGTGCGCCAGAAGCCGCATTTGCAGCGTGGTGTAAAAAGGGGCATGGCCTCAGAACACCTCTCTACAACGCAGCTCTGTGGCGCTTACTGGAGGTACCTGGTGGGCTAGATGGCCCCCAGGGACACTCAGGATTCAAGGGGACTTAATCCCCCAACTTACAACGCGCCAGGGGGCGCATTTGCACAGTGGTGCAGGGAGGGGGCGGGGCCTGATATAACAAGTGTACCTTTTTCTGTACCTTTCCTGCCTATTTTTACATCTCAATTGTCTCTTTCTGCACTCGTCTTCCCTCTTTCTGTACCTTTCCTGCCTGTTTTTGCATCTCACTTGCCTCTTTCTGCACTTTTCTTGCTTCTTTCTACACCTCTGTTGCTTCTTTCAGCAATTCTCTTGCCTCTTTGTGCACTTCTCTTGCCTGTTTCTGCACCTCTCTTGCCTCTTTTTGCACCTCTGTTGGCTCTTTCTGCACCTCACTAGCTCCTTTCTACACTTCTCTTGCCTCTTTCTGCACCCCTGTTGCTTCATTCTGCACTTTCCATGCTTCTTTCTGCACCTGTCTTGCTTCTTTATGCACCCCTGTTGTCTCTTTATGTACCACTTTTGCCTCTTTCTGCACTTTTCTTGGCTTTTTCTGCACCTCTCTTCCCTCTTTCTGCACGTCTGTTGCCTCTTTCTGCACCTCATTTGCTTCTTTCTGCACCCCTGTTGTCTCTTTCTGCACTCGTCTTCTGTCTTTCTGTACCTTTCCTGCCTGTTTTTGCATCTCACTTGCCTCTTTCTGCACTTTTCTTGCTTCTTTCTACACCTCTGTTGCTTCTTTCAGCAATTCTCTTGCCTCTTAGTGCACTTATCTTGCCTGTTTCTGCACTTCTCTTGCCTCTTTCTGCACCCCTGTTGCTTCATTATGCACTTTCCATGCTTCTTTCTGCACCTGCCTTGCTTCTTTATGCACCCCTGTTGTCTCTTTATGTACCTCTTTTGCCTCTTTCTGCACTTTTCTTGGCTTTTTCTGCACCTCTCTTCCCTCTTTCTGCATGTCTGTTGCCTCTTTCTGCACCTCATTTGCTTCTTTCTGCACCCCTGTTGTCTCTTTCTACACTCGTCTTCCGTCTTTCTGTACCTTTCCTGCCTGTTTTTGCATCTCACTTGCCTCATTCTGCACTTTTCTTGCTTCTTTCTACACCTCTGTTGCTTCTTTCAGCAATTCTCTTGCCTCTTTGTGCACTTATCTTGCCTGTTTCTGCACTTCTCTTGCCTCTTTCTGCACCCCTGTTGTCTCTTTATGTACCTCTTTTGCCTCTTTCTGCACTTTTCTAGGCTTTTTCTGCACCTTTTTTCCCTCTTTCTGCACGTCTGTTGCCTCTTTCTGTACCTCATTTGCTTCTTTCTGCACACCTGTTGTCTCTTTCTGCACTCGTCTTCCGTCTTTCTGTACCTTTCCTGCCTGTTTTTGCATCTCACTTGCCTCTTTCTGCACTTTTCTTGCTTCTTTCTACACCTCTGTTGCTTCTTTCAGCAATTCTCTTGCCTCTTTGTGCACTTCTCTTGCCTGTTTCTGCACCTCTCTTGCCTCTTTTTGCACCTCTGTTGGCTCTTTCTGCACCTCACCTGCTCCTTTCTGCACCTGTCTTGCTTCTTTCTGCACCCCTGTTGTCTCTTTATGTACCTCTTTTGCCTCTTTCTGCACTTTTCTTGGCTTTCTCTGCACTTCTCTTCCTTCTTTCTGCACCCCTCCTGCCTTTTTCTGTAACTCTCTTGCCTCTTTGTTCACCCATCCTACCTTTTTCTGCACCCCTCTTGCCTCTCTCTCCACCCCTCTTCCCTCTTTCTGCACCTCTGTTGGTTCTTTCTGCACTGCCCTTGCTTCTATCTGCACCTTACTTGCCTCTTTCTGCACTTCTCTTGCTTCTTTCTACACCTCTGTTGCTTCTTTCAGCAATTCTCTTGCCTCATTCTGCACTTCTCTTCCTTCTTTCTGCACCCCTCCTGCCTCTTTCTGTACTTCTCTTGCCTCTTTGTGCACCTATCCTACCCCTTTATGCACCCCTTTTGCCTCTTTTTACACCTCTGTTGGTTCTTTCTGCACTGCTCTTGCTTCTTTCTGCACCTCATTTGCCTCTTTCTGCACTTCACTTGCTTTTTTCTGCACCTCTCTTGCCTCTTTCGGCACCTGTGTTGCTTCTTTCTGTACTTCTCTTGCCTCCTTCTGCACCTCTTAGTTAGAGGTAGTTTTAATCCCCTGCCCTATTATGTACTAGGGCCATACAGGGGAGGTCATGCCCATCACAGGGGTACCCCAACCCATAGTGTACCCTAGTGTATGTAGGTGTTTTCACTGTATTCTAAGTGTCTTTCAGCATAGCACTGGCTCCGGGCCTGGTTAGTCAGAGTCAGTTACCACCAGTACCAGTCAGCAAAAAGTTGGGGGCACAGGATGACTTTGCAACAAGGTCTCTTTCTGCTCCTCTGTTGGTTCTTTGTACACATCTCTTGCTTCTTTCTGCACCTTTCTTTGACTTTCTGGACCTCTGTTGCCTCTTTCTACATTTCTCTTGCTTCTTTCTGCGCCTTTCTTCATCTTTCTGCAAATGTCCTACCTTTGTAGGCATAGTTAGAAATTAGCATTTAAAAAACTATTGAAATTCACTGAAAAAACCATAGGTTTCAGGGACGTTATAGTTAGAAATTAGCATTTAAAAAACCTTAGAAATTCACTGAAAAAACCACAGGTTTCAGGGACGTTATAGTTAGTTGGACATTTCACCCGTACAAAACCAGAGAAATTTGGCCGTTATAGTTAGTTCAGCTAACTATAACTCGCGCCCCCGCAATGCACTGCTGATGACGTCACATATTATATCATTCATTACATGGTCAGTGACATCACTGATGACATCTCAAATGACATCACTGATGATATCACTGATGAAATCATCCAGTGACTGTGTGTTTCTGTAAAGTTTAAATATGTTTTTTATATATATATATATATGCCAAGGTGTATTGAAGAATGAGTGGGTGTATGAGTGTCTGAATGGATGATTTAGTAGGTGCGTGACTGACTTTATAAGTGAGTAATTAAACGTGTCTTACTGAATGCATGGGTTAGTGACTAAACTGTGTGAATGTCTGTATCACTCTGTCAGTTGGTGTGTAAGCAGCTGCATGGGTTGGTGAGTAGCTACATTAGTGTCTACATGGGTTATTGATTGGTTATCTGAGTATCTGTATTAGTGCCTGAGTGTCTGTGTGGGTGGGTGGGGGTGTGTGACTGTGCATAGATGTGTGAGTGGGTAATTCACTGGGTGTACGGGTTCAAGTGTGCATCTGTGAAGGGCTGTATGGTTGGGTGAGTGTGTGTATGGGTGTGTTGGTGAGTGAATGGATGTCTCAGTGGTACATGTGTAAGTAACTACATATGTGAAAGGCAGTATATGTGAGTGTTGGACTATATAAATGACTATATGTGAGAGTGAGTGATTGTGAGAGTGGCTTGATGGATGAGTGTGTGCTTGTGTCAGTGATTGTATAAGAGAGTAAGTATGTGTTATTATTATCTGTATGAATAAGTGAGGTGGTGTGTGTATAACTGTATAGGTGAGTAAATGGGAGTGTGATTGATTCTTTGCATGACTGACTAGGTGTGTGAGTAACCCTATGGTTAGTGGTGTTGTGTGAGTATCTGTATAGGTGTATGAGTGCATATTTCAGTGGCTATATTGATGAGTGACTGCGTGTATGAGTGACTGTATGGGTGAGTGGATGTGTGTGAAGACCTATGAATCAGTGAGTGGGTATGTACTAACTGGTATTGGTGTGTCTATGGTTTCGAGAATGGTAGTCTGTATTTTAGAGGGGGTGTATCAAAGGTTATATTAGGGTGTGAGGAGGTGCATCAGATGATCACATAGATGATGTCATCAGTGATGTCATCAGTGATGTCACTGACCATGTCATGAGTGGTGTAATATGTGATGTCATCAGCAGTGCATTGCGGGGGCGCGAGTTATAGTTAGCTCAACTAACTATAACGGCCGAATTTCTCTGGTTTTGTACGAGTGAAATGTCCAACTAACTATAACGTCCCTGAAACCTGTGGTTTTTTCAGTGAATTTCTGAGTTTTTTTTAAATGTTAATTTCTAACTATAACGTCCCTGAAACCTCTGTTTTTTCCAGTGAATTTCAAAGGTTTTTTAACTGATAATTCCGAACTACAACGTCCATGAAACCTCTGTTTTTTTCAGTGAATTTGTAAGGTTTTTTAAATGCTAATTTCTAAATATGCCTACATAGGTAGGACATGTGCAGAAAGATCAAGAAAGGCGCAGAAAGAAGCAAGAGAAGTACAGAAAGAGGCAACAGAAGTCCAGAAAGAGGAAGAAAGGTGCAGAAAGAACCAAGAGATGTGCAGAAAGAACCAACAGAGATGCAGAAAGAGGCCTACTTTGACGGTACTTTACAACAGACTCAAAAGTACCCTAATCACTAATCCTTCTCCGAAGATATCTTAAACCTCACTTTTCTCTTGAAGGTTCACTATTAATCGACTGCTCAGAATGTTAGGCCTACCAAATATAAAACAGCAATCCTAAGCATATCACTGTTGTAAGTCTGACCAAGTTTGTGAAGGTATGCATTCATGTCTATGCTTTTACCTAGTGACATGTTAAATTAAAATAAACATGCAAACACTTAAATACCTGTGTTTCAAACAGCATACTCTGTAAATTTGTATAAAAGAAGGTGTATGCATTTCTTTCTGCTCACAATACAGGGCACATGGGTATTCAATAGTATATTTGAGGGTCTCTATAACACATGTATACATAAGACATGTCTGCCTGTGCAACCGAATGACAGAACAGAACTGAGAAGATTTGACCACCTACTGGAGAAGTTACCCGCTTTTTTAGCTACCATCTTCAGATGCATAACACATGTAAGAATACATATACAAGTAGACATATACCTCAGTCACGAGAGCACGCAGACCTTTAAACTTGACAGCTTGTACTTCCCATTTGAGTACAGAAGGAGGCAAGAGAAGTACATAAACAGGCACAAGAGGTACAGAAAGAAGCAAGAGCAGTGCAGAAAGAACCAACAGAGGTGCAGAAGGAGGCAAGAGGGGTGCAGAAAGAGGCAAGAGGGGTGCCAAAATTTGCAAGAGAGGTGCAGAAAGAAGCAACAGAGGTGCAGAAGGAGACAAGAGAACTGCAGAAAGAGGGAAGAGAGTTGCAGAAACAGGCAAAAGGGGTACAGAAACAGGGAACAGGTGGGCAGACGGAGGCAAGAGAGGTGCAGAAAGAGGGAAGAGGGGTGCAGAAAGCGGCAGGAGGGATCCAGAAATTTGGAACAGAGGTGCAGAAAGAAGCAAGAGCAGTGCAGAAAGAACCAACAGAGGTACAAAAAGAGGCAAGAGGGGTGCAGAAAGGGGTAGGAGAGGTGCAGAAAGAGGCAAGAGGGGTACAGAAAGAGGCAGGAGGGGTGCAGAATAAAGGAAGAGAAGTGCAGAAAGAAGCAACAGAGGTGCTGAAAGAGGCACGAAGGGTGCAGAAAGAGGCAAGAGAAGTGCAGAAAGAAGCAACTGAGGTACAGAAAGAGGCAAGAGTGGTACAGAAAGAGGGATGAGAGGTGTAGAAAGAGGCAAGAGAGTTGCACAAAGAGGGAAGAGGGGTGCAGAAAAAGGCAAGAGGGGTGCAGAAAGAAGCAAGTGAGGTGCATAAAGAGGTAGGAGAGGTACAGAAAGAGGCAAGAGAGGTGCAAAAACAGGTTAGAGAAGTGCAGAAAGAGGCAAGAGAATTGCTGAAAGAAGCAACAGAGGTGTAGAAAGAAGCAAGAGAAGTGCAGAAAGAGGCAAGAGAGGTGCAGAAAGTGGGAAGACAAGTGCAGAAAGAGACAACAGTGGTGCAGAAAGAAGCAAGACAGGTGCAGAAAGAGGCAAGAGAAGTACAGAAAGAAGCAATAGAGGTGCAGAAGGAGGCAAGCGAACTACAGGAAGAGGCAAGAGACTTGCAGACACAGGCAAAAGAGGTACAGAAAGAGGCAACAGGGGTGCAGATAGAGGCAAACGAGGTACAGAAAGAGGTAAGAGGGGTGCATAAAGAGGCAAGACGGGTGCAGAAATTTGCAAGAGAGGTGCAGAAAGAAGCAAGAGCAGTGCAAAAGAACCAACAGAGGTGCAGAAAGAGGCAAGTGAGGTGCAGAAGGGGGCAATAGAACTGCAGGAAGAGGCAAGAGAGTTGCAGAAACAGGCAAAAGGGGTGCAGAAAGAGGGAACAGGTGGGCAGACTGAGGCAAGAGAGGTGCAGAAAGAGGGAAGAGGGGTGCATAAAGAGGCAAGAGGGATGCAGAAATTTGGGACAGAGGTGCAGAAAGAAGCAAGAGCAGTGCAGAAAGAACCAACAGAGGTGCAGAAAGAGGCAAGAGGGGGACAGAAAGAGGCAAGTGAAGTGCAGAATGAAGTAAAAGAGGTGCAGAAAGAGGCAAGAGAACTGCATGAAAAGGCAAGAGAGGTGCAGAATGAGGCAGGAGAGGTGCACAAAGAGGCAAGAGGGGTACAGAAAGAGGCAAGAGGGGTGCAGAAAGAAGCAATAGAGGTGCTGAAAGAGGCAAGAGGTGTGCAGAAAGAGGCAAGAGAAGTGCAGAAAGAAGCAACAGAGGTGCAGAAAGAGTCAAGACAAGTGCAGAAGCAGGCAAGAAAGGTACAGAAAGAGGGAACAGGGGTGCAGAAAGAGGCAAGAGGGATACAGAAATTTGCAAGAGCTGTGTAGAAAGAAGCAAGGGCAGTGCAGAAAGAAGCAAGAGAAGTGCAGAAAGAAGCAAGAGAGGTGGACAAAAAGGGAAGAGGGGTGCAGAAATAGGCAAGAGGGATGCAGAAATTTGCAAAAGAGGTGAAGTGCAGAAAGAACCAACAGAGGTGCAAAAAGAGGCTTATGACATATTGATCCACGCAGTACCATTTGCTTCTCTAGAATCTTAGGGTCCACCACTGGCGTGCTTGCTGCAGGGAGTGGAGAGGTACGCTGTGTGGGCACATATGCGCTGTGAAATGCCGGTCTGTCTCTAGGTCCCTCTGACCCATGACGTGAGCCTTGTAAACCATTGCAGAAGCCTGTCCTGCGGTACTGTCACTTGCTAAGCATCTACATGCATTGTACCAAAGAGCTCGGGGACAAGATGGCATGACTTCACAAATGTTTAGAGTTAGGTACAAAACAAGCGGGAGAATTAGAAAAAAATATATATATAATGAGAATAAAACAGGAACATATAGAAAAGGCAAGGGGCGTGAGGAGGCTGACAGTTGGAGTGTTCGAAAAAAGGCAAGTAAAGTAGAAAACAGAGAAGATGCACACATAGAAAATGGGAAAAGATGGGCAGAGGGGCAGGAGGGGAAAAGAGACAGAGTGGTCAACTGTCACAAAAGGCAGACAGAAAAGATTAAGATAGATAGAAAATGAGACAAGACAGACAGAAACAAAGGCAACAAGGGAAACACGCAGATAAAAAAAATTAAAATAAAAAACAAAGAGACAGTTACAGTGAGCTATGGCTAAAGCGGAGGCAGGCAGATAGAAAAAAAGGCAAAAGGATGAACGAATATTCAGACGGACAGGTGCCACGCAGCAAAGAGACACAGGAAGGTAGATAAAAGGCAGAGAAAAGCTAGCTACGGAAAAAGTAAAAGCAAACAGAGAATGACAACAAGGCAGGCAGACAGTTGAAGAAGGGGTACACACAAGTAAACCAAGAGGGGAAAATGAAGAAAGGCTGAATAAGGGACAGATACAATAATATAAAAAAAACAGGCAGTTAAAAAAAGCCAAAAAATAGGTTTAACCAGGCAGACAGACGAATAAAAAAATGACGAAAGACAGACTGAAAAGTAGAACAACCATTAAGCAGTAGGACAGAGAATGAGCAAATGGCACACAGACACAAAAAGGTAAAAAAGAAATTCGGCAAAAGACAAATGGAATGATTAGCGGATGGGAACTCAGACAGAAAATGGCAACCACACATTCGGGCAGCCATGCACAGCTTGAACATAGGAGAGTCGGGCAGATAGAGAGAAAACAAGAAAAGCAGATAGAAAATGTCGAAAAGACAAGCGCTACTGATGTGCAGCAGATGATAAAAGGGGGAAAGATAGGTCGGTTGAAAGACTTAAAAAGCATAAGACAGGCTTCTAGATAGAGGGGAGGGCAAATAGAAAAATATATAGATTGAAAAACATTTGCAGCTAGTGGATGGCAGAAGGACAGATACTAGCATAAAAGGAAATGGAGTGAAACCAGACTGAGATGATAACAGAAAGACCGGTGGGAAGCGAATAACAAAAAACACTCTTAGAAATAAAGAAAAAGACAGGCAGAAAGACAAACAACCGAAAGCTAGAAGAAACACAAGTACATTTTGCAAAGAATGAACGAGTTGTGTGTAAAACACCAAATGCACACCCTACTCCCAATTCACAATGGAGGCAGAAATTTAGAATACAACATTTTATCGAAAATAATTAAAAGCCCCTTTTGAAATAATGTTCTACGGCAAAAAGTGTGGGTGTTTTTTTCGCCTTCTGCTTCTTTGATGCAGGCATGGTGTGCCTTCTGTTCCCCTACACATGCTGACCACGGGATATTTATTTGCTTCAGCCACGAAAAGAATGCAGCAGTTCTTAATGTGCGTAATATCTATATAGTTACACATATAAGTAGGCCATGGTTTCTTCGAACTTATTAACAATCTTAGCATACGAAGGGGTTCTATGGAACTGTATGGTATACTAGTAGATGTAATGTCCCTCCGAGCAGCTGCTAGTGTGCGGCGTGAGGCGATGTGCCGATAATGCATGTGTATTGCCATGTGACACGTATCACACAGTGCGTGCTAACGAAGGGGGCAGCTCGCGGAAAATCAGTGAGTTTAGGTGCGGTCGAAACTACCGCGAGTGTGGGGGGGAAAAATAAAACAACATCCACAGAAGAGTGAAAGCAGTATTCACAGAGTAGTACAAGGGGTCATAAATACAGGGGGAAATAAAAATTGGATAGCTGCTCTGTAAGTTAAAGAGGGAGTTTGTGCCTAGCATGTCAATAAATTATTGCACAAAACATGGGGTAGAGTCGACTTCATCGTTGCATTTAACATTTAGCAAAACCAAGAGCTGTCTTCATTTAATATTTACATTTTTAATGTATTGAGCCATAAAAGGGGCATTCTATAGATAATAAATGCACTTTAAGGCTTAGGGGCCGATTCCGATCTCGGCCGGTAGGGCTCCGAATAGGATTCGGCTTTACCGGATCCGATTCGGAGCCACTTTCCCGACCGAATCGTACGCGGGTCCGGCCGAGCGAGTATGATGCGTGCGTCGCCGACCGGACTCGGTCCGGGCGACCCGACCGCTCCGACCGACTCGTACCCGGATCGTACCGCTCCGACCGACTCGCTCGGACCCGATGAGCACCGCGCAATGGAGACGTTTTCCGGCCGGGTAAGTACGATGCGCACCTCGACCGCTCCGACCGACTCGCGCCGTCCGACTCGAACTCGCTGTCGGAGCCGTACCTTGGGGGTCCGTGTCGGACCCCCTGTACGCGTACCCGTGCGAGGTCGCACACAGGGGGACCCATGGGTCCCTCCTACCTGCTGCGTGTACGCCGCGCAGCGCGTGCACGGTCGTACTCGCTGTAGGGGCGCCCTTGTCCGCCTCGCACCCATTGGAGGCAATGGGAGCCCGCGTACGCGTTGTACGACCCGGCTCCCAGTTGAGTTCAATGGGAGTCCGACCGACTCGTGTCCGGTGGCATACGAATCGCATCGGACTCGCTCGGTCCGGACTGCACGGGTCCGATTCGGTCGGAAATCTCTCCGGGTCCGGCTCGGTCGGAGAGATTTCCGGCCCGAATCGGAATCGACCCCTTAGTGTGCGACATAAATTATTTAAAAAGAAGAAAAGAGGAGGCAACCTGGGCTAGTTCCCTAGTTTCAGATGAAGAGCAGTATATATATAAATATATATATATATATATATTCACTGAAAAACCATAGGTTTCAGACACGTTATAGTTACAAATTAGCATTTAAAAAACCTTTGAAATTCACTTAAAAAACCATAGGTTTTAGGGACAGTTATAGTTAGTTGGACATTTCACTCGTACAAAACCCATAGAAATTCCCCCGTTATAGTTAGTTCAGCTAACTATAACTCGCGCCCCGCAATGCACTGCTGATGACGTCACATATTACATCACTCATGACATGGTCAGTGACATCACTGATGACATCACTGATGACATCTCAAATGACATCACTGATGACATCACTGATGACATCATCCAGTGACTGTGTGTTTCTGTAAAGTTTAAATATTTTTAATATATATAGGAAAAGACGTATTGAAGAATGAGTGGGTATGTAAGTGTCTGTATGGATGATTTAGTAGGTGCGTGACTGACTGTATAAGTGAGTGATTTAACGTATCTTACTGAATGCATGGGTTAGTGACTAAACTGGGTGAATGTCTGTATCCGTCTGTCTGTTGCTGTGTAAGTGGCTGCATGTGTTTGAGAATAGCTACATGAGTGTCTATATGAGTTATTGAATGCTTGTGTGAGTATCTGTATGGGTGCCTGAGTGTTTGTGTGGGAGGGGTGTGTGCGACTCTGTGCATAGATGTGTGAGTGGGTGATTCACTGGGTGGATGGTTTCAAGAGTGCATCTGTGATAGACTGTATGGGTGGGTAAGTGTGTGTAAGAGTGTGTTAGTGAGTGAATGTATGTCCCAGTGGTACATGTGTGAGTAACTACATATGTGAAAGGCAGTATATATGTGTGTTGGAGTATATAAATAGCTATAAGCAAGAGTGACTGATTGTGATAGTGGCTGTATGGATGAGTGTGTGCTTGTATCAGTGATTGTATAAGAGCGTAAGAATGTGCTAGTATTTGTATGAGTAAGTGAGCTGGTGTGTGTATAACTGTATAGGTGAGTAAATGGTAGTGTGTTTAATTATTTGCATGACTGACTAGGTGTGTGAGTACCTCTATGGATGAGTGGCGGTGTTTGAGTGTCTATATAGGAGTATGAGTGCATATGATAGTCCTGTACTGAGTGACCGTAAATATGAGTGACTGTTCGGGTGAGTGAGTGGATGTGTCTGTGTAGACCTAAGAATCAGTGAGTGGGTATGTAGTTATTGGTGTTGGAGTGTCTATGGTTTTGACGAATGGCAGTCTGTACTTTAGAGTGGGTGTATCAAAGGTTATATTAGGGTGTGAGAAGATGCATGAAATTATCACATGGATGATGTCATCAGTGATGTCATCAGTGATGTCATTTGAGATGTCATCAGTGATGTCATCAGTGATGTCACTGACCATGTCATGAGTGATGTAATATGTGACGTCATCAGCAGTGCATTGCGGGGCGCGAGTTATAGTTAGCTGGACTAACTATAACGGGGGAATTTCTACGGGTTTTGTACGAGTGCAATGTCCAACTAACTATAACTGTCCCTAAAACCTATGGTTTTTTCAGTGAATTTCAAAGGTTTTTAAATGCTAATTTGTAACTATAACGTCCCTGAAACCTATGGTTTTTTCAGTGAATTTCAAAGGTTTTTTAAATGCTAATTTGTAACTATAACATGTCTGAAACCTACGGTTTTTTCAGTGAATTTCAAAGGTTTTGTAAATGACAATTTTTAAATGTATTAATTGTTATATACATTTTTAAAATACTGATTTACTACATTTTTAGAAACAATTTTTTTACATATTTTATTATTTAAATTACATTGTAATTACATTATACATTACATTACAAAAAATACTTTCTCTTAATGAATTACTTTAGTTTAAATACTTTGCAGATAGGCAATAGACTTTTAAGTACAGTAGTTACAGTTGTTGCAATGGGCAACACATTTTCAAACACAATGCAACATTCAGCTCAATGTGAATTTCTAGTTTAATGCAATTAGTTACTTTATGGATTACTTTTCTAACCACAGGACTGGATCCTAGATTCAGTCCTGGGACATCTCCTGTAAACAGTTGAGTAAAAGCGTTTTGGTTACAGTCGTGATTTTTAAGGAATATTATTGTATTTTAAAAGTTGACACTTTGAAACTTTTCTCATAGAATCACCAATGTTATCCTATGGAAGGAAATTCACTTAGCAGGTAAAAACTGTTATCGTTACTTTTTCTTACTCAGTGTTGGATCCTGGATCCAGCACTGGTGCATCTCCTGTAAACAGTTGAAAGAATGCGTTTAAGTCATACTGTCGATTTTTAAGGAATATTTGTAGTTTGTGAAAATCAACACTTTGAAACTTTTTGCTGAAAACCAGTCAATGTTAGCCTATGAAGGAAATTCAAGTTACCGGTAAGTACGGTTAAAATTACTTTTGAGGATCAGTACTGGGCTGAAACATGCAGCACTGAGGTCTCTCCTGATAACAGGTGAGTAAATCGGAATTCGTATTTCGGCTGATTTTAGAGGAATATTTTAAAGTTCCAAAACTCCACACTTAGAAGAATTTCCAAGTGAAACCAGTCAATGTTAGCCTATGGAAGGAAATTCAAGTTACTGGTAAGTACGGTTAAAATTACTTTTCAGGACCAGTACTGGGCTGAAAGATGCAGCACTGAGGTCTCTCCTGATAACAGGTGAGTAAATCAGAATTCGGATTTCGGCTGATTTTAGAGGAATATTTGTATGTTTCAAAAATCAACACTTAGAAGAATTTCCAAGTGAAACCAGTCAATGTTAGCCTATGAAGGAAATTCAAGTTACCGGTAAGTACGGTTAAAATTACTTTTCAGGATCAGTACTGGGCTGAAAGATGCAGCACTGAGGTCTCTCCTGATAACAGGTGAGTAAATCGGAATTCGTATTTCGGCTGATTTTAGAGGAATATTTTAAAGTTCCAAAACTCCACATTTAGAAGAATTTCCAAGTGAAACCAGTCAATGTTAGCCTATGAAGGAAATTCAAGTTACCGGTAAGTACGGTTAAAATTACTTTTCAGGATCAGTACTGGGCTTAAAGATGCAGCACTGAGGTCTCTCCTGATAACAGGTGAGTAAATCGGAATTCGTATTTCGGCTGATTTTAGAGGAATATTTTAAAGTTCCAAAACTCCACACTTAGAAGAATTTCCAAGTGAAACCAGTCAATGTTAGCCTATGAAGGAAATTCAAGTTACCGGTAAGTACGGTTAAAATTACTTTTCAGGATCAGTACTGGGCTGAAAGATGCAGCACTGAGGTCTCTCCTGATAACAGGTGAGTAAATCGGAATTCGTATTTCGGCTGATTTTAGAGGAATATTTTAAAGTTCCAAAACTCCACACTTAGAAGAATTTCCAAGTGAAACCAGTCAATGTTAGCCTATGGAAGGAAATTCAAGTTACTGGTAAGTACGGTTAAAATTACTTTTCAGGACCAGTACTGGGCTGAAAGATACAGCACTGAGGTCTCTCCTTATAACAGGTGAGTAAATCGGAATTCCTATTTCGGCTGATTTTAGAGGAATATTTGCACAATGGTGAAGGGAGGGCGGGGCCTGAGGTGACATCTTTGCAAACGCGCCCCGTGGCGCGTTTTAAGTTGGGGATTAAGTCCCCTTGAATCCTGAGGGTCCCTAGGGGCCAACTAGACCACCAGGAACCTCCAATATGCGCCAGGGGCTGCGTTGCAGAGACGTGTAGAGAGGCCACACCCCTTTTACACCTCTCTGCAACGCAGCTCTGTGGCACATTCTGGATGTACCTGTTGGGCTAGTTGGCCCCCAGGGACCCTCAGGATTGAAGGGATTTAATTTCCCATCTTAAAACGCGCCACGGGGCCTGTTTGCACACATGTCACCTGAAGCCCCGCCCCTCCTTCACCACTGTGCAAACGTGCCCTGTGGCGCGTTTTAAGTTGGGGGATTAAGTCCCCTTGAATCCTGAGGGTCCCCGGAGTCCAACTAGCCCACCATATACCTCCAAAAGCGCCACAGAGCTGCGTTGCAGAGAGGTGTAAAGGGGGCGTGGCCTCTGTACACCTCTCTGCAAGGCAGCTCCCTGGCGCATACTGGAGGTACCTGGTGGGCTAGTTGGCCCCAGGGACCCCCAGTATTCAAGGTGAATTCGTTCCCCTCTGCAAACGCGCCAGGGGCGCGTTTGCAGAGTGGTGAAGGAAGGGGCGGGGCCTGCGGGCCCGATCGTTTTTTTTTCTCCCTGAAGGGGGGCTGTGTAGCCCCCTTCCTTTTTTCTTTTTTGGGCCCTTGGGACCCCATCCCCCAGGGCCTTACCCTTTTTTAAATTACCTTAAAAAAAAAAAAAACGGGGAAGGGGGCCGCGTGGCCCCCTTCCCTGGGCCTGTATTGGCCCTGGGGACCCCATCCCCGGGGCATGGCCTCTATATTTATTTTTGGAGGGGGCAGCGTGGCCCCCTCCTCTGGCCATTTTAAGGCCCCGGGGACCCCATCCCCCGGGGCCGGCCTTTCCATTTAAAAAAAAAAAATTTTGCTCTTTTTTGGGGAGGGGGCCGCGTGGCCCCCTCCCGAGCACTACTTGCCCCGGGGACCCCATCCCCGGGGCTGGCCCTCTCCGTTGGGGACTGTGGGGGTCCCCAATCCCCCACAGTCCCGCCGGCTCCCCACGTCCCTTGGGAGCCGGCATTGCTGTTCCACATGGGGAGCAGCTGACATGCTGCTCCCCATGTGGAAAGCAATCGCTTTGGATATTGGAAGAGAGAGCAGGTTTCCCTGCTCTCTCTTCCAATATCCAAAGCAGTTTGCTATGGCAGGACGGGAGCCGCGAGGCTCCCGTCCTGCCATAGCAAACTACAGTGTCCCGGGGGTAGGCACCCCGGGACACTGCAGGAGCCGGCCCTGGGGGGTGGTGGTCCCCAGGGCCATCAAGGGCTCCAGGAGGGGGGCCGCGCGGCCCCCTCCCATTCAGTACACAGCCCCGGGGAGGTGGTGGTCCCCGGGGCTCTGGGGGTCCGTAACGGACCCCCATATTAAAATGTTTAGTGCCCCGGGAGGTGGTGGTCCCTGAGGCGTGTGGGGGGCTGGAGCCCCCACACAGGTTTAATAATGTATTTAAAAAAAGCCCCGGGAGGTGGTGGTCCCCGGGGCTGCGGGAGGGCTCAGAGCCCTCCCGCACCATTTTTAAAAAAGCCCCGGGGGTGGTGGTCCCCGGGGCTTGGGGGCCCTTGAGGCCCCCACACATTAAATTATCCCCCACCATGCCCCGGGACTTGGGCCACCCGGGGGCCAATTAACATCGAAGCGCGGGAGACCGCGCTTCGATTTTTTTTTTTTCGTCAGGATTCGCGCACCCTGAGTACTTGTGGGACCCCCTGAGCAAACCTAGGGGGTCAGGGTGTTTCTACCCTGCCCCCTTTGTGCGCTTTGCGCACTTGTTTCTGTCCCTCGGTTCTACCGAGGACAAAATGGCTGCCAACATTTCCTGAATCGGAATGTTGACAGCCAGCTGACAGCCAATTAACATGCAGCTCGTGATCGGGAGAGTGCAGCGGACCCTACTCGGCCATAGATATCACTAACTTTTTACTTTTCATTTTCTCAGCAACTACTGAACGGATTTACACCATTTAACAAAAGGGTTCTTTCTGAACCAAGAACTACCTCTTTGCCAAATTTGGTGTAATTCCGTTCAGCAGTCGGGCTGTAGCCGTGTCTAAAGTTTCCTATGGGAAAATGCATGGGAAAACACGTTTTGGGACCCCCTTTTTCTCGGCCCCGCTTGACGAATCCCCCGAGACTTTCAGGGTAGGAGCGGACCGGAGCGGGCCACAAAGTTTGAAAATTTCACGAAGATACGTCAACCGGCAAGAGAGTTATTTCAAATAGAATGTCGCGGATTTCCTATGGATAATAGGTTGTAACTATAACTATCTACTGGCGACCGCCAGTAGATAATATAATAATATAATAATATATATATATATATATATATATATATATATATATATATATATATATTACCTACTGGCGGTCGCCAGTAGGTAGTTATAGTTGGAACCTAGTTTCCATAGGAAAAGAATTTTTGATTTGCTAATAACTATGGCGTCGTTTGACAAATCTTCCTGAAATTCTCCAAACAAAAAGTCTATCCAGGACAGCTCCTATCCTGAAAGTTTGGGGGTGATTCGTCAAGCGGGGGTTGAGAAAAAAGGGGGGTCCCAAAACTCGTTTTCTCCATGTTAATTTCCATAGGAAATTTTGCGACGAGCTACAGCTCGAACTGCTGAACAGAATTACCCCAAATTTGGCAGAACGGTAGAGCTTGGTTCAGAAAGCGACCTTTTTTTTAAATGGTGTAAATCCGTTCAGTAGTTTTTGAGAAATTCAAAAAATAATAGTCAAAAAATCAATTTCCCATTTGAAACTTTGTGCAGGGCTACAGCGAAACTACTGAACGGAATTACTCCAAATTTGGTAGAAAGGTAGTGCTTGGGTCAGAAAGCGACCTTTTTAAAAATGGTGTAAATCCGTTCAGTAGTTGCTGAGAAATTAGAAAAATAAAAGTTTCGATATCTGGGCGGAGCCTAAGTCGCGTGTGCGAGCTTCACTGTGATTGGCTGCTAGCACTCCAAACCAGGAAGTGTTGGCAGCCATCTTGTGGCTCGGTAGAAGCGAGTCACCCGAAAACGGAGAAACAAAGGTATAAAACTAGAGAAGGGGGCAGGGTAGAAAAACCCTGACCCACTAGGTCTGCTCAGGGGGTCCAGGAGGACCCCCAGGGCCCAAAAATCATTAAAAAAAAATAAAAAATCGGCAAAACTTCGCACTGGGGTCGCGGGTTCTCGCGTTTTATTTTAATGAGGCCCTTGGATGGGCTAGGTTGCGGGGGTATTTCTTAAAAAAAATAGCAGGGGCTCGCAGGGGTTTCTCTTTTTTGGATTAGCTCTTATATTGAAAGTTTGGGGTGAATGGTGTAGGAGGGGCTGAGAAAAAAGAGGGTCCTAAAACGTGTTTTCTCCATGCAATTTCCATACGAAACTTTACAGAAGACTACAGGTGAAACTGCTGAACGGAATTACGCCAAATTTGGCAGGGAGAAAGGTGATGGTCCAGAAAGCACGCTTTTGTTTAAATGGTGTAAGTAGTTTTTGAGAAATATCAAATTTTACAGATATCGATATTTGAGAATTCTGACATGTGATTGGCTGAGGGGTTACAAGCAGCAGCTTGCGGCTTATTGGCTGTGAATGGTTGAAACCAGGAAGTGTTGGCAGCCATTTTGTGATTTACTCCGTCAGCTCGCATCTCTCCGTGTAGAAGCCATCGGGTTCATAGTTTTACCTCTGCGAGGCAACACTGGCATCTGTGTCTGTGTGAGATATGCCTTTCAGGCTGCCTCTCCTCATATCACCAGGTCGGGGCTATGTCTTTAGAAGCCCGTCCATCGGCTCGGAGCTCTGTGAGTCAGTCTGTCGGCACGACCCCCTACACTACCCAAAGACTACCCAAACACCACTGCACTGTCGTAAACTCGAAAACACTACCCCAGCACGATCCCCTACACTACCCAAACACCAGTGCACTACCCTAAACCCTAAATCTACCCCCAGCACGACCCCCTACCCAAACACCACTGCACTACCCTAAACCCTAAAATACTACCCCCAGCACAACCCCCTACACTACCCAAACACCACAGTACTACCCTAAAGCATAAAACAATAGCAGTCCGCTGACTTGCAGCTGTGTGTCTGCGAGCCGTCGTGTCCCTAGCTGTACATGTCCGAGTGAGTCCGTTAGGTGATAGGTGTGTGTCTGCTAGCAGGGCGGTTGGCCCGTTGGTGTCCCTTTGCGAGTTAGACCGGAGCTCTCCCTCTGCGAGCCAGCACACTGGTGTGCATTTGCGAGCCGAGCCTATGGCCCGTAGCTCTCCCTGTGCGATCTAGGCCCACGGGCCGCAGGTGTCCCTCTGCGAGGCTGCTCGACGGCCCGCAGGTCTCCCTGTGCTAGCCGGATCGCAGCTGTCACTCTGCGAACCGATATTGGGAATATAAGGTGGCTCTAAAAAGAGCCCTTGTGTTTATTAGTTGGAGCTACATATAAGTGCGGATGCACAGCTTCAGGTTATTCAGAAAAACTCAATTTCCCTGATCTGTGAAGGGTACTCCATCACTTCTGTAGATATCAGCCATATGAAAACTTATGTTATTGTTGTAGATCGACCCCATTCTATGGTCTCTGAGGTATGCAGACACAGCTTTGTTGACATTCTTCCTAGATTTTTCAATCTGAGGACAAAATTGGTTTGACCATTTCCACTTCTGTCTTTGGCATATATTGGAATATACAAAGACAGTTTGAGGCAAAAGCAATATCAATTGTCGAAATGTGTCCTTCATTAGCATTTCCAAACCTATCCCAGTCAATGTGCCTAGGTCGTTTCCACCACAGTGCACAATCATGAGGTCAGGGTGTTGGAGATGCAAACAGGTTTTAACCAAAGGCAACAATTGGTGCCACTTCAATCCTCTTTGTCCAAACCATTTAATGTCCACATTTTGTAAACCTAGGTCTAAGTCAATACGTCTCTGTTCTGCATACCTCTTGCACCAGAAAACATAGCTATGTCCTATGATCCACACTAGCATTTTGAAGGTGTAGCTGGAAGATATAGATAGATGTCTGTAGCTCATGCAGTCCGTTCGTAGAATAAGAGATATGTTTAAAGATGGGGAACTACTTTTTTTTGCCATACAAAACGATACCTTATTGGGAGATGAAAAGCATTGGGGCATATTATCAACAAAATGCGCTAAATATCGCTAAGCGAGTTTAGCAAAATTTTTTTTATCGCCGTCTATCGCTGGTTCACATCGCATCATTAGCGACCTATTATCAAGGCGCCGCTAAGATGCGATGTGAAAGCCAGCGATAGTGGGTTTTAGCGGGAGAAATCCTGCGATGAACCCAGTGCGATAAAAAAGCTTGATAATAGGCAAGCGTGGTCGTAACCTGACGATCCACCTCCCATGTAACATATGGCTAAGTCATATTTCAATTAGGCGTTAGGGAAATGCGATAAACGCGCTTAGCGCACGTTTTCTTATCGCGTCGCTGGATTCGGGCCGCATTGGTAATAGGGCGATGTTGTGTTAGCGACCGTTTTCATGGACTTTAAGTCAGGAACGCCTACCTTGCATGTCATTAGCGATGACATGCAAGGCGTTATTGAAAACGGTCGCTAACATTATCAAGCAAGCGCTAAAGCAGTTTAGCGCTTGCTTGATAATAGTGCGATAGAATTATCGCCGCTTTTGCCCAAAACGGACGCAAAAGCGGCGATAATTTCCTATCGCCTCGTTGATAAATGC